>JASVEL010004114.1:0-129666 GCA_032618575.1 Nicotiana noctiflora | reverse complement strand
CTCGGTGGTATTTTTACGTGTGTTGGAGAATTATCGTCGCTACCGGGATAGGTACAGGGAGTTGCATGTGCACTTGAGGAACGACCACCATAGCCAAGCTCTGGTTGAGGAATTGGTGACGCGAGAGCTCCAGGCACAACGCTTGGCCAGGTGAGCGCCCTTGAAGAGCAGCTCCGTTGGAAGAATGAGGAGCTTGAGGCCGATAGGAGGGCCGCTGTCGAGTGTGAGCATTTTAGCCTGGCCAAGGTAACATAGGCCGCATCGGTGTGCAGCGAGAAGGTGGATGCACTGGAAAGGGAGATTGCGACCTTGAAGCGTCAGCTGGATGACGCCTCGACAAGGGCTAAGGAGTTGCAGGGGGATGTCCGTGCCGGCGAGTCCCAGTTGTCCCTGGTAAGGGCCGTTGCCGCCTTCAGGGAGGCGAGCCTCGAGGAGCAGATAAGTGTCTTTGAGCGGGATGCTCAGGCTGCGACGGGGCAGGTTGCGATTCTAGAGGAGGAGAACCGACATCTTCGAGAGCAGTCCGCTTCCTCTGGTTAGGCTCGTGAGCTTTGGGTTTATGTTGAGGCCTAGCGGGACGTATGCAAAAATCTGTGGGAGGCCGGTATCGTGACCGAAGCTACTTTTGAGGGGGCACATCAAAGGGATCGGGAGGCCCATATGGAATGCGGTTTTCATGCAGCGACGCCAGGGGTCGATGATGCACAGGTGGGAGCGCGGACGGCGCTGAATAGAGACTAGTGTTCTTTATTTTTATTTCTTTTTGTCGTTTGGCGTTTGTTGTTGTGTTTTTTTTTCATTGATCGGCTTTCGGCCGAGTGTAAGCGGGAATGACCTGCGATTTTTTTATGAATAAAAAGAAATTTGCCTTCCGTTATTTGCCTTGTGTCTGTTTGCAGTTCCCTTTTTTTTGGGTTTTTTCGTTGCCTACGTTTGAGGGGGAAGCTTGCTTTTAATATTCGACTTTGGTAGGTGTTAACCTTCGGATGTTGGCCACTTTTTCTTCTCGACTCGGGGTGACCGAGTCAGACCCCCATTCGGAGGTGGTGGCGTTTAGCCTTAGTCCCAGTTCGGGCGTGGTCGGGCTACTGGCCGTGATGATGAGGACACGACATTGTAGCCCGACCAAGGCTGAACTCTACGTGTATTTGACTTTATTTCGAGTTGGGCGTGCTTACTTGGACGGTGGGGGTGCTTAACACATGCCTTGATTTGATTGAGTTTTTGCTGAGTTTGGCGGCGAAGGAGCTCCGTCTGTAGTTGAATTCATTGGCTAAGGCGCGTGGCCTCAGTTCCAGTTCAACTATTGTTAAACTTTATCAATTGTTGGAGGCGAGGGCGCATAGCCCAAGTCTTGGTTCAACCGTAGTTGAATTGGTCGGTGAAGGCGCATGGCCTGAGTCCCTATTCAACTGTTGTTGAACCTTATCAATTGTTGGATGCGAGGGCGCATAGCCCGAGTCTTGGTTCAACCGTAGTTGAATTCGTTGAGGGTGTTGAGTGGTTAAGCTCGGTTTTGGTTCAAGACTTCGAGCAGTTTATGTGTGGTTTCTCGGGCATGCGTGTTGTTTTGAGGTGGCTCTCGGCTCGAGATCTACATCGGGAGCGTGGGAGATGTTTCGTAGGGATCCTCTCAAAAGTGGGGGGAATTTCCTCTTCCCGTTCGCACTATCGGAAATTGGAGTGGGAGCGGGCTTGCTCGAGCTAGGTTTTTTTTTTGGTGTCCCCTTTTCCTTTGATTCTAGGATGGACTACGCGATCTTGCTAGGAAATTCCCACAGACTGCGCCAAATTGTTCGATTCAAAAGTTACCGAATACTTTGTGAATGCGAAATAATATACATGAATTACGGGTCAATCATAGCAAGTCGTAGTAATTCTAGAACCATGTAAAAGAGGTAATAAAAGGCATTCCCAATTAGGGTGAGAAATGTTGACAACTTTTATTCATGACAATGGTGTGGTCTGCCTCTCCATGAAGAGGTTCAGAACCTTACAATGATTTTGTATTTGTTTGTGAGATTGATTTTTCTCGTCTCATATTATCTTTCTTTCTCTCTCTCTTTTCCTGGAGAATCCCCATGCGGAAGGAGAGGAACCCCTTGTTAGGCTTCCCTTTCTTGTTTTTATAGAAGTGAGTTGTATGGGCTGGCGGTTGGTGGCCGGGACCACTTTGAGATTTTGTCTTTAGGACAGCAGGTGGGCCGTAGCCTTATTAATCGTATCAAGCAGGCGTTGAATGTCGTTAATTACGAGTGATCATGCCACTTATTAATCTTGGATTATTTCAGAAAGATGATTAACTTCGTCAATTATTATAGTGTCGGATTCCGACCCATACAATATATTTTATAAATAAAATTTATTTATTCCAGGTAATTAGCTAAACGTGAACATGAAGGGTAATAAAATTTTAGATAGTATATAAAAATGAAAAAAAATCCCTTAGCTATATAGTGAAGCTCTCAATTTATGTGACCTTTTCCGATTTATCTGCAGCTCAGAAACTTTGATACTTACCGTGATACAATTTCACGACTTTCAAATTCTAAACTTGTTATACTATTCAAATTTTATGATTTAGTGTGCTGTTATTTATATCAAACTAAATTTTCAATCATTTTAAGTTTAATATTTTCTTCTATTACTATTAGTGGTATATGTGCGTGTCAAATTAGAATGTTGTACTCTCTCTCTAATATAAAAACATTATATAAAATGGGAATGGAGGAAGTACTCTTTAGAACTTACAGATTACACTATAATATAATATGATATACATGTCTTTCCTATTGAACCAAAAGAAGGAACAAAGGAAGTGAAGAAATTTTCGGAAGTTTGGAACAATAAAAAAGTAGATAATAATCAATGTGTGAAATGACAGTAATTGCCCTTAAGAGAGTGACAGTTTGGTTAGTCGAGTACAAAAGAATTACATTTTGGTTGGTTCCGAAGAATTTTGTGTTCCTCGGAACATCCACAGAGAATGATTTGACCAATTGCCGTTTGCCACCGAACATGTGAACAAACATGAATGAAGTACTATGTAAGAAATAGCACGTACACCAGCAAGTTTAATTCTTCCTAAGATAATGAACATATATGACAGCATATATTTAATAAATATTTGCAAATAATATTATAAGATCTTTTTCACTCTTGAATTAACACATGCAATTCTGTTAATTTTACAAATAATTTAACAAGATAGGACTGGTCTGCCAATTATCACAAGGGTTGCCATTAAAAGATATGTCACAATCTGGTCCCTCTGGCCTTGAAAATGACAATAGGACCTAAAAATGACTAACCTTATTACCTACTTCCATTTCCCCCAATTAGATTACCTCTATAATAATAGTAAGAATTATTTATAGGTGGTTAAGGAAAAGAATGAAAGACAGACAAAAAGTAAAAGAAAACCGTGGAGATATGAATGATTAATGCCATTCTCTCTTCTGTCCTAGGTAGGAACCACATATATATGTCCTCCTTCACGAGAATGAATATCGTACATGTACCACCGAGATACAAAAGAGGATGAAATTTTTTTACTTGGTAAATTTTAGATATTAAATGATACTCCTTCCCGTCCAAAATAAGTAATTTTTTAATCTTTTTTTATGTGGTTCAAAATAAGTGATTTTTTCGGATTTCAAGAATGATTTATTGATGTTTTTCCTACATTGTCCTTGGAGTAAATAGTATTAAAATATGTGTTAGGAGTGTTTATGTGAGATAGTAAGACTAAAATGATCAATTTTATTGTTAATTAATGATAAAATATAATTTTCTTAATATGTGTGAAAACATTCAAAAAAAAATTACTTATTTTGGACCGGAGTGAATAACAAAAAAAATATCATACGTGTAATTTTCTACCAGCTATAATGTATGGTTAGTGGGTGCGCGCAAATAATTGACCTGTGAGAGCCATTCATAGCGAAGATTTTTTTAATTTAAAATTTATGTACGAATAAAATATTTATATAACTTATAAGATAATTATAAATAAATATTTACAATAATTAGTAATTTGTATAAATTGTTCTAATAATTAATTAGTTATAAAAAATTAAACAGCACTGATAGTGTAAAAGTTTTTACGCTATTAATCCCTAATTTCATTTTTTTCATGTAAAGAGACTTTAATATTTAATAAGTGTTTGCAAATAATTTGAAGATTATTTTAGTGAAAATATCTAAGCTCTACAGTACCGCGTTACAGAAAAGGAAGCTAAGGTACTAAACGTGGAAGTATAGTCTTCTTTGACATGATTTTCCGTTTGCTATGGTGTAGCAACAGTACGGTAAAGACAGTGAGTTGGGTTTTTCTCTTTGGAGATTTTTAAAGATTAAATTTTTGTGGCGTCAAAATTTTGATGGTTTCTTTAGCTTCGTCTCAAATTCTGGAAATTTGTAAAAATGTAGCTGGAATCGCCGGTACACCTCATTTTCTCTCTGTATTATTTTGATGGTCTTTTTATGGTTTCTGCAAACTTTTTCTTGCAATTTTCCCTGTTTGGATAGCTAGATGACTCAATTAGAAGATAATTCTGAAAAACTCGTTTGACAAAATGATCTTACTTTTTGGAAGATAAATTAAGATAGCAAAAGTGAACACCTTTAATTTGCTAATAGAATTGGTGAAGGTGTTTGCTTCGCTTTATTGTCCAAACTGGAAATTGTAGTTTAGAATATTTCATAGGCGTTGATCATCATGTTGCGGAAGCCAAATGTATATAGTGTGAATGAGTCACAACTACTATACCAAAATTATGGCAGCCACCAAATAATAAATAAGACAATAAAGCAACAATATAAAGAACACCAGAATTTACGAGGTTCGGCTAATTTTGCCTACTCCTCGGACACAACCAATATTTTATTTCACTCCAAATACAAGTGAAATAATACTAAAGAGAGAAGATACAAATGCCTTAAAGAGATAAGAAGGCAAATGAGAGGTGTGTTTAAATCCTAAACATTAGGCCTTCTTTTATAGGGGGAAAATCCCCCCAACTTATGTCTCCCACCGATGTGGGACTTTGCCATATTCAACAAATCTCCACCTTGGCAAAGATTCCACATCTTCAATTTTCTCTCTATAACAAATTTTGGTTGTGTCTTCATCTTCAATCGTCAGTGTTCAACAATGTTGATCAAATCCAAACAATGTTGAAACTTGATCGCAGTCACCACTTTTGTCAGCATATCAGCAGGATTCTCCGTAGTGTGAATTTTCTTCACCGTAACTCCACCTTCTTCTATGATTTCTCGTACGAAATGATACCGAACATCAATGTGCTTCGTCCTTGCATGATAAACTCGGTTCTTCGCTAATTGAATAGCACTTTGACTATCACAAAAAATTGTGATACCTTTTTGTTCAACACCAAGCTCCTTTAGCAATCTTTGAAGCCAAATTGCCTCCTTCACAGCTTCTGTAATAGCCATGTACTCTGCCTCTGTTGTAGACAAAGCAACTGTTGACTGCAAAGTAGACTTCCAACTAACTGGTGCTTTTGCAAAAGTAAACACATAACCAGTAGTTGATCTTCGTTTGTCGAGATCACCCGCAAAATTCGAGTCACAATATCCAACTACAGACTGATTGTCTTCCTGCTCAAAAATTAACCCGACATCTACAGTATTATGAATATACCGCAGAATCCACTTCACAGCTTGCCAATGCTCCTTTCCTGGATTGTGCATATATCTGCTAATAACTCCAACAGCTTGTGAAATGTCAGGTCTCGTGCAGACCATTGCATACATCAAGCTACCAACAACATTTGCGTATGGTACCTTTGACATATACTCTTGTTCAACTTCATCCAATGGCGACATAGTAGTACTTAGCTTAAAATGGGGAGCAAGTGGAGTACTAACCGGCTTAGTTTTGTCATCTATGCCAAAACGTTGCAGTACTCTCTTCAAATATTCTTTCTGAGATAAACAAAGTTTCTTTGAACGTCTATCTCTTATTATCTCCATGCCAAGAATTTTCTTCGCCTCACCCACATCCTTCATCTCGAACTCCTTCTTCAGTTGAATCTTCAACTTATCAATTTCTTCCGAATTCTTGAAGCTATCAACATATCATCAACATATAGGAGAAGATATATAAAGGAACCATTTTTAAGCTTGCGCAAATACTCACAATGATCGTATTTGCTTCTCTTGTACCCTTGCCGCAACATAAACTTGTCAAATCGTTTGTACCATTGTCTAGAAGATTGTTTCAACCCGTACAACGATTTTTCAAGTTTGCAAACCATATTTTCCTTTCCAGCAACTTTGAATCCTTCTGGCTGAGTCATGTAGATTTCCTCCTTCAAGTTTCCATGTAAAAACGCAGTTTTTACATCCATCTGAACTAGTTCCAAATCCAATTGTGCTACCAAAGCCAACATAATTCGAATGGAGGAATGTTTTACAACCGGAGAAAATACTTCATTGTAATCAATTCCCTCCTTTTGAGCATATCCTTTGGCCACCGACCTTGCTTTGTAGCGAACATCTACTTGGTTAGGAAACCCTTTCTTCTTTGCAAATACCCATTTGCACCCAATTGCTTTCTTTCCCTTCGGGAGATTGGCCAATCTCCATGTATGATTCTGATGAAGGGACCGTAATTCATCATTCATGGCAATCCTCCACTTATCTTCTTCTGAACTTTGGACTGCGTCTTTATAAGTGGTGGGAACATCATCATCTGCAATTGCGGTTGCACAAGCAACTGTCTCTATGAGACGAACAGGTTTCGTTACTTTCCTTTTTGGCCTGCTGATTGCTATTAATTCAAGTTGTTGTTGAGGTTCCCGAGTTGGAATCTCCTCTACTGGCTCTCCTTCCAGAGGATAATCTTCATTTGTTTCCTCCTATGCTTCTTGTGTAGGAAAAATAAATTTTCCCTCAAACTCCACCTGCTTAGAAGCACCATCATTTTCTTTGGTATCTTCATTTGTTACCTTGTTTACCATAGAAGATTCATCGAAGGTAACATCTCTGCTGAATATTACTTTCTTTGTCATAGGACACCATAAACGATGTCCTTTGACTCCAGAAGTAATTCCCATAAAAATAGCCTTCTTTGCCCTTGGATCCAATTTTGACTCCGTCACATGATAATATGCAGTTGAGCCAAATACGTGCAAAGAGTCATAATCTACGGCAGGCTTTCCATACCATTTTTCAAATGGTGTCTTGCCATCAATAGCAGCAGATGGTAAGCGATTAATGAGGTGGCATGCATATGTAATTGCCTCAGCCCAAAATTCTTTGCCCAAGCCAGCATTGGACAACATACACCGTACCTTCTCCAGCAAGGTCCGGTTCATGCATTCCGCCACTCCATTCTGTTGTGGTGTATGTCTGACAGTGAAGTGTCGGATGATGCCATCATTTTCACAGACCTTATTGAAATGATCATTTTTGTATTCACCTCCATTGTCTGTGCGAATACACTTGATCCTCCCGCCTGTTTGATTCTCCACCATCGTCTTCCATTTGAGAAAAATTCTCAGCACTTCATCTTTGCTCTTCATTGCATACACCCATACTCTTCGGGAAAAATCATCAACAAAGGTCACAAAATAGTGCTTCCCACTCAATGAAGGTGTTTTGGAAGGACCCCAAACATCAGAGTGTACATAATCCAAAATGCCTTTAGTATTATGGATTGTTGTACCAAATTTAACCCTTGTCTGTTTCCTTTGACACAATGCTCGCAAAACTCCAAATTGCAAGCCTTTACCCCTTTCAACAATCCTTGATCTGATAGAGTTTTCAAGGATTTTCCTCCAGCATGTCCCAAGCGCATGTGCCATAGCCTGGTTGCTTCTGCCTCTTTGTTGTCACTGGACGTCACTATCACTGTCCCAATAACTGTACTACCGAGATAACGGTACATGTTATTGTTCTTCCGATTGGCCTTCATTACCACTAGTGCACCGGAGCATACTCTCATCACACCGTTTTCTGCAATAATTTTGAACCCTTTTGATTCCAGGGCTCCCACAGAGATGAGATTTTTCTTCAAACCCGGTACATATCGAACATCTATTAATGTTCTGATCATTCCATCATGGTTCCTTAATCGTATTGAACCAATTCCATATGAGGTAAGAGGGTTGTTATCCGCTGTTTGGACGACTCCATATTCTCCTTCTTGAAAGTCCACAAACCAATCCCTGTTGGGACACATATGATAGCTACAAGCCGAATCCATCAACCATATGTCTGATGACGTTGACGGCTCCATTGTAACTAATGAGAAATCCGAATCATCACAATCAGCAACATTTGAATCCATAATGGCCTTTCCATTGTTATGTTTGGCCTTATTATTCAACTTCGGACAGTCTTTCTTCCAGTGCCCCTTTTCTCGTTTTTATGCAACTTCATCTTTGCTGGATTTAGATCTTGACTTAGATCTTCCTTTCCTTGTCCTCGTTTGATTTTGAGGACGACCCTCACGAACAGTGCTTCTCCTTCTCCGCCCTTCTGTTTTTCTCGCTTTCTTTGTTCATAGCTGTACAAAGCCGAACAAACTTCTCGGAGAGAAACTTCGTCATTTCCATGGAGTAGAGTAGTTTCAAGGTGCTCGTACTCGTCAGGAAGTGACGCCAACAACATCAATGCCAAGTCACCATCATCATAAGTTGTATCCATATTTTGCAAATCCGTGACCAACTTATTGAAACTGGTGATATGTTCATTCATCGTGGTACCAGGAACATAGGTGAAGTGAAACAGTCTCTTCTTCATGTACAATTTATTTTGATTGTTTTTCTTCAAAAATTTATCCTCCAGTGCTTTCCATAATTTACTTGCAGAAGTTTCCTTTGTGTATGGATATTTCTGCTCTCTAGCAAGGTAGGATCGAATGGTACCACAAGCAACACGGTTGATAATTCTCCAATCTTCTTCTCCAATACCATCCGGTCTCTTTTCTTCAATAGCAAGATCTAGCCCTTGTTGAAAAAGGACATCTAGAACCTCGCCTTGCCACATCCCAAAATGTCCGGACCCGTCAAAAATTTCTACCGCAAATTTCGCATTTGACACAATTCTCGTCATAAGCGAAGATGCCAATGATGACGTATTGCTGACACTTGATGTAGATTCTTCTTGTTTATTGTCTCTCATCTTTGACATAAATATTATTTAATAGCGACGACACAAATCAAGATTATTTCCTTTCTCATGTGGAAGATCAGACTAAGATGCAACCACGGTGCATACTGAGACAGGACCTTGACTCAGTTACCAAGATAAATATTTTCTGATGGGGAACACCCCAACTCCTCTGAAATAGGGTATCACAGCTTAGATGATATGGATTATGCAGAGGATGAAAGTGTTGCGGAAGCCAAATGTATATAGTGTGAATGAGTCACAACTACTATACCAAAATTATAGCAGCCACCAAATAATAAATAAGACAATAAAGCAACAATATAAAGAACACCAGAATTTACGAGGTTCGGCTAATTTTGCCTACTCCTCGGACACAACCAATATTTTATTTCACTCCAAATACAAGTGAAATAATACTAAAGAGAGAAGATACAAATGCCTTAAAGAGATAAGAAGGCAAATGAGAGGTGTGTTTAAATCCTAAACATTAGGCCTTCTTTTATAGGGGGAAAATCCCCCCAACTTATGTCTCCCACCGATGTGGGACTTTGCCATATTCAACACATCATTCATCAATCTGCTAGTGTCGTATGCTGTTAGTTTACATTACAGTCATACAATGTCCATATTGTTTTGCTCTAAACCTCTGAATATTTCCCATAATCCAAGGTTAAGCCAGTAAATTTTAGCCTGGTTTGCTGCCAGCGTTCGCTTAATTAAGTACTTTTTCTATTAGTTCTTTCAAAAATGTGTGTGTATTATATACAACAACAACAACAACAACAACAACTACCCAGTATAGTCCCACAAGGTGGGGTCTGGGGAGGGTAATATGTAGACAAGCATTACCCCTACCCAAAAGGGTAGAGATGCTGTTTCCAATCGACCCTCGGCTTAGAGAAGGAAAGGGAAAGCAACAACAAAAACAAAAACAAAAGAGCATTAGTAATTCCAGCAGAAATCGCATAAATAGTTATCTAAACATAAGAATTATACATAAAATGACATGCAATAATATCAAACAGTAGCTACCATAAATAACTACCATAAGGGGGACACAATCCAATGCACGAATCATCTATGAGTCGCCATGACAAGCCTCAACCCACCCCGGGAAAGGAGTACAAAAAATTCTAGGAGCCCCTATCCTACAACCCTGAAACTAGACCTCCAGACTTTTCTATCAAGGGCCATGTGTATTATATACCTATACATTAATCAATAAATGATCGGTACAATAAAGAAGTAATTTTTATGTTGTGATTTACAAAACTAAACTCTGATGAAAATATTATACATTAGTTTGATAGTGAGCAAACAGTGTTGTTCTGAAATGGTGTCTAACTTTTAGGCCTAAAGCAATCTTAGAAGCTTTATTTGAGCTAAAACTTTTTTTTAGATTAAACGCTTGATGAAGTGGTTTTCATGAGCACATTGAAGTTCTATGCAATCCCTTAAAAATGAAATAGATTGTAAAGGAACAATGAGATATACCCTTTATTTCTTTAGCTCACTCGTCCGTTGCAAAGGTTTCCCTTTGGTACCGGTTCAACTGAACTCAGTACTTTTAGTGCGGAGTATAAATTTATGTGTAAAGATTATTAAAATTATAACATATAGTAAATATGAACCCATAACTGTAAAAATATAATTGGTTTGAACCCATAGAATTTAAATTATGTATCCGCCTCTGTTAGCAAAGTTATTCTTTAGCTTTATAGTGACTGAGGAGTATATTTTTGGCTAATCTTTGCTGTTTTTTTCAGGGAATATATTTGCTTTTGGATTGTTTCTGTCTCCAATGTGAGTTTTAAGTTTTGCATCCTGCGATTTGCTTTAGCACACTTCTACAATGTAGAAACCAACGTTTACCACGTAGCCCATTATTCTTTTATCTTTATTTTCAGACCTACATTCAGGAGAGTAATCAGAAATCAATCAACCGAACAGTTCTCTGGGTTGCCATACTATAGTAACATATATGGGCTATTGAACTACTTGATCTGTGCCTGGTATGGCACACCTCTCATATCTCCTGACAATTTGTTGGTTACAACCGTCAATTCAGTTGGTGCTGTTTTTCAACTTGCATATATTGTACTCTTTGTGATGTCTATAGAGAAAGAGAAAAAGGTTAAGAATCCTCTTTTATATTTTGATTTAAAGCAGTTTTCAAGATTTTCAGATGTTGCACTTGTTTATATCTTAACATTTTAATTTATATGGCCATTGGACATTGGTGTTGTTTGTAGTTTAGGATGCTGGGATGGATCCTCACTGTCTTTGGCCTATTTGCAATTATTGTAATTGGAAGCTTGTTTATACTTGACCTTCAACTCCGACGCATCATCGTTGGCTCCCTGAGTTGTGCTTCCCTCATATCAATGTTTGCTTCCCCACTCTTTATTATTGTATGTATTATCTATGAATATTAATATCATGTTCTTATTCTCGTATGTGTTTTTCCACTGATTCATTGACTAACTCGTCTTCCAGAATCTGGTGATCAGGACCAGGAGCGTCGAATTCATGCCGTTTTACCTATCCCTCTCTACCTTCCTAATGAGTGCCTCTTTCTTTTTGTATGGAACTTTCAGTTTCGATCCTTTTATATATGTGAGTTTCTTTCTCCTCACTTACATTATAGAAGGAGGGGAAAAGGGAAAGCGACCCTGGGCAGAAGTACAAACGTTTTGCCTTCTTTTGTCTCGCCTGTCTCATGCATGTTTTCTACTTGGATTTCAGGTACCAAATGGTATAGGAACAGTTTTAGGAGTTGTACAATTGCTTTTATTTGCATATTACAGAAATTCTTCAAGAGGAGACTTTACTGAAGGCTTTATAGTGTCTTATTAGTGAATTTCTCAGAAAAAAGTTAAAAAGAAAATAGTGTCTTAAAAGGTAAATACTCGATCACTTAAGCATCTGTTTCATCCAGAGAATCGAATACTAATAATCTCTAAATGTGCATTCTGTTAAATAAGGAGTATAGTTTCTGATTTGTATGTTTCCCTTTATTCTGTCCTAGGTGAGAATAAACGCGCACTAGGTCCCGTGGAGAATGATGAGAATGCCAAGCTCAAGGTGATGGCAGTTTCCTAGTCATTGAACGCCTTAAATAGTACAGTATCTGTTTTCTGCATATATTCTGCAAAGTTGAAATAGGAGAACTTTGTGGATCTGGAATGCATGTTTTTATATAATTCCTGTTTTCCTTTTTTAAACTCATTCTTCTGATATAGATGGAATGAAAACACGGAATTACGTCAGAAACATTGTAACTGAACGTAGCACATATAATTGTGATTAAATTTGCATATTCCTTGTTCTACACTATAAATAAAGCTAAAGAACTATGACTTTTTTCACCAAAGTCATATAATTATGTTTTCTTACACAAAAATCATAGAGCCTCTACTAACTCACACAAAAATTATAAGGACCGAAAAATACAACTTTTCAGTAGTATTTTTTTATTCCATGGTTTTTGATTTTTTATTTTCAACCTAGTAAATAAAAATTAAATTAAAATAGGAATGACTTAACCCAACTTGACCCACCCGACCCAATAACCATATATATTTTAAGGACCCGACCAGTCATTTTGCTTTCTAGATTCTCGTTCCCCTATTTAACACTTCTCGTATGTGTTTTTACTATTTTATGACTTGTGGGGATGGTTGGTTTGGTTTTGAAGGGTTCCGGTTGAATTTGGAACACTTAGTTCCTTAAGAGGGTCCTAGGGGGGTCAAGTTTGACTTGAGTTAATATTTTGAGTAAACGACCTCGAAATCGAGATTTGATGGTTCCAATAGGTTCGTACGATGATTTTGGACTTGGGCGTGTGTTCGGATCAAGTTTCGGATGATCTGGGAGCATTTTGGATTTTAATGTTGGAAGTTGGGGCCTTGAAGGTTTAGAGTTTCTTAAATTTGGGTTGAAGTAGACTTTGGTCTTATCGATGTTCGTTTGAGATTACGAGCATGAGAATATATAGGTCCATATGGTGATTTGTGACTTGTGCGTAAAATTTGGCGTCATCTCGAGCTGTCTAAGTATGATTCGTCACGCTCGGAGCTAGTTTAAGAAGTTTGAAGTTCATAAGTTGATTAACTTGGTTTTAGGGTGTGATTCTTAGTTTCGATGTTGTTTTATATGTTTCGAGGCTTCGAGCAGGTCCGTATCATATTTATGAATTTGTTGGTACAGTTGGACCGGGTCCCGGGTTGCTCGGCTGAGTTTCGGACCACCCGAAGTTAAGTCCAAATTGTAGAAAATGCTGGTTCTGGGTTCTTTCTTAGCAAACATGGAGATGGTATCGCATTCACAATGAAGGGATTGGGGACCAGATCATTTAATACTTCGTGTTCGCGAAGATTGGGTCGCTTTCGCGTTGGCTTAGGACCAATGGTCTTCGCGTTCGCCATGGCAGTCTCGTCGTTCGCATAGAAGGGACTAGGTCTAGGGTTAGTTGGTCTTTGCCCTTCGCGTTCGTGAAGGGTGGAACGCCTTCACGAAGATAAGGCTGGGCTAGCCTTTGTGATCGCGAAGTCAAGGTCGCGTTCGCAAACAGCCTTTTCTGGGCCTGACAGGTTTTTGCCTTCGTGATAGCGAAAAAGGAATGTCTGGGCAGTGACTTAATTTAAAAAGGGACATAGGCCATTTTCTTCATTTCTTACATCTCTTCGCTGATTTTGGAGCTCTTGGAGAGGGATTTTTCACCTAGCATCTTGAAGTAAGTAATTTCTACATAATGTGAATTTAATACATAGTTTATGGATAGATTTTAACATAGAAATTGTAGAACTTTTGGGATTTTGTTGAAAAATCTAGGCTTTGGTAAAAAGGGGATTAGACCCCGAAATTGATTAAGGAATTGAGTAGATTTTATATATTTGAGTTCGTAAAGTCATGGGTTACATTTATCTACGAAAATTTTCGGAACCCGAGCACGTGAATTTTTCAACTTAGGTTGAGTGATTACTTTAATAGTTATATTATGAACTTTTGAGCATATATTGATTAGTTTGTACGACTTTTGCCTAGTTTCGGGTTGCTCAGTGTTATTTTGAGGCTATTAGTGTAGTTTAAGGGGCGAGAAGAAGACTTGGAAGCGAGATAAGTTTCTTGCCTAACATTGTAAGAGGGAATTAATCTCGTGGGTATTTATATTATTATTTGTTAATAATTGTGAGTGTTATGTGCGTACAAAGTGACGAAAGTCTGTACATAACTAAAAATCATGTTTATGTCCAGGTAGACTTAGGATTTTATCATGAAATACTTTTATTATATGAACCCAACTTGTTAATTAAATTACTTTAATTTATAATGGAAATTTGATTAAGGATTATGTTAGACCGAGCTTCGTTACTTTGGGTTTGGGGAAATATTTGATTGTTGATAGAAAATTATGCTCCTTTATGTGCCTAACATGGTATTGTAAACGTATGTCCCAACGTCCAAAAAGTTTTCCTATTCTTGTGGGTCGGGCTGGACGCCTCGATAATATATTGTCACGACCCGGATTTCCTACCATCGGGGTCATGATGGCGCCTACTAAATGGAAGCTAGGCAAGCCAAATATTAATTACATCTCCATTAATTACCAATTTCTTATTATGACTTATTATTAAAAACATATAAATTACAGCGGAATAATCAAAATTAACGGAAGACTTAGTCAAATTACTATTATATAGAAAAGAAGAAGTTAGGTCGACCAAGGGTATTTTTGTCAATATACTCTCTTATTATATTATTATTTTAAAATTATTACTTTACTTTACACAATTCTAGACTTTTCATTATCTACATTATTCTAGACTTTTCCCTAAAACCTCAAAACACCCAACACCCTACACTTTTCACACATTTTCATTTTCAGCCGTTCTCTTCCATCTCATTACTCATCTGTAAGTTACCACTTTCATTTCCTTTACTTTGATTTTCATCTGTTCTTGGTAATTTTTTTTTTCATCTGCTTACCAACTCTTTTCAAAATTTTGGATTTCATGCTGAAGTTTTTTGTAGGTTCCATCATTGTTCATTCAAATTTTTATGAAGAATTATTTCTATAAAATAGAAATTACTTTATCAGTTTTTCCATCTATTTTGAATGTTTTAATTTCAGATTTGTATGTCTCCTACTTATTTTCCCCAAGAACTGATTATCACTCCCTAAATCCATATATTATCACTCCCTAAATCCGACCCGATTGTGTTATCATCATCTTTCTCCTTTTCTGTTTCATAATCCAAGTATTGCTGTTTTGCTCAAATTTGTGGAGGGAGCATTCTGAAATTTTCTTCTAATTTAGGTTAAAGATTTAAACTTTTCCTATTTTGGTGCTCGGATTTCAACTATTTTATAACCCCACGTCTTCTTTTGTATGAAGCAAAATTGTGGGTCTCAAATAAAGTGGGATCTTGATTGATTTTAGATCCTACATTGTCCAAAGAAGTGAGCTTTTTGAAAAGAGTTGATATTAAAGTTTATAACTTGATTTTCGGCTACACAAAAACTCTACATAATAGATATTTATTTTATCCTGTTTTAACTTTCCTTTTCCAGTTTTTTATCAGCATTTATGTAGCCTTTATTTTATTTTATTTTGGATTATGGATTTAAAGAAGTGAGTTTTTTGAAAAGAGTTGATATTAAAGTTAACAACTTGATTTTCGGCTACACAACAACTCTACATAATAGATATTTATTTTATCCTGTTTTAACTTTTCCTTTCCAGTTTTTTATCAGCATTTATGTAGCCTTTATTTTATTTTATTTTGGGTTATGGATTTAAATTTCTTGATTAATATAGGTTGTGCTTGTTGTCACGACCCTAGTTCACCAATTGTGCACCTGTCGTGATGGCACCCAGTCCCCACGACTAGGTAAGCCTAACACGTTGCGAAATCTATAAATTATAATTACTTAAATAAGAAACAGTGGAAAATAACATAAAAGATATGTAATCCGTGCCACTTGGCACATACATCCGTCACACAATAAATAAACACTACCAAGATCCGGAACCCCACGTTAACACAGACTAAAAGGGAAATACAACTGTGGCTCTATGTGTAAAGAGTATCTAACAACGAAATGAAGAAAATGTCAATTGGTAACACTAGAATAGAAGGGAAGCCTCCGGATCCGCGGACGTAGCGGATCATACCTCGAAGTCTCCCAGAAAGCTGCGGAATCACCTAGTACGAGCCTCCTCTGATGTACCCGGATCTGCACAACAAAAGTGTGCAGAGAAGAGTAGCATGAGTACACCACGGCGGTACTCGGTAAGTGCCAAGCCTAACCTCGATGGAGTAGTGACGAGGAAGGTCGTGGCCCTACTGAGAGAACAATAACAAAAAGATGATAACAAAATAAACAGTTTAACAGATAACAAAAAAATTTCCAAAATAACAACATTTACGATGTTTACTGGAAACTGTCTACAATCAAGCTAATAACAAATAACCAACTCAAATAAACAAATCCGGGATCTGTGGGAATTGAACCCACAGTCCCATTGACAGTACCTCGGGTCTCCGGGAATCGAACCCGCAGCCCATGTCTCAATAATATCTCAATAATTCAGGATCTCCGGGAATCGAACCCGCAGTCCCTACCAATAACTCAGGATCTCGGGAATCGAACCCGTAGTCCCTACCAATAACTCGGGATCTCGGGAATCGAACCCGTAGTCCCTACCAATAACTCAGGATCTCGGGAATCGAACCCGTAGTCCCTACCAATAACTCAGGATCTCGGGAATCGAACCCGTAGTCCCTACCAATATCACGCCGGGTCTCTGGGAATCGAACCCACAGCCCTGGGTCTCCGGAATCGAACCCGCAGTCCACAAGCACAACCAATTAAGGAATCCACAAAGAGAATAATTATGCTTAACTATAACTTCACCGAAAAATAGTGCCAATAATTAACAAGGAGTTCAAATAAGGCAATTAGGCAACTAAACAGTTAAGTGCTACCTAATCATGCTCTTCTAACCACTACCGGGTAAAATATCAAATTAACAACCAAAGACAGGGATATCACTCATCGAACATTTTGAATAAAGTACGTGTTCAACAACCAGCGCATGTACACGCCCGTCACCTCGCGTACAAGGCATTTAAACTATCACATGATATCCTAGGGGTGAAAATTCCCCCACACGAGGTTAGACAAGCCACTTACCTCAATTCCGGTACAAAACCGCTAAGAAACAACCCTTTTGCCGCGAATGTCGACCTCCACAAGTGTAGTATCTGATAAAAATCAATAGAATCACATCAAAATAGGCCAATTGGGCATTATCCAATCAAATTAACTCAAAATACACCAAAACCCACAAGTTGCCAAAACCCGACTTCCGGTACGCTTATCGAAAAATCACGAAAATTATATATTCGGGTTCCTTATCTCAATACGAGTCCGTGCATATAAAATTTATCGAAATCGGACTCCGTTTGCCCGTTCAAATCAAAGATTTTCTAACATTTAGGCCTAGGGCTCAAACCCACCTTTAATCTTCCAATTTCAGTGAAATAATCATGGATTTCATGATAAACCAACGAATTAAGGTTAGGAAACTTACCCCCGATGATTTCCCGGTGATATCCCAGCGTTTCCCCTTCAATTCCCTCTCTTGGAGCTCAAAAATGGCGTTTTTGATTTATGGGTCGCGGCTGAAATGTTTCTGGACTTAAGTCACTGCCAGACATTTTTACTCTATGCGATCGCATGACACATGTTGCGATCGCATAGCACAAATTTTGACCCTCGCCAGACTACTCTATGCGATCGCATAGCCCTCAATGCGATCGCAATGCTCACCAATATATACCTATGCGATCGCATACCCTGTTCCGCGATCGCATAGGACAAAAGCTGGGCCTGGGACCCCTCTTCTCCATACACTATGCGATCGCATAGGACTGTACGCGATCGCATAGCACAACTTTCCAGAACTATGCGATCGCATATCCATGCCCGCGATCGCATAGAACAAATACTTGGCCTCTCCAAAACCTTCTATGCGATCGCATTAGCCCATTGCGATCGCATAGAGCATTCGTCTGCAGCACACACCAGCAGTTATCAGCATTTCCAAAATGCATGAATTAGCCCGATTGGACCCCCGGATTCATCCCGAGACCCCCGGATCCCAACGAAAACCACCAACCTATTCCAAAACATGATACGAACTTATTCTAATCATCAAAACACGTCTAACAACATCAAAACCCATAATTCACATCGAATTCAAGCCTAAATTTCTTAAAACTTTCCGAATTGCACATTCGATCTAAAACCCGACCAAACGACGTCCGAATGACCTGAAAATTTGCGGACATATCCAAAATCACATAACGAAGCTACAGAAATTGTCGGAATTCCATTTCGACCCCCGGATCAAAATATCACCTATCGTTCGGATTCGCCAAAATTTCAATCTTCGGCATTTCAAGCCTAATTGAGCTAAGGACCTCCAAAATACATTCCGAACGCGCTCCTAACCCCGAAATCACCTAACGGAGCTAATGGAACCATCGGATTTCCGTTCCGAGATCGTCTTAACAATGTTCCGGCTACGGACCGTTTTCTAGTTTCAAAGCTCTTATTTAGGGACTAAGTGTCCCAAAATGCTCAAATTTTCGGAACCGACTCTCCCGGCAACCCACAATAGCAGAAATGAACTTAGGGGAACAGTTAAATTAGGGATTGGGGCGTAATTTTTCTAAAACGACCGGTCGGGTCGTTACACTTGTAAATCCCAGAAATTATACAATCTTTTTGAGTTAATGGAAGCATGGTCAAGTTTAAATGATGAGTCTCAGGTTTATAAAGGAAATAAGAGTGGGTCTGGTATTAATCTTACAGTAGAAGTAAATGGCATTGATGGTTGTAGTAAGAATAGGTTAAGAGCTTGTTTGATCAAGTTTTTTCTTTCGAAATCACAACAGAAAGTAGGCAATAAAAGTTTTTCATCAATCATTGCTTTTGTGGTTGCCTATTATTGATACTTTTCTTTATTTGTTTTATTTTCCTTATAAGACTAACTCTCTGTGTATGCAAAATTGTAGACCTTACCTTTATTTTTGAGAGATAAGAATGTTATTTTTTGAAGGCGAAATACATAAATAGCCCCTTTAAGTTGTCCCCAACGACCATTTGAACACTCAAACTAACCTACTGACCATTTAGACACTTTTATTTGACAGAAGTGTATTTATTGGACACTTAAGCCAAGCAGACCCCATGCGTGATATACACTTGCTGTTAACATGGCAAATGAGCCAATTA
Organism: Nicotiana noctiflora; assembly: GCA_032618575.1. Classification (NCBI taxonomy): domain Eukaryota; kingdom Viridiplantae; phylum Streptophyta; class Magnoliopsida; order Solanales; family Solanaceae; genus Nicotiana; species Nicotiana noctiflora. The sequence goes on along the minus strand of JASVEL010004114.1, from coordinate 110,213 downwards.
AATAAGAACACATGTAATTAAGAAATACTAAAAAAGAGTAAAACATACTTTTTCAATTCTTCCATTAAAAGCTTGTTGTCTTCTATGGAAAAGAATTCACCGTCTTTTCCACCCATTTTTTCAGGTAATCTTTCCCCATTTATTTGCTCTTTAATTTATTTTCTTTTACATGTTCCAAACAACACTTCCCTTTTATTTCCTAATATGAAGCCTTGAAATTACCAACAGACTTTATCAAGAATAATTCCACATAGATTTTGTCTCCAACTCTGGTTCATAAATAGATATGTTATCGGATAGACAATTTTGTCTAGAAATCGGAGAAAAACTTGATAAATCAGCTTCAAGAGCTTGAAAAATAGCTTAGCCGATAACGACAATGATGTAAAAATGGCTGCAGTAATCAAGTGCTTAGCCGGAAATGGGAATTTGCAAATCCGTGGCCCTTCTTGGGTCAAATCTCTTGTTTTTTCGCTTGTTATTGCCGGTCAACCTTGGGTTTCGCCAAATATTTGAGCTTGTTGTCTTGTTTCCTTAATCTTATGGTGGATTTATGGTAGATGGTGGCCCTAAAATGAATAGGAGTCATTGGTGTTAGGGTGAAAGAAGGTTGGTTGGTGGAGATGACTTTTTTAGAGAGATGGTGAAAATATTTTGGAGGAAAAAAAAGAAAATGTGGTGTGGGCCACACATAAAAATAATTTGAGCTGAAAATAAAAGAAAACAATATTATTTAGAGTCTTCACGCGCTCAATGCTTAGTGAGGCACAATAAATTTGCCATGTCAGCACAAGGTGTTTAAAAGACACACACTTCTATCAAATAAAGTGTCTAAATGGTCAGTAGGTTAGTTCAAGTGTTTAAATAATCGTTGGGGACAACTTAAATGAGCTATTTATGTATTTCGCCTTTTTTGAAAGACCATCGCTTGAAGAAAAAGAATTGCGAAGAAAGTGCTGCTGAAAATATACGATTAGAGATAAAACCATTCTTTTAAGAACTCTATAATCTACTTAACTAAGTCTAATTAATAAAAACCAACATAAAAGTACATGAAAAAGTAGTTAAAAATAGCTAAACAGTGACAATTTGTCCTATAGTATAATAGTGTCAATGTTGTCTTTCCAATGTATTTCAAACCAAGAAGCAACGCACCTACATTCAAAAACTCTATAAATACCACCCTTTCCCATTTCTCACTCATATCTTAAATTCATTATTTTTTTCACACAAGTCTTAAAAAATGTGTAAAGGAAGAAGAGAAGGTGAAGAAGAAAAAACAAAGGCTAATATTGCTAGATGTGTTTCTTGTGCACTTTGTAAATCAGAGGCTTATTTATATTGTCAAGCAGATGATGCATTCTTTGTAGAAAATGTGATAAATGGGTACATGGGGCTAATTTTTTGGCTCAAAGACATATAAGGTGTATTCTTTGTGGAATTTACAAAAGCTTAACACAGAGATATTTGATAGGAATTTCATCAGAAGTTATTCTTCCAACAGTGGTGAGTTTTACACAGAAAAGTAGACGAAAATATAGTTCTGATTCTGAGGAAGATTGTTCAAGAACAGTGAAAGAACCTTTTTTGTTTCTTTAATTACTATATAAGCTCATGTTTTGTTTTTCTTTTTTTTTTCAATGTATTTTGGTTCCAATTGAACAGGAAAAAAAGTTAGGAGTTTCATGATACGCCGACAGTTGATGTTTCATGCTTCTTCTTTTTTTTAATTTTTTTTTTCCATTTTCCTCTTGAGAAAGGGTTTTTTTTTTTCTTCTTCTTTTTTAAATTATACAATCTTTTTGAGTTAATGGAAGCATGGTCAAGTTTAAATGATGAGTCTCAGGTTTATAAAGGAAATGAGAGTGGTTCTGGTATTAATTAATCTTACAGTAGAGTAAATGGCATTGATTGCTGTAGTAAGAATAGGCTAAAGAGCTTGTTTGATCAAGTTCTTTCTTTCGAAATCACAACAGAAAGTAGGCAATAAAAGTTTTTCATGAATCGTTGCTTTTGTGGTTGCCTATTATTGATACTTTTCTTTATTTGTTTTATTTTCCTTATAGGACTCACTCTCTGTTGTGATAGCTGCGTGTTCGCGCATTTTAGTAGCAATTCACTGTGTGGTAAGTACTGCTCTCGCTTACTTGGTAAAAATTATTTAAATTGGGAGTCAATTCATTAATTTATTTTTATTATTATTTTTGATGATTAAATAATTTACTCATTTTATTCATTTCAGGTCATCTTATCGTACTTTAACTATTTTCAACTAAAAGGTAATCTATTCTATTCAAAATGAGATATAAAATTTATATCATTATCTGAGTTGCTTTTGTTTGTGATATATGTGAGTATGATTAAACTTACATTACTCATAAGCACATCATTATATGTAGCTAAAATTTTAGTGTTTTCCTTTTTAAAGCCTTAATAATAAGAAAAATTTCTTGACAATAGATAAACTGCCTTAATGGCAAAAAGAAACCATGAAAATGCCAAATCACATGCTGACAAAAGGGCTAGGAGACGCGAATTATATAGACTGATGCCACCTGATAAAAAAGAGGAACTTTTGGCACGACGCCGTGCAGACAGAGCTGAATTAAAAAGACGACGGTCTACTGAATCTTCAATTAGTAATGATGTAGCTAACAGATCAACCTCTAATGCTGCCAATATTTGTACCAACCAAAGTTCTCTTATTATAAAAGACCCATTGCCTTTATCAAGGAAAAGAACAGGTATGACTAAAAGTTAAGGTTTGTTTAAACAACATCTACTCAGAACATCAGTGATTACCTTCTTTTTTTGGGTTAATAATCTACTCAATACTAGAGTTTTCATATGCAGGGAATATTTTCACGGAACCTGGTTGTTCGAGTAGTATGCAAGCAGAAAATACTTATGTTAAATTAAAAGAAGTACTGAAATGCCAATTTTGTGGAGCAAAAAAATTTGAATATGAATCGCCTGCATTCTGTTGTGGTAACGGTTCTATTCAACTAATTTCACATGAAATGCCAACAGAGTTAAGAAACCTTTATTTGGGAAATAGCGAGGAATCAAAACATTTTCGAACTTACATTAGAACATACAATAACATATTTGCGTTCACATCCCTTGGTGTAACTTATGATAAAGAGCTAGCAAAAAGAAATAATGGTATCTATACATTTCGTGTTCAAGGGCAAATGTATCATTTCATAAATGACCTGATACCAACTGATCAAAAAGGAAAAAACCTTCAGTTATACTTCTTTGATAGTGAAAATGAAGTGAGAAACCGAATGGCATGTTCAAACAAACTGAATGAAGATATTGTAAAAAGTTTGATGAATATACTAAAAATTAATCCATACTCAATGTTTTTGAAATCCTTAATAAATATTCCACAATTATCTAATTTCTACATTGCACTTAAGAGTGATGCTGGTTTAGATCAACGAGTATATAATTTACCAACTGTATCGGAAGTTGCAGGTATATGGGTCGAACAAGATATCAATAACTCTATTCATGCACCACATATTCGTATATATACGAAAAGTGATAGAAGTCAGCTGGTTAATTATTATTATGGTTGTTATGATCCATTACAATATCCATTATTATTTCCTTACGGTCAAAATGGATGGCATTGTGGTATTAAGAAAATTAAGCATTCTACTGGCAAATCAACAATGCGAATATACTGTGAACATGAACAATTACCAAGTATAATGAATATGTGTTCAATTGATGGATTACTCGATATGGAAGCTGAGGTTATGCAAAAAGGAAAACGAAAAAGAGACAATGTTTCTTGTCGTGAATATTATTGTTACAAACTTCAAATAAGAGAAGATGAAAATATACTTTTACATGCCGGAGGATTATTCCAACAATATGTTGTGGATGAATGGATAAAAATTGAAAGCCAAAGATTAGATTTTGCTACTTTTAATCAGGATTTATTTAGAGTTGATGTATTAGGTGGGCTCTTAGATATTCTATGATGTGGGGAAAGAGAAGCTTCACAAGTTGGAAAACAAAAAATACTCCCACTTAGCTTTACAGGAGGCCCCAGAGATATGCGTCGAAGGTATATGGATGCTATTGCATTAGTGCAACGGTTTGGAAAACCAGATATATTTTTGACTATGACGTGTAATCCTTCTTGGCCTGAAATAAAAGAAAATCTTCTGACAATATATGAAACACAAAATAGACCCGATTTAATTAGTCGAGTATTTCGAGCAAAACTAGAAGAATTGAAAAAAGATATTCTCAAAACACAAATATTTGGTAAAGTCGCAGCATTTATGTATACAGTGGAATTTCAAAAGCGGGGACTTCCACATGCTCATTTTCTTATAATACTTGATGAAAAATATAAATTACTAACTCCTGAAGCATATGATCGATTTGTATGTGCTGAATTACCGGATAATAAAGAAAATCCTACACTATATTCACTTGTTATAGATCATATGATGCACGGTCCATGCGGAGAATTAAATCCAACAAATTCTTGTATGAAAAAAAAGGTCATTGTAAATTTAAGTATCCAAAGGAATTTGCAGAACAAACAACTAAAGGAAAAAATTCATATCCAATTTATCGAAGACGAAACACGGGAAAGAAAGTGCAAATAAGAGGACACCTCCTTGATAATTCATGGGTTGTTCCTTATAATCCATATTTACTTAGTAAGTTCAATTGTCATATGAATGTAAAGATTTGCTCTGATATTAAAGTTGTTAAGTATATTTATAAATATATTTGCAAAGGACATGATAAAATTGCATTTCATATACATGCTAATGATACAAACATAGAGATAGATGAAATAAAGGAATACCAATCTGCTAGGTGGGTATCTCACCACCTGAGGCTACATGGCGTATATTTGCTTTCCCTATTAGTGAAATGCTTCCGAATGTATATCATCTTCAACTACATCTTGATGGACAACAACTTGTTTCCTTCAAGAATACAGATAATATTAGTAAAATTGTGAACAATCCTATGGTTAAGAAAACAATGTTATTTTTTAATGAATCGAGAAAACGAAGATGCTATGGAATTAAATTTATTATATCGAGAATTTCCAGAATACTTCGTGTGGTCAACAACAGAAAAAACGTGGACACGTCGTCAACGAGGAAGTGCTATTGGTCGTGTGGTGACATGTCATCCAACTGAAGGGGAAAGATATTATCTTAGATTGCTTCTAATGAATGTCAGAGGACCAAAATCATATGAAGATTTGCGAACTGTAAATGGAGTAGAATGTAAAACTTTTAGAGAAGCTGCAGAAAAAAGAGGATTATTAGTGTGTGATAATAATTTGGTAGAATGTATGTCTGAAGCTGTAAGTTATCAAATGCCATCCAGTTTAAGACAATTATTTGCCATGTTATTAATATATTGTAATCCAACTAATCCAAGAGAACTATGGGAAAAATTTGAAAACCCGTTGTCTGAAGATTTTAAAAAAAAATCGAACATAGATACAAGAGAAATTCGTTACAAAGTGTTAAACCATATTAACAGTATTCTTCATTCAATGGGCCGTGATATTAATGAATTTGAACTAATTTCAGAAGTGATAAAGCCATCTGCAGAAGCAAAAGAAGCTAAAGATGTTCATTTTGAAAGAAACATCATTGTTAGCGAAGAAGATTTAATGCTAGAAAACAAATTAAACATTGATCAAAGAAGAGCTTACAATATGATTCTTGATAGAATATTTTCAAATAGACCAGGGGCATTCTTTATTGATGGTCCTGGTGGAACTGGTAAAAGCTTTTTATATCGTGCTTTATTAGCTACTGTGAGGCACAAAGGATTTATAGCTTTAGCAACTGCAAGTTCCGGTGTTGCAGCTTCACTTCTTCCTGGAGGTCGAACTGCTCATTCTCGCTTTAAAATTCCTATTGATGTTAATGAGAATTTCAGTTGCAATATTAGTAAGCAAAGTTCATTGGCATCTTTAATACGAGATGCAAAATTAATTGTATGGGATGAAATTTCAATGGCAAAAATGGAAACGGTAGAAGCATTCGATTTGCTTTTAAGAGATCTAATGGAAACTAATATAATATTTGGTGGAAAGGTAGTTGTCTTCAGTGGTGATTTTAGACAAACTCTTCCCGTAGTTCGTAGTGGAAAGAAGGAAGATTTTATCCATGAAAGTTTATTATGCTCTGAAATTTGGAATCAACTTGAAAAATTACAACTATCAGAGAATATGCGTGCGAAAACAGATCCTGCTTTTTGTGAATATTTATTGAGAATTGGTGATGGAAAAGAAAAACATAATGCCTATGGAAAAATTAAAATTCCTCATTCTCTCATTATTCCTTTTACTTCTGAAAAAGAATCATTGAATATGCTCTTCCGAGTTACTTATCCTGATTTGTACAAATGTCAGTCAAATGCTTCTTTTATTACTTCTCGTGCTATTCTAACAACCAAAAATGATTTCGTTGATGAAATAAATGATATGCTTATTGCTCAATATCCAACCACCGAAAAAGTTTACATTGCTACTGATGAGACAATTGATCCAAAAGATCAAAGTGAGTATGAAGATTTTTTGCACACTTTAAATCCTGCTGGCTTGCCTCCTTATAAATTATCTTTGAAGAAAAATTGCCCGATTATGTTATTAAGAAATCTGAATCCCAGTGAAGGTTTATGCAATGGAACACGATTAATATGTAATAATTTTAAAAATCATGTCATTAGTGCAACAATATCTAGCGACGATTTTAAAAATAGACATGTATTTATTCCGCGAATACCACTCATGACATCAGAAGATGAGAAATTACCTCTTCCTTTTAAAAGAACACAATTTCCAGTTCGATTATGTTTCGCCATGACAATAAACAAAGCTCAAGGTCAAACATTAGATTTTGTGGGTATCTATTTACGCGAACCTGTCTTTTCTCATGGTCAATTGTATGTTGCTTTATCAAGAGCCAAAAGTTCTAATTGTGTAAAAGTATTAATTAGACCACCTACAGCTGACGATAATGATGATCACTCTACATATAACATAGTCTATGATGAAATTATCAAAAAAGCTTTTTCTTGACCATATGCAATAATTTCTTATGGTAAATCTAATTATAACTTGATTTTTTCTATATTTTTTCATTTATATTAAACTATGTCTATTTTTATTGTTAATGAATACTGTTATACTAATATCAATATATTATAATTACAGGTTAATTCCACTATGGGTGAAAGGTTAACTATCAACATGATCACTCCCAAAACAGAAGAATGGACCTGTAAGATCCAAGTAATTGATAAAGGTCGTCCCAAGGACAACAAAGAGAAAACCAAAAAATATCAACTCATGACTCTACAGGATGAAGAGGTATTCTTTTTTAAATTCACAAATATGTCAACAATAATTGAATTAGAGATTTCTCATATTAAAATTTTATATATTTTGCTGCTATAGTTTTTCCAATTTATTTTAATATATGATTAAAATCTAATTGTTTCTTTATTTTTACAGGAAAATCAAGTTCAAGCCATCATGTTCAACGCTGATATAACACATTTTGAAGATCTATTTGAACCTTTTCACACTTACTTGGTGTCAGTGGCACAAGTGAAGGAGTCATCTTACTTATATGGAAATCCACTTAACAAATTCACTTGGACAATTGATAGAAGCACCATTGTTGAACCAATTGAAAAGGTCACTCCTCCTGAGGATCCATTACCTCCACCAACGCGCCTAACTATTACAACATTTGACACTTTCGAGTATCAACCTAAAGAATCTGAATTTGGTATTTAACGATTTAATTATCTATATTTGTGCAAATACAATCCATTTATTATACCTTCTCAAAAATCTTTTTAGTACTATGACACAATGATTTTCATAATATACTAACTTGTTTTTTTTTTTTGTCTTATGCAAGATGTCCTTGCTATTGTGGTTAATGGCGGCCCTTCAACATATGCTGCAAATGGAAGAAGAATTCAAGAATTTATCATTATGGATAAGCAGTAAGGATATACATCCTCCTATTCCTTTCCTCCGTTTCTTTTGTTGTTCCTTATCTTCATCCACCTTCTCCTCCTCTTCAACCACCTCTCATTTTTCAGCTATAGTTGCTTATTTTTTCTTTTAGTGGCAAAAAAACACTGCATGTGATTCAACTATAATGTTGTTTTTGCAACATTTTAGTTTCAGATTATATAGTATTGCAGAGTGGTAAAAAGGTGAAGCACACACACTCTTGTAATATAGCTCTTGTTAAATTAAGCACACATAGAAGCAAAAGCTTCAGGCTAAAACTCAGGATAGTGCCTTTATTAGGATTCTTGAAAATACAATGTGTGAAAAAGAACATCTTAGCCATTAGGTTATGACTTCGTGCATTACTTTAACCAAATTAAAGTTGCAACTTCCATCTTATATGTATATTTCACGACCCTAGTTCACCAATTGTGAACATGTCGTGATGGCACCCAGTCCCCTCGACTAGGTAAGCCTAACACGTTGCGGATTATACAATTTTATGAACATTTAATAAGAATTAGCAGAAAATAATAATAAAGGAATGTAATCCGTACCGCTTGACACATACATCCGTCAAATACACTGTATAACACACTACCAAGACCCGGAATCCCACGGGTAACACAGACTAAAAGAGAATATACAACTGTGGCTCTATGTGTAAAGAGTATCTAACAATGAAATGAAGGAAAAAATAACTGACATCACTCAGGAAGAATAGAACAAGACCCTCCGGATCTGCAGACGTAGCAGATTCATAAGTCTCTTGAAAATGCGCCTAAGTCACCGTTAGTGCGTTTGATCAGATAGACCTGGATCCGCACAACAAAAGTATGCAGAAGAGTAGCATGAGTACACCACGACGGTACTCAGTAAGTGCCAAGCCTAACCTCGATGGAGTAGTGACGAGGAAGGTCAGGGCCCTACTGAGAGAAATCAATAATAAAATGACAATAATAATAATGAGCAGTTTAAATGACAATAATCTTTAAATAACAACAATAAAGTGATTACCGCAACAGTCTACAATTAAACCAACAACAAGTAGCAAATCAATTGACAAGTCCAGGACCTGTGGGAATTGAACCCACAATCCCACTCTATAATCAACAGTCCAGAAGCTACGGGAATTTAACCCGCAGTCCCAATAACAGTATCTCTGGGTCTTCGGGAATCGAACTCGCAGCCCGTGTCTCAATACCTCAGGGTGTATCTCAATGATCTCAGGATCTCCGGCAATCGAACTCGCAGTCCGTATCTCAATAATATATCAATAAACTCCGGGTCTCCGGGAATCGAACCCGCAGCCCTTGGATCTCCGGGAATTGAACCCGCAGTCCACAAACAATAGCAAATCCGGGTCTCTAGGAATCGAACCCACAGCCCTGGGATCTCCGGGAATTGAACCCGCAGTCCCCCAACACAACAAATAAAGAAAAATGCACACAGAAAACATAATATGCTTAACTACAACTTTACCGAGGACTAGTGCCAACAATTATCGAGAAATTCAAGTAGGACAATTAGGCAATTAGACAGATAAATCCTACCTAATCATGCTTTCCTAATGAATACCAGGTAAATGTCACAATTTAATAAATTAAGAACAGGAATATCACGAAATGGACAATTCAAGTAAAGTGAGTTACAACAACTAGCGCATGTACACGCCTGTCACCTCGCGTACAAGGCATTTAAACTATCACATAATATCCTAGGGGTAAAGGTTCCCCCACACGAGGTTAGACAAGCACTTACCTCAATTCCGTTACAAAACCGCTATGAAATAACCCTCTTGCCGCGAATGTTGGCCTCCACAAGTGTAGTATCTGATAAAAATCAATAGAATCACATCAAAATAGGCCAATTGGGCATTACCCAATCAAAATAACTCAAAATACACCAAAACCCACAAGTTGCCAAAACCCGACTTTCGGTACGCTTATCGAAAAATCACAAAAATTATATATTCGGGTTCCTTATCTCAATACGAGTCCGTGCATATAAAATTTATCGAAATCGGACTCCGTTTGCCCATTCAAATCAAAGATTTTCTACCATTTAGGCATAGGGCTCAAACCCACCTTTAATCTTCCATTTTCAGTGAAATAATCACGGATTTCATAATAAACCAACGAATTAAGGTCAAGAAACTTACCCCCGATGATTTCCCGATGATATCCCAGCGTTTACCCTTCGAAATCCTCTCTTCGAGCTCAACAATGGCATTTTTGTGTATGGGGGTCGCGGCTGTTATGTTCTGAACTTAAACTCACTGCCAGACCCCAGTACCCTACGCGTTCGCGTTACTGTTCATGCGTTCGCGATGAGCAGCCCAAATTCCTTCTACGCGAACGCGAACTGCTCCACGCGTTCGCGAAGCACAATTCAGCATTTGTCCAAAAATTCTTCTACGCGGGCGCGTGACTCTGGATGCGATCGCGATGCTTCGCTTCATTACTCTACGCGAACGCGTTACAAGGGACGCGAACGCGATGGTCCCTTTCCTTCTCCTACGCGAACGCATAGCCTTGGTCGCGAACGCGATGACCAAAACCCCCTTGCCTACGCGAACGCGGCACTTGCCTCACGAACGCGTAGGCCAAAATCCTGCTGCACTGAAGCTGCAATTTTCTGCAGATTTTCCAAGTTCCAAATGCCCGTTTAATGGCCCGAATTCATCCCGAGGCCCCCGGGACCCCAACGAAAACCACCAACATACTCCAAAACATGATACGAACTTGTTCCAATCATAAAAACACTATCCTAAACATCGAAATCACCAATTACACACGGATTCAAGCCTAAGTTTCTTCAAAACTTCCGAAACTAACATTCAATCAAGAACCCGGCCAAACGACGTCCAAATGACCTGAAAACTTGCGGACATATCCAAAATCACATAACGAAGCTACAGAAATTGTCGGAATTCCATTCCGACCCCCGGATCAAAATCTCACCTATCGTTCGGATTTCGCCAAAATTTCAACCTTCGGCACTTCAAGCCTAATTGAGCTACGGACCTCCAAAATACATTCCGGACGCGCTCCCAACCCCGAAATCACCTAACGGAGCTAATGGAACCATCAGATTTCCGTTCCGAGATCGTCTTAATACTGTTCCGATTACGGACCATTTTCTAACCTTAAAGCTCTCATTTAGGGACTAAGTGTCCCAAAATGCTCCAAATTTCAGAACTGACTCTCCCGGCAAATCACAATAGCAGAAATGAACTTAGGGAAACAGTTAAATTGGGGATTGGGGCATAATTTTCCAAAACGACCGGCCGGGTCGTTACATCTTCCCACACTTAAAAGATTCGTTCGTCCTCGAACGAGCATAAAAAAAAATATACCTGGAGTAGTGAAAAGATGAGGGTACTGGCTGCGCATATCCTGCTCGGTCTCCCAAATCGCCTCCTCGACCGGCTGACCCCGCCACTGAACATTTACTGAAGCGATGTTCTTTGACCTTAGCTTTCTGACCTGCCTGGCTAGAATGGCTACTGGCTCCTCAACATAAGACAGATCCTTGTCTAGCTGAACAGAAGTGAAGTCCAACACATGCAACGGTTCACCATGGTACCTCTAGAGCATAGAGACATGAGCAACCTCCCCAACATGCCTCAAAATCTCAAAAGGGTCAATACATATAGGACTCAGTTGAGCACATTAGCCTGATATAATCTGAAGATAGTCCCTCTTGTTCAAACAATTAAGTTTTAGAGCCTAATTCCAACATCCGGAATTCTGTGTCAGGCTTGTTTTCATCAAGAGATCACTCAATATTCCTCAAACGCCGTCCTCAAACATGACTGCATAACCTTGCTGGATTCTTACCTTGTAACACAAAATCCACAGGACCACGATAATATTTTTTTGATCAAATTAGCCAAAAATTCAACGAATCAGATGCTCCCATCACACCTCATGATCTACATAGGTCTCGTTTCAACTTTTAAAATACTGACACGATGGAAGAGATGTGTCGATATCCATAACCAACTACTGAATCAACAATTCATTGGGTCTATACTCCTGACAAGATCCATTACATTGTCCTAAACCAGAGGATGATCCTTTCCTCTATAATATACTTCATATAATCAATTTGCACCGACCCAAAATCACATAATCTCATCTCACCCAGTACGAACTACTCAGGCGATAAGCCACATCGGACATAATCAAAAGTCCCACAAGATGACACAATGTGCTAGTGATCCACTAATACGTACGTGATACAAAGGAAGGCGAACACAAGAGAGAACTATTCAACTCTCACATAAACATGGACCTCCTCAGAAAATAGGAAACAGAACACATAAAAGCAATTATAGACACTGAAATAAACATCACACTATTGCGGCGTGCAACCCGATCCCAACAATATGGCCATGGCGGCGTGCCACCCGATCCCAATAATATAACCATGGCGGCGTGCCACTCGATACCGATAATATAACCATGGCAGCGTGGCATCCGACCCCAACAATATAAAACTCACACAAGGAGTCATATGTCGAGCTGAATAGCTCGTCACATCAAAATACCGAATATCGATCATAAGCACACTAAGGTGCATGATATCAGACACAATGAAACATATAGCGCTATAGGCTACAAACTCAAGCACAACTGAGGTGCGATATAAGATCCGAGTCTCAAGAGCCATCATGCTCATATAACATCACCGCTGAGCGGAACCCCAACACATAAGGAACTTACCAAGCCGTCTCACACTCATACGGTGCAATATATATTTACATGAATTAACTAACCGCGAAAATAAGACCGCGACTATCCCTCCATAAAGGGCGCATTGCTAGAAGAAACATAACCGGCCTGATGCAAGGCTCACTTTCACATTTAAATCTATCCACCGACCTTAAGTCTATCCTGGTCGTGCCAAGCTAAGTCAATAGTATTTCACAGGTCTATAACCCAATAAGCAGAGTGCCCTCCAGGCATAAATTCTCAAATGGATGATATTTCCAAGATCCTCATACTTGGTTTAAATTTCTAATTAATCAAGTGACTACATGTCACACCTACACAATATTCTTGTGGGACAAGTTCCCACCATCTTCCGAATAATTAACGGGCCTACATATTCAACCCACCGGCTACACTAACACTAAAACGCGATCAAAAGTCCTTAACCGGGATACAAAGCCTTTCTCACAGAACACCGATCTCAAATGATACTGATGTTAATACCCATCTTACTCAAAACACCGAAACTCCTTTCCTGCTCATCCGAGCTCTTTATATCACATTCATTGACCAAACTGTGACCTTGGTCCTTACTTCAAATTTCATACTACTCCTCGCACCTCACGTGCCGATATACGATAGACACAATTTCCATCACAACTCTAGAACTGGCGATAGGCTAATACTTCATCACATAAAACTTTCCATTTAACTCCCTTTAGGAGAACTATAACAACATATGGCGAATTCTTCTAACCATCGAATATGCCAATCTCTAAGTAGTGGTCCAAGCCACCATAGCCCTTTCCAAGATCCGCCTACTCATAACAGGCCATAATAGAAGAATACTTCAGAGTAACATCAATCACTGCAGCCGACAAGTCTCAAATGCACCGCCACAAATCGCATGCATAACTCGATCACGTTACATGAACCGATCATTGACACCAATATGCCAACTCAGCTATGGCTTATCAATATACTTCCTTCCAGTTAATCCTGAATTGCCTTAGAAATGTTAATATCTCCCTTCAATACCTAACTCATTCCAACTGCACTCACCCAGAGTGACCTTAAATCATGAGGCCATGCTATCTCAAGAACGACGACCATTTCATGTCTCTCAAATACTATACCACAAGTCAAGACATCATAGAACGTTTTGTGCCCTTCTTCATAAGTTGCTTAAAAAATTTGACTCCCAACTGTACTTATAGTCTCAAAATTATCAAACACCACACTTTACCTCTTGAATTCACTAGGACCGCTATCGAGAGTCATCTGGTCCTGACTTGCCCTGAATTGCCCCAGTACGCAACCAACTCTACTGAATTTTATAACGTATGAATACCCTCTCGATAAATCCCACAGTGGAACCACTTCCTTCGCAACTTGCACCTATACGAGGCGTAAATTATGAATCTTCCCTCAAGTTTTAACATGAACCAGTAAGGCTAACCATAACATGCATTTAACAATACATATACTCAAATTACCACACATGGTCCTTTCCCGTGGTTGCAATAACCCATTAATACGCTAGTATCCAGAATTCACGTAGGTAATTAACCATGCGACCCAATCTTAAGCGGTGGGACTCTTCCGCTTAGCCCAAAGCCACTATTACACGACTCTCGAACACATTAGAACTATTCTCTCAAGTCATTTACTATTATTCATCTGCAACTCACTTGATCCAACGAATATAACCACATGTGCTCTATTAGCACTCTAACACCATAGGGTATGACCTCATCCCAATACAACCAAACATCTTCTCACTCCATGCACCGAGCATTCTCTACCAACGACATCTTAAAACGTACTATGATTCTCACACGCCTATGAAGCACCATGTAGCCTTTGTCGAATATTTCCCTGCTGATAATAAAATGTAGAGTTTATTAGGGACATAGGAACATCCAAAGTCCCAACATCATACCATACGAGCCTCAAACTCTTGCCCATCCGCAAGTTTTCAAGAACTTTTTGAATAGCACCTAAATACATCGCAGGCCAAATCTGATATGACACATGACCCATAATTCGATCGTCGATAGTGAAATCCTCTCACCTGGCACGAAGCCTTAAGATACATTTTGCTAATCCATGACAATAGCCTTTATCATTTGTACATCTTCATCATAAGACAGTCTAAGACATTCGTTTGGTACATGTCCTTCTTAGGATAGTTAAACTCATTTCTCCCAGTATCTCTGCTAGCTGAATCCTTCGCTAAATAGATATCTCATATGAACCATATAGTCTTTATTACCACCAACCATCTTTAGATCTATATCCACCTCGTGATTCTACCATTTCCGTGACGATTAGGCAGTTAAGTAAACCTCATCAAGACCGTACTTATCAACCGAATGTCAGAACCTAGTGCACCCCCATGTGCACAATTTGAAGATCTCTCAATTTCTTGCATTATCGATATGGATGACACACGGTAACAATAGTTGAGTAAATTCTTGACTCCCTTGAAATCCCTCTGCAGCATCACAAACCGTCAGCGCATACTTGATACCGAGTGCGCAATTTCAATACACGAGTGGATGCAAAAGAACATATGACATAGGTTCCAACTGAATAAATGGCGCACGATAAGGAATTCAAAGAATTGAAGAGTTTCCTAAACAGTTACATAGCCCCTCGTAGATAAATACAGACGTCTCCGTATCGATCAGCGAGACTCTAAGTAACCGGTCTGTGTCCCGTGACTCCTATGAACCTAGAGCTCTGATACCAACTTTTCACGACCCTAGTTCACCAATTGTGAACATGTCGTGATGGCACCCAGTCCCCTCGACTAGGTAAGCCTAACACGTTGCGAATTATACAATTTTATGAACATTTAATAAGAATTAGCAGAAAATAATAATAAAGGAATGTAATCCGTACCGCTTGACACATACATCCGTCAAATACACTGTATAACACACCACCAAGACCCGGAATCCCACGGGTAACACAGACTAATATACAACCGTGGCTCTATGTGTAAAGAGTATCTAACAATGAAATGAAGGAAAATGTCAACTAATACTATCAGAATGGAAGGAAAGCCTCCGGATCCGCGGACGTAGCAGGATCATACCTCGAGGTCTCCCAAAAAGCTGCGGAATCACCTAGTACGAGCATGTCCTGATGTACCTGGATCTGCATAACAAAAGTATGCAGAAGAGTAGCATGAGTACACCACGGCAGTACTCAGTAAGTGCCAAGCCTAACCTCGATGGAGTAGTGACGAGGAAGGTCAGGGCCCTACTGAGAGAAATCAATAATAAAATGACAATAATAATAATGAGCAGTTTAAATGACAATAATCTTTAAATAACAACAATAAAGTGATTATCGCAACAGTCTACAATTAAACCAACAACAAGTAGCAAATCAATTGACAAGTCCAGGACCTGTGGGAATTGAACCCACAATCCCACTCTATAATCAACAGTCCAGGAGCTACGGGAATTTAACCCGCAGTCCCAATAATAGTATCTCTGGGTCTCCGGGAATCGAACCCGCAGCCCGTGTCTCAATACCTCAGGGTGTATCTCAATGATCTCAGGATCTCCGGCAATCGAACTCGCAGTCCGTATCTCAATAATATATCAATAAGCTCCGGGTCTCCGGGAATCGAACCCGCAGCCCTAGGATCTCCGGGAATTGAACCCGCAGTCCACAAATAATAGCAAATCCGGGTCTCTAGGAATCGAACCCACAGCCCTGGGATCTCCGGGAATTGAACCCGCAGTCCCCCAACACAACAAATAAAGAAAAATGCACACAGAAAACATAATATGCTTAACTACAACTTTACCGAGGACTAGTGCCAACAATTATCGAGAAATTCAAGTAGGACAATTAGGCAATTAGACAGATAAATCCTACCTAATCATGCTTTCCTAATGAATACCAGGTAAATGTCACAATTTAATAAATTAAGAACAGGAATATCACGAAATGGACAATTCAAGTAAAGTGAGTTACAACAACTAGCGCATGTACACGCCTGTCACCTCGCGTACAAGGCATTTAAACTATCACATAATATCCTAGGGGTAAAGGTTCCCCCACACGAGGTTAGACAAGCACTTACCTCAATTCCGTTACAAAACCGCTATGAAATAACCCTCTTGCCGCGAATGTTGGCCTCCACAAGTGTAGTATCTGATAAAAATCAATAGAATCACATCAAAATAGGCCAATTGGGCATTACCCAATCAAAATAACTCAAAATACACCAAAACCCACAAGTTGCCAAAACCCGACTTTCGGTACGCTTATCGAAAAATCACAAAAATTATATATTCGGGTTCCTTATCTCAATACGAGTCCGTGCATATAAAATTTATCGAAATCGGACTCCGTTTGCCCATTCAAATCAAAGATTTTCTACCATTTAGGCATAGGGCTCAAACCCACCTTTAATCTTCCATTTTCAGTGAAATAATCACGGATTTCATAATAAACCAACGAATTAAGATCAAGAAACTTACCCCCGATGATTTCCCGATGATATCCCAGAGTTTTCCCTTCGAAATCCTCTCTTGGAGCTCAACAATGGCGTTTTTGTGTATGGGGGTCGCGACTATTATGTTCTGAACTTAAACTCACTGCCAGACCCCAGTACCCTACGCATTCGCGTTACTGTTCATGCGTTCGCGATGAGCAGCCCAAATTCCTTCTACGCGAACGCGAATTGCTCCACGCGTTCGCGAAGCACAATTCAGCATTTGTCCAAAAATTCTTCTACGCGGACACGTGACTCTGGACGCGATCGTGATGCTCCGCTTCATTACTCTACGCGAACGCGTTACAAGGGACGCGAACGCGATGGTCCCTTTCCTTCTCCTACGCGAACGCGTAGCCTTGGTCGCGAACGCGATGACCAAAACCCCCTTGCCTACGCGAACGCGGCACTTGCCTCGCGAACGCGTAGGCCAAAATCCTGCTGCACTGAAGCTGCAATTTTCTGCAGATTTTCCAAGTTCCAAATGCCCGTTTGACCCGAATTCATCCCGAGGCCCCCGGGACCCCAACGAAAACCACCAACATACTCCAAAACATGATACGAACTTGTTCCAATCATAAAAACACTATCCTAAACATCGAAATCACCAATTACACACGGATTCAAGCCTAAGTTTCTTCAAAACTTCCGAAACTAACATTCAATCAAGAACCCGGCCAAACGACGTCCAAATGACCTGAAAACTTGCAGACATATCCAAAATCACATAACGAAGCTACAGAAATTGTCGGAATTCCATTCCGACCCCCGGATCAAAATCTCACCTATCGTTCGGATTTCGCCAAAATTTCAACCTTCGGCACTTCAAGCCTAATTGAGCTACGGACCTCCAAAATACATTCCGGACGCGCTCCCAACCCCGAAATCACCTAACGGAGCTAATGGAACCATCGGATTTCCGTTCCGAGATCGTCTTAATACTGTTCCGATTACGGACCATTTTCTATCTTTAAAGCTCTCATTTAGGGACTAAGTGTCCCAAAATGCTCCAAATTTCAGAACTGACTCTCCCGGCAAATCACAATAGCAGAAATGAACTTAGGGAAACAGTTAAATTGGGGATTGGGGCGTAATTTTCCAAAACGACCGGCCGGGTCGTTACAGTATATAATGCCAAAAATTTTCTTAAGAAAACGGGGCTTCCTTTTATTGAAGTACGTGGACATCTTTGTTTTGTCTAAGCTAAATATTTGTTATTGTTCACAATTTTATATTAACCTCCTAAGCTTAAATTATATGTGATGTAACTTGGATGCATGATTTATGTGATTGCAAAGTAAAATATTTCGTTCTTTGTTTCCCTGAGCACTTGACTTCTTTTGTTTTGCACCTTAAATATTTCGGAGAATTTATTTATATGAAAAGTATTTTACTTTTTCAGTTTTTGTGTCTTATGAATTTACATTACATTATAAAAAAAAAATTTACATTTGAGGTTTATTTTACCATCCAAGTTCACATTTTCTTTTACTTTTTGTTACGTTTACTTGGCTTCCTTACAACAAGAGTATACATGCTTGTTGGTCCTTAAATTGCTCTTAATATGTAAGATGAGATTGTGTAAATTGGGCTTAACATGATCCCCGACTATCATCCAAGCTTGGATGAGAAGTGGATTATGAGAACTTTATAAGAATTTTGTATGCTGAGAGAGGTGCTTCAGTATTTATATATGAGTTAGTCTTGTGTTTTGCCCTGTCGGATGTCCGGTAATATTTATAA
The DNA here is from genome assembly GCA_032618575.1 of Nicotiana noctiflora. Taxonomy (NCBI): domain Eukaryota; kingdom Viridiplantae; phylum Streptophyta; class Magnoliopsida; order Solanales; family Solanaceae; genus Nicotiana; species Nicotiana noctiflora. Next base: position 91,195 of record JASVEL010004114.1, on the reverse strand, counting down.
GTTACTGATCTTTTATTATGCTGTGAAATGAAATTGCATCTTCTGGATTTCGGCATTATCTACCAAAACATGTGTATTCCCATGTTCTTACTGGCCAAAAATATTTCCCACTACGAATTATGAGAGAATAAATGGGAGAGCCTGGTAGAAAATATTGTATTTTCTTCATGTGCCTTTAATATAGTATTTGAACATCTTCTATTCATTGTTTACAGGAAAAAAACAACAAAATTCACACTTTGGGAAGATTTCATTGATCTTTATGGGAATAGACTTTTGAAACAACTGAATGAATATCTAGTTATTCTTGCTAAAAAAATTGGTAGATCATCATCAGGTATTAGTACTTACATGATTTTACCTTTTTCTTTTTCAAATAACAAACAATAAAATCAAATCTTAATATTTGAATGCATGTAGGATCATCGAACAAATTCAGTGGGTTGTCGAACAAATTTAGCACAACAATCTATTTCAATCCTCCTTACCCACAAGCTGTTGAGTTGAAGTCATGGTATTATGCATGTACTTCTTTGAGAATTATGCATCTACATATTATTGATATAATGCATTAATATATACAAGAACAACTTTTTTATATTTATCTACCTTGTAGGGCCAAAACAATTGAACCAATGCTTAATGCATACAAGATAAAGAGTACATCTTCCACAGGTTCTGTTATGGTGGTTCCCTTTGAGGATGAAATCATACCTATTTCCAATATTCAAGCGCAACCTCAAGTATGAACAATGCAAATTATATTATTCTATCAAAATTTAATTATTTTTTGTAGTCACGGAAAAAATATGTGGCATTCTTGAATTATGTAGGGACAAGTATTTTATGTTGAAGCTGAACTTTGTCTGCCAAATGAGAACCAAAGATTATGTGTGTTAGCTTGTTCTGACTGTAAGCAATTATTCATGAGATCTTTCTCTCGAAGAACAATTTATTGTACAAACTGTCAACGATCCACTCATCTAATTCCAAGGTATAATGCTACTATATTCTTCTATATGACTAATGACTATTTAGAATTTACAGTTATTTTGTTTTTATTCATCTAACCACATATTTGCTCTACATTATAACAGATGTCAATTTGAAGTCACCGTTAAAGATAATAGTGGTTTTGCAACAGCTATTATTTCTGACAAACCTGCCGAGAAAATGTTATGCCTCAGCTCAGAAGAAATTTACGACATCTACCATGTCAAGGTACATATTTCATATTACTATTAGTTTCAAAAACATGCGAATGGCAAAATGACCCTCTTGTGACGTGTAACTAATCAATTTCGTCCTCCCAGAAACAAATTTTACCTCTTGCGGATGTGTAGAAACAGTTGAGTGGAAAGATATTCAAAATTCAAATGAAAAAATTATTTACAAAATATCATGACACAGTGCAAAAGTTGTCCATTTTATCTTACATGAACAAAGAAAATGAGATCCGCCAAGAGTTTCCACCAAGCATGATGGATGTTGCCAAGGGGAGCAAACGCAAAATTGAACGCCTTGGCTTGGAGGAAAAAGAAGCTCAAGAGACAACTAACAAAGACAATGCTTCCTACTACAAGCCGGGCTTGGAAATAAGGACTCCTCCTTTGAAAAAGTAATTGTAAGATATTTGAACTTTTTAAATAAGTTGTTGTTCTTCCATCTGATCATATAACTAATTTTAAGATGTAATTAATATGATAGTTCTAAAAAATATAGATCAATAGATGTGTAGTTCATACGTATACCTCTTAGCATTATTTAATTTTCTATTGGAATATTCTAGCAATTTTAATCGATGTACAACATATTTACTTAATTTCACTTGCTCTCTTAGTTGAAGTTGAAGCCACATTTTGCTGCTGTTTTGGGATGCATTTGAAGACATTTTGCTACTTCATTGGATGTGGTTAAAGCCATAATTATATTGCTGATGTCCGCATACAATCAACGCTAATCTTTTGCTGCTGTGATATTAGGTTAGTTTACCTATTTAATATCTACCTATTATACTACCCCTTCTCCATATTACTTAATTAACTCATTCTTTATGTGAACTACACTTGGACGAATTTGTTCTGCTTCTGATTTGACTTTAAAACCAAAGACAGAATGAAAAGTAATCCAATTATTAACTTTGTTCCAATGTTTGAAGTCTTGCTTCTGTTTCTAACCTTCCTTTTCACAAATGAATTTTTGATACTACATGAACGAAATAAGTTTTTGACAAGTCTACACCAGTGAAAGGTAGCTTTAGCTGATCCATTGGCTAAATGTAATACGAGGAAAATAATGTACTTAAAAAGAAAAGGGGGAATTGTTTTCCAGTACTGAACAAAGCCTGATATATCATCAGGTGAATTTTAGGGCAATCTTTAATCTATTTAAGGCGTCGATGACCGTTTATCATTTCCCACTTATTCCTCATGTCTTTGTAATACTATCAATGTTTTAGCAAGATTTTGAATCTTTAAGCACAAAATAGTAGTTGTTCTCTGGTATTCTTATGTGTTGCGTTGATCTTTTGGATCTATTTTTCAGATATGTTGATCAGTTCTCTAGATGCCTGTATGTGGAGTACAAGAAGAGTGGCATTGATGTGCAATGTCAGGTATATGTTATACTCTTTGTTCATTTGCAGCATTATTTTGCTTTTTATTGTAAACCTATTCATGGGATTACACTGGGTTTGTTGTTGTTGTATTCTAAACAAAAGTTTATCTGCTTCCTCTTCTCCACTTGGTACTTATTATATAATATACCACATGATTCATGTATTGGTTTCTTATGATGTTTGGATTTGGATGAGGAAGTATCCACTTCATGCCATGTCTAATGAGCTTCAGACTTCTACACACTTATTCATATCCTTGAGTAACCTCCACATATAGCATGGTCTAATAACTATTACTTGACTGAAAAAGTTTGAATTTACAGAATATTATCACTCCACATATCAGGGTAAACATTTGGCTGCACTTACTGTCTTTGATTCCATTTTCTTGTCAATATGAAAGTTGTAGTTATCAGAATTTTGTATAGCTAGAATGCATGTCCTATGTGAACATTACTAAATGGGTTATATCCTAACGCCCTGGATTCTCTTTTGTGCTTCTTGGTACTTTAGTGGAAGGCCTTCTTGAAAATTTTGTTCTACAAATTGAAACATTTTATGAGCATAATAATTGTCTTACATCAAGATCTTAGAAAGGGTACCTAATGTCAGTGTTTGCTTGAAAAGTTTTAAAACTTTCCAACTAAGACAAACCTGATGTAATGACCCGACCGGTCATTTTAGAAAATTACGCCCCAATCCCTAATTTAACTGTTCCCCCAAGTTATTTTTGCTATTGTGGGTTGCCGGGAGAGTTGGTTCTAAAAATTTGAGCATTTTGGGACACTTAGTCCCTAAATAAGAGCTTTGAAGCTAGAAAATGGTCCGTAGCCGGAACAGTGTTAAGACGATCTCGGAACGGAAATCCGATGGGTCCATTAGCTCCGTTAGGTGATTTCGGGGTTAGGAGCGCGTTCGGAATGTATTTTGGAGGTCCGTAGCTCAATTAGGCTTGAAATGCCGAAGGTTGAAATTTTGGCGAATCCGAACGATAGGTGAGATTTTGATCCGGGGGTCGGAATGGAATTCCGATAATTTCTGTAGCTTCGTTATGTGATTTTGGATATGTCCGCAAATTTTCAGGTCATTCGGACGTCGTTTGGTCGGGTTTTAGATCGAATGTGCAATTCGGAAAGTTTTAAGAAATTTAGGCTTGAATTCGATGTGAATTATGGGTTTTGATGTTGTTAGACGTGTTTTGATGATTAGAATAAGTTCGTATCATGTTTTGGAATAGATTGGTGGTTTTCGTTGGGATCCCGGGGGTCTCGGGATGAATCCGGGGGTCCAATCGGGCTATTTCATGCATTTTGGAAATGTTGTTAACTGCTGGTGTGTGCTGCAGACGAATGCTCTATGCGATCGCAATGGGCTAATGCGATCGCATAGAAGGTTTTGGAGAGGCCAAGTATTTGTTCTATGCGATCGCGGGCATGGATATGCGATCGCATAGTTCTGGAAAGTTGTGCTCTGCGATCGCGTACAGTCCTATGCGATCGCATAGTGTATAGAGAAGAGGGGTCCCAGGTCCAGCTTTTGTTCTATGCGATCGCGGAGCAGGGCATGCGATCGCATAGTTATATTTCGGTAAGCATTGCGATCGCATTGAGGTCTATGCGATCGCATAGAATAGTTTGGCGAGGGTCAAAAATTTGTTCTATGCGATCGCAACAGGGATCATGCGATCGCATAGAGTAAAAATGTCTGGCAGTGACTTAAGTCCAGAAACATTTCAGCCGCGACCTCATTCGCAAAAACGCCATTTTTGAGCTCCAAGAGAGGATTTTGAAGGGGAAACGTTGGGAAATCATCGGGAAATCATCGGGGGTAAGTTTCTTGACCTTAATTCGTTGGTTTATCATGAAATCCGTGATTATTTCACATAAATTGGAAGATTAAAGGTGGGTTTGAGCCCTAGGCCTAAATGTTAGAAAATCTCTGATTTGAGTGGGCAAATGGAGTCCGATTTTGGTAAATTTTATATGCCTAGACTCGTATTGAGATAAGGAACCCGAAAATATAATTTTCGTGATTTTTCGATAAGCGTACCGAAAGTCGGATTTTGGCAACTTGTGGGTTTTGGTGAATTTTGAGTTAATTTGATTGGGTAATGCACAATTGGCCTATTTTGATGTGATCCTATTGATTTTTATCAGATTCTACACTTGTGGAGGCCGACATTCGTGGCAAGAGAGTTGTTTCATAGCGGTTTTGTACCGGAGTCGAGGTAAGTGGCTTGTCTAACCTCGTGTGGGGGAATTTTCACCCCTAGGATATTATGTGATAGTTTAAATGCCTTGTACGCGAGGTGACGGGCGTGTACATGCGCTGGTTGTTGAATACGTACTTTATTCAAAAATGTTCGATGAGCGATATCCCTGTCTTTGGTTGTTAATTTGATATTTTACCCGGTAGTGGTTAGAAGAGCATGATTAGGTAGCACTTAACTGTTTAGTTGCCTAATTGCCTTATTTGAACTTCTTGATAATTATTGGCACTATTTTTCGGTGAAGTTATAGTTAAGCATAATTATTCTCTCTGTGGATTCCTTTATTTGCTGTGCTTGTGGACTGCGGGTTCGATTCCCGGAGACCCAGGGCTGTGGGTTCGATTCCCAGAGACCCGGCGTGATATTGGTAGGGACTACGGGTTCGATTCCCGAGATCCCGAGTTATTGGTAGGGACTACGGGTTCGATTCCCGAGATCCTGAGTTATTGGTAGGGACTACGGGTTCGATTCCCGAGATCCTGAGTTATTGGTAGGGACTACGGGTTCGATTCCCGAGATCCCGAGTTATTGGTAGGGACTACGGGTTCGATTCCCGAGATCCTGAGTTATTGGTAGGGACTACGGGTTCGATTCCCGAGATCCCGAGTTATTGGTAGGGACTACGGGTTCGATTCCCGAGATCCCGAGTTATTGGTAGGGACTACGGGTTCGATTCCCGAGATCCTGAGTTATTGGTAGGGACTACGGGTTCGATTCCCGGAGATCCTGAGTTATTGAGATATTATTGAGACATGGGCTGCGGGTTCGATTCCCGGAGACCCAGAGGTACTGAGAATGGGACTGTGGGTTCAATTCCCACAGATCCTGGATTCGTTTATTTGAGTTGGTTATTTGTTGTTAGCTTGATTGTAGACAGTTGCAGTAAACATCGTAATGTTGTTATTTCGGAAATTATTGTTATTATCTGTTAAACTGTTTATTTTGTTATCATCATATTATTATTGTTTCTCAGTAGGGCCCTGACTTTCCTCGTCACTACTCCATCGAGGTTAGGCTTGGCACTTACTGAGTACCACCGTGGTGTACTCATGCTACTCTTCTGCACACTTTTGTTGTGCAGATCCGGGTACATCAGAGGAGGCTCGTACTAGGTGATTCCGCAGCTTTCTGGGAGACTTCGAGGTATGATCTGCTACGTCCGCGGATCCGGAGGCTTCCCATCTATTCTAGTAGTACTAGTTGACATTTTTCTTCATTTCGTTGTTAGATACTCTTTACACATAGAGCCACAGTTGTATTTCTCTTTTAGTCTGTGTTACCGTGGGGTTCCGGATCTTGGTAGGGTTTATTTATTGTGTGACGGATGTATGTGCCAAGTGGCACGGATTACATATCTTTTATGTTATTTTTCGTTGTTCTTATTTAAGTGATTAAAATTTATAGATTCCGCAACGTGTTAGGCTTACCTAGTCGTGGGGACTGGGTGCCATCACGACAGGTTCACAATTGGTGAACTAGGGTCGTGACACCTTACCTAACATTATTTGGCTTAAAATCTTTAAGAAAAAAATGTTTTTGATTCCTTTTAAGATTTGAAAGAGTTTCCTTTGAAATGGAGAGGAAACGTTTCCTGTTCTTCTTAAGAATTGAAAGAATAACATTGAGTTTGTGTCAATTTTTTGTTACTCTTTTACATGTGCAAAATAAATTTAATAGGATATATGTAAATTATAATCATGTGACACTACTTTTCATCTTCAATGACAGGGTTGTCCTTCACGGAAACTTGGTAGAAATTTTATACCTACAAGTTGATGGTCATTTTATTGTCATAAATATCCATACACTTTTAATTAAATAATTAATCGTGTGAAATCTTCTTTTTCTGTGATTTTGCAGATGTCAGTGCTTTTGTTACACTACAAAGAAGACTAATTTCAGTATGGACAAAGAAGTAAAATGCATCTTTTTTTGTTGATATGTAAATAACAATATGTTTATATATGTATATTAGGATTCTCATAGATGTGAATACTGTGTCACTTCAAATGCATCTAAATAACAATATATTTATATATGTATATTTAGTATTCTCATGGATGTGACTCATCTTATCAATTTTTCTATTTCGGTTTGTTTTATTTCAATATTCGGTATTTTTACACTTCTATAGTGAATGTATATAAGTGTTTTCCAGTGAATGTACACTTCTATAGTGAATGTACACTAACAAATTTTAGAATAGTATTTTGTAATATATGATAACCAAATCGTGTTTGGGTAATTTTTTCAAAAAATACTTTTGAGTATGAATGATACAAAATGACAGCAAATATTTAAATTATTATCACTATTATTTGTTATAGAGAATTGAATTTATAAAATAAAGTAAAATATCTTTTAAAGGTTCTAATCAATAGAAAATATAGTTATCCAACAAAATAATATTAGGTATTATGCGTTGTACATTATAAATCAATATGCGTGAAACATATCAATATGTGTTGTACATTATAAATCAAAACAAATTAATCACAAATAGTAATTTCATATTTAATTGTATTGGGCCCGTGCTATGCACGGGCATAAGCCATCTAGTATGATAAAGAAAACTCAAACATGATACACTACCCAAGACTGGTGTCACAATACTCACGAACTTCTAAGAATAATACACATAATTGTCTGAAAGAAAATACAAGCTGTTTATCTCGATTACATGAGATAATAGAATGAAAAACATAGATAGAAGAGGCAACGGGTCCTGCGGACGCCTGCAAGGCTACCTCGTAGTCTCAGTAGTCGAAAAATCCACAAGTCGCTACTGTCGTTGCTGCTGTCCGTAACCTGTATCTGCGCAAAAGAGCGCAGAGTGTAGTATCAGCACAACCGACCCCATGTGCTGGTAAGTGCCTGGCCTATCCCAGCGAACTAGTGACAAGGCTAAGGCCAGTCACCCACCTAAACCTGTACAGTTGCAATATAGATATATATATATATATATATATATATATATATATATATATATATATATATATATATATATATATATATATATATATATATATATATATATATATATATATATATATATATATAATACAATACATTTATAAGGAAAGACTCTGCTCTGAAATAACAGTCAATAACTCGTGATATCCGGAATAATCTAATCAACAGAATAAATCTTACTTTCATGTCTCAATTCCTCTCTCATTTCATATCTCGTGGTAGGCGTACCACCCGCTCCCAACTATCACAGTAACTACATCTTGTGGTAGGCGTACCACCCGCTCCCAAATATATCAATAGGCTACCGGCAACTATGGCCAATGCCAAGATTTAAGTCACTTTGTGGTCGGCGTGCCACACGATCCCAATTCATAAATATATAAGTGGTCGGCGCGCCACACGATCCCAATTCATAAATATATAAGTGGTCGGCGCGCCACACGATCCCAATTCATAAATATATATATTACCGGCATTTAGCCAATAATCTCTATATCAACAATATTTATAATTACCGGTTTTAAACCAATAATTGATAATAATTTCAACAATTTATCTTCATTACCGGTATAACACCAATAACTCTTAATCAACAATTTATTCATAACTAAATTCCTATTCCTACAAGTTAGGATAGAACAAACACTTACCTCGAAAGTTTACGAACGATTCAATCCGTAGCAATGCCTTTTCCTTTCGAATTTGTCTCCAATCCAATCGTATCTATACACAATTGATTTAATATCGTCAATTCTACTTAACAAACTAGTTCATATTGCTAAATATGATTTTTACAATATTCTGCCCGGAATAGTAAAAATCGACCCCGGGCCCACATGATCGAAACTCAAGTTTCGAACCAAAATAAGTTCACCCAATCCTCCATGAGTTCAAATATACAATTTGTTCTTAAGTTCGACTCCAAAACGAGTTCTAGATCGCAAATTCTTTGAAAACCCTTACTATACTCAATTCTCAATTTTTCTACCCATTTACACTTAATTAGGCTTAGGAATTCAAATAATATTGATGGAAAATGAAGAAAACGAGTTAAGAATCACTTACCCAAGAAGTTTGATGAAGAATCGCTCAAAAATCGTCCAAGGAGGTGTGGAGAAGAGAGTTGAACAGAAATGGAATTTTTATCCCGTTTCTGTTCTGTTTTGGGATTAAATTCACTGGGCAGCGATTTTGTTCTACGCGATCGCGTGAACTGGGTCGCGATCGCGGAAGGCAAATATTCAACACTACGCGATCGCGTGGTCAATACTGCGGTCGCGTAGAAGAATTTCGCTGGGGTGGCTTATTTGTACTACGCGATCGCGTGAACAGGGTCGCGATCGCGTTGAAGGAGAACGGAAGGCTACGCGATTGCGTGCATACGGCTGCGATCGCATTGAAGAAGGACAGAAAACTTCGCGATCGCGTGCAAACGGCTGCGATCGCGTTGAGTAATTTGACAAGGCAGTGCGATCGCGTGTACAAGGCCGCGATCGCGTAGAGTAAAGTGTCTGTGTAAAAATTGCAGAAAATCTGCGAGTTTCCTAAGTCCAAAAACACCCCGAACCACCTCCGAAACACTCCCGAGCCCTCGGGGCTCCAAACCAAATATGCATACTAACTCAAAAACATCATACGAACTTGCTCGCGCGATCAAATCGCTAAAATAACATCAAAATCAATGAATTGAGCCTTAAAACTCAAGAATTCTTTAAAATTTCATAATTTCCAAAATTTCCAATTTTAGGCCGAAACACGTCAAACGACGTTCGTTTTCAACCAAACTCTACAGGAAGCGCTTAACCAATATATATGACCTGTACTGGGCGTCGGAACCAAAATACGAGCCCGATACCAGTACTTTTTAATCAAAATTCAGTTTCATTTTCCTTAAACATTTTCAGAAAACAATTTAAGGGTAGTGTTGATCTGTAACGACCCGGCCGGCCGTTTAGAAAATTATGCCCCAATCCCCAATTTAACTGTTCCCCTAAGTTCATTCCTGCTATTGTGGTTTGCCGGGAGAGTCGATTCTGAAATTTGGAGTATTTTGGGACACTTAGTCCCTAAATGAGAGCTTTAAAGTTAGAAAATGGCCCTGTAGCCGGAACAGTGTTAAGACGACCTCGGAACGGAAATCCGATGGTTCCATTAGCTCCGTTAGGTGATTTTGGGGTTGGGAGCGCGTTCGGAAAGTATTTTGGAGGTTCGTAGCTCAATTAGGCTTGAAATGCCGAATTTGAAATTTTGGCGAATCCGAACGATAGGTGAGATTTTGATCCTGGGGTCGGAATGGAATTCCGACAATTTCTGTAGCTTCGTTATGTGATTTTGGATATGTCCGCAAATTTTCAGGTCATTCGGACGTCGTTTGGTCGGGTTTTAGATCGAATGTGCAATTCGGAAAGTTTTAAGAAATTTAGGCTCGAATCCGTTGTAAATTGATAATTTTTGTGTTTATGGACGTGTTTGGATGATTGGAACAAGTTTGAATAAGGTTATAGGAAGTGTTGGTGTTTTTGGTTTAGGTCCCAGGGGCCTCGGGTGAGTTTCGGGGTGGTTTCGGACCATTTCTAGGCCATTTTTCACTGCTGGTTTTTGGCTACAGCAGTGCTCTACGCGATCGCGGGATATTGGTCGCGATCGCGGTGAGTAAAATCTGAGAAAAGAACTAATGAATCGCGATCGCGAAGATGGCTTCGCGATCGTGAAGAAGAAATTTCTGTCGCGTAGGCCCTACTTTGTAAGATCATATCTTTTTATATAAAAGGTATTTTGAGGTGATTCAAAAACAAAAGTTATAGATCATCTCAGAAAGATAAAGAAATCCACATTTGGAAATTGGTAACAAAGGTTATGTACGTTACACTCTATGCTGTCCGAGAAGGATATCTAAAACACATAAATGGATTTGGAAGCTTGTATCTCGAAATCTATAAGGATTCAGGAAATTCTCAACACATGAAAGTTATAGTCCTATGTGTCTAGTTTCCAGAACATCAAACCATTCGTCATTTGGAGTTGTGTGTAAAAAGTTATGACCATTTTACTGAATCCTGTCCGGAGGAACTGGAAGTTGTTCACCGCGATCGCGAGGCATTTCCCGTGATCGCGAAGGGTAATTTTTGGGCCAGAATTTGTTCTCCGCGATCGCGAAGCATTTCCCGCGATCGCAGTGAACAAAATACCTAGACAGTAAGTTTTAAAACATTTCATCCGCGAACCAAACCCATTTTTCCACCATTTTTGGTCATTCTTGAGAGCTTTTGGACGAGAATTAAAGGGGTTTTAACAAGAAGTGATTAGAGGTAAGTCCTATGAACTAAATACATGATTTTATTGAAGAATCATCCTTGAAATTTATGAAAAACATAGCAAAATTGTAAGAAATTAGGGCTTGGAGCAAAAACTTTAAATTTGGGATTTGAAGGGCCATTTGTGGTCCGATTTGGGAGATTTTTATATGGTTAGACTCATGAGAGTACGAGGGTTCTGAAAACGTAAAAATATTTCAATTCCGAGCCGATGGATTCAGGGGTATTTTGGTCATTTCACCCACTTTCGCACTGTAGCTGTAATTTATCATTGTAATTAGTTATTTGCGATGTTATTTATATTGTGTAATTGGTTTGACTAGATTCGGGCCACTCGGAGTCGGATATTCGCGGCAAGAGGGTTGTCTCTTAGCGGTTTTGTACCGAAATCGAGGTAAGTGGCTTGTCTAACCTCGTGTGGGGGAACCTTTACCCTTAGGATATTATGTGATAGTTTAAATGCCTTGTACGCGAGGTGACGGGCTTGTACATGCGCTGGTTGTTGTAACTCACTTTACTTGAATTGTTCAATTCGTGATATTCCCGTTCTTAATTTATTAAATTGTGACATTTACCTGGTATTCGTTAGGGAAGCATGATTAGGTAGGATTTATCTGTCTAATTGCCTAATTGTCCTACTGAACTTCTTGATAATTGTTGGCACTAGTCCTCGGTGAAGTTGTAGTTAAGCATATTATATTTTCCGTGTGCGTTTTCATTATTTGTTGTGTTGGTGGACTGCGGGTTCAATTCCCGGAGATCCCAGGGCTGTGGGTTCGATTCCCAGAGACCCGGATTTGCTATTTGTTTGTGGACTGCGGGTTCAATTCCCGGAGATCCCAGGGCTGTGGGTTCGATTCCCAGAGACCGGAGTGATATTGTTGTGGACCGCGGGTTCGATTCCCGGAGATCCCGAGTTATTGAGATATGGATTGTGGGTTCGATTCCCGGAGATCCTGAGATTTATTGAGATGTGGACTGCGGGTTCGATTCCCGGAGATCCTGAGATTTATTGAGATGTGGACTGCGGGTTCGATTCCGGAGATCCTGAGATTTATTGAGATGTGGACTGCGGGTTCGACTCCCGGAGATCCTGAGATTTACTGAGACATGGGCTGCGGGTTCGATTCCCGGAGACCCAGGGGTACTGTTAATGGGACTGTGGGTTCAATTCCCACAGGTCCTGGACTTGTCAATGGGACTGTGGGTTCAATTCCTGTAGGTCCTGGACTTGTTAATTGAGTTTGTTACTTGTTGTTAGCTTAATTATAGACGTTTGTAGTAATCACTTTATTTTTGTTATTTCGGAATTATTATCATTTAAACTGCTTATTATTGTTATTATCATTTTTGTAATTGTTTTCTCTCGGTAGGGCCCTGACCTTCCTCGTCACTACTCCATCGAGGTTAGGTTTGGCGCTTACTAATTACCGCCGTGGTGTACTCATGCTACTCTTTTGCACACTTTTGTTGTGCGGATCCAGGTACATCCGATCAGGCGCCCTACAGGTGATCTAGCAACACTTCAAGAGACTCGAGGTATGATATGCTACGTCTGCGGATCTGGAGAGTCCCCTTCTATTCTCATTAGTGATATCGGTTATTTCCCTTGGTTCCGTTGTATAGACATTCTTGATGTATAGATCCACAGTTGTACTCTTTAGTCTCTGTTGCCCGTGGAATTCCGGGTCTTGGTGGTATTTTTTTTTTCTTTTTTCTTTTTTACAGTGTGTTTGACGAGCGTATGTGCCAAGCGGCACGTATTACATTCCTTTTATCTCATTTCCCGCTAATTCTTATTAAATGTGCATAAGCTTGTATTTTCCGCAATGTGTTAGGCTTACCTAGTCGTGGGGACTGGGTGCCGTCATGACAGGTTCACGATTGGTGAACTAGGGTCGTGACATGATCCTTCTCCGTTAATATTATTGCTCTCGATAATTGGCATCAAAATTGTTAGTTAAAAGGAAAAAATGACACAAATTAAAATTTTGAGTTTTGATTTTTATTTGCTTGTTTGGGTAATTTTAGCACAAAAAGAATACCCAAATAAATACTGTTGGTAAATTAATTCATAAAAAGTTTCAAACAAACACCACCTAGGCACCTATATGAGTAAAAACAAATTAAAAAGATACTCAATTGAAAGAAATAAAGTTCGTTGAAAAAATAAAATAAATAAAGTTCCAAAAGGTTGCATATGAAGTGTTTGGTACGAAGGAAAACTTTTTTCGGAAAATATTTTTATATTTTTTATGTTTGATTGGCTTAAATATTTTGAAAAATATTTTCCTTATAAACTCATTTTCCTCCCAATTGGAAGAAAATATTTTCCTTATCAAGTAAAACATTTTCCAAAATTCCTTCTCAACCTTCCCTGCCTTCAAGTCACGACCCAAACCCGATCGTGATGACACCCAACACAACTGTTAGGCAAGCAAGACCGACAACTGTTTCATAACAACAAGTCCCAAACTGGACAAATTCAAGGAGAATATGAGAGTTTATAATAATACTCCAATAATAATAGCATAATAAAAATACCGGGAAGTGCGAACACCGAAAATAATACTCCCAAAAGATATGAGGTCACGAGTCTAGAGTCTCTAGTAAAACTGAATAATAGTAAGAATATCTGAACGAGATACTCAAGTATCTGACAAATGCAGAAAAGTCTAAGAGTAAAGGAAAACAGGGAAAGTCGAGTTTTGCGGATACCAAACAACTACCTCGATAATTCGAATATAAACTCTGAAACAGCTGGGGAATCAACCCTACTAGGATGTACCTGGATCTGCACACAAGGTGCGGGCGTAGGGGTGAGTACTAAGTACTCAGTGAGTAAAAAGCATATAAAATAGCTGAAAGCGAGAAATCCTTAAAATACCACAGAGTAAAGCTATGGCTAACAGTCCGATACCCACTACGTACTAACAACAACAACAAGCCACAGATAACACAAGTAATTAACAATGCATGAATGCAACACAATGCACATGACCACTACGGCGCGTAGCCCGATCCATTTAACGTCGACGGCGCTCACTGGGGGTATGTACAGACTCTAGAGGGGATCCTTCAGTCCAAGCGCAATATATTCATATCGTTCGCTGCGGCGTGCAGCCCGATCCATAATTAGTCCACAATATGCATATGTGTCACACAACAACTCAATTTAATTATTTCAAGTTTCCAATTCACTCAACAAGGAAAAATACTTTAATTTATTTATCTTGCAAGAACAGGTGACTTAACATTTCATTATAGTGATTTCAACCCAGGACTGAGATCAATGATTTTATAAATCATGCTATCACATAGATATCTATCCCCTAAGAATACTGCAGGTCGGCGCAAGGCCTCAAATATGTCACCCCTCCACCCCATCCCACCCCCACACCTACCCCCTCAAGTAAAAATATTATTCTTTTTACCCCCACCCCTACCCTCCGAAAAAAATATTTTTAATATATAAGTTTTAGTTTTTTTATTTATCAGTTTAAAGGTTCGAAATTTTAGAAGTTCCAAAGTTATGAATTCGGAGATTTATATGCTTGAAAGTTTATGAGTTTAGAAATTATACAGTCTATGAGTTATAAATTCTGCGGTTTCGAAAGTTTAGGAGTTCGAAAGTTTATGAAAAAAGTGGATCCGGAAGGTTGTTGGTCTGAAATTTTATGGCTTCACGTTTATTATATCTAAATTATTTATGAATACACTTGAGAAGTCATTTTCCTTAATTTACGTACCAAACACCAAAAAATAAATAAGATTACTACTTATTTTTTTAAAAAATATTTTCTTAAAAATATTTTTAGTTATACCAAATACACCCAAAAAGGAAATAAATGGACTGGTTTGCCAATTATCACAAGCGTTGCCTATTAAGTATTAACAGACATGTCACAATCTGGTCCCTCTGGCCTTGAAAATGACCCCAAAAATGACTAATCTTTCCCTTTTTTTCATTTCGTCAATTAAATTAGCACTATAGTTTGGAATGGTGCTTAAGGAAATAAAGATGAAGACAAATGACAAAAGGAAAAACGTGCAATTGTCAGTGACACAAACCAATTTCTTTTCTATATCTAACTAGGAACCACAAAATGCCCTCCTTTTGTGGAAATGAATATCGAATAATAAATGAAATTTTTTGCAAGCTAATTAATGTAGGCTGGTGGGTATTGGCCGAGGTCCCAGGACACAAAAATGATTAAGGTATAATTTCTGAAATCATCATTTAACTTTCATTTTGTTGCATTAAAGTTACTAATGTATTGTGTAATAATAAAATTACTCAATTTTTCTTAAGCACAACAGGGATCCATTAAAGATTTTTTTTTTTGTTAGCAAAAAGTCATTCAAGTTTATCTAATAGCCTATTTCGCCAAGTTTTTTTTGGGCCAAAAGTATTTTTACGTTAAAGATTAAGGTGTTTGGCCAAGCTTTTGAAGAAAAAAAAGTATTTTTGAGAAGAAACAGAAACAGTTTTTTGAGAAGCAAAAAAAAAATAGCTTCTATCTAAAAATCACTTTTTTTAGAAGCACTTGTGAAAAAATACACTTAGAAACAGTTTTCAAAAGCTTGGCCAAACACTAATTACTACTCAAAAGTACTTTTCAAATTAATTAGCCAAACATAAACTACTTCTCACCAAAAGCACTTAAGCACTTCGCAAAATAAACTGATTTCAAAAGCTTGGCCAAACAGGCTATAAGTATTTTTGGGTAGAAGCAAAAGCAGTTTTTGAGATGTAAAAAAAAGGACCTTTTTAAAAAACACTTTAAAAAAACATATAAATGTACTTAAAAAAAATTATACTACACTATATAAAAATACTTTTTAAAAGTTTGATCAAATAGTAACGATCCCTCAGAAGTGTTCTTCAACTAAATTAGTTAAATACAAATTATTTTTCATTAAACACGCTGTCAATGTTTGTAAACAAATATTAATTCTTTAATATCTAAGCTTTAAAGTACGGCGTTAGAGAAGAAAACAAGCGTCGGGTTTTTCTTTTTGGAGTTCAAAGATATAAACTGTTTGTGGTGTCAAAATTTGATGGTTCCTTTGGCTTCGTCTCAAACTCTGGAAATTTGTAAAGATGCAGCTGGAATCGCCGGTACACCTCATTTCTCTCTGTATTACTGCCCTTTTTTCATAAAGATTTAGGCTTGTATTTTAGTGGTTTCTGCAAATATCTTCATCTTTGTTTCTTGCAATTTTCCCTGTTTGCATCAGCTAGCTGAGTCAATCAGAAGACAATTTCTGAATTTTATATAGAATCATTGAAATTCCTTTAACAAAATGATCTTACTTTCTGGTAGATAAATTAAGCTACCTAAGTGAACAACTATTTTTAACTCTGCTAATGAAGGGCATATAGTTACTTTCTGAATTTTATATAGTTACTCTCTGAATTCTATATAGTTACTTTCTGGAAGTTGTAAGTTTAACATATTTCAAAAGAGGTGATTAGTGAAGGGCATGAGTAATATGTATGCAGTTAGTTTCCATTATTGTTTGCTAGTAGGCAGAACTAGGATTTCCAGCTTATGGCTCGGGAGTTAATTCCTTTTAAGTTATTAGGTTCTAAATTAATAATTTGTACATGTTCAATGTACTTTCTATGATACATACATAGTTTTAATCAAAGTTACTAGGTTCAGCCGTACCCATAATCGGCACTCTGGCTCCGGCCCGGGCTTAGTACTGTGTATTGTTTGACTCTTAACTTCTAAATTGTTTCGTGGATGGTTATCCAAGGTTTAAGCCTGTAAAGTTTGGCCGTATTTGCTGCTAGCTTTTGCACAAGTACCTTTTTGTTGGATTTTCGGAAAATTGTTTGTAAAACAAATATTTACGTATAACTTATTCACCAAGTGTTTCGTAGAATAAATTTGTAAAGTATTTTTACGGTTTAATTCAGAAAAGCTAACGTCTTATTATAGGAATGGAAATGGGGTGGGGCGGGGCGGGGCGGGTTTGGCAAAACCCACAAAAATTTCAACCCGCCCCGCATATTTACTTTTTAAGTTTTCAACCCGCCCCACCCCGCTTGGACCCGCCCTGTCCCACCCCACTTAATTTTTTTTCTCTTTTTTCTTTAATTTTTTTCTAAAACAAACTAGTTTGACATTTTATTATTTTAACCAAAAGCCTAATCAGGGAAACATTTTGCAGTTGTGACCAGGGGCGGATTTAGCCCGGCGCAAGGGTGTTCACCCGAACACCCTTCGCAAAAAAATTACACTGTATATATAAGGTAAAATCTATTTTTTATCTCTATATATTAAGTTTTGAACACCCTTAACACTATCCAAAAGTGTAGTTTAGTGGTCAAGGGTGTTCAAAATTTACATAAGGTCAAGAGTTTAATTCCCAGTAACTACAAATTTTTTTTTGAACACCCTTCATGAAGGTTCTGGCTCCGCCACTGGTTGTGACTCCAAATAAATCATTGCATTCCACAGCTTCTACAAGAGTTTGCTCTTCTCTTTGTCATGGATGGGATGTTTTCAAGAAGGCGATTGTTTTATTTTGATCAACTAATGATACATTTTCATCAACTAAAAACAAAATTTCTTCGACTATCTGTCCATATTTTAGTGGAACTCATTTTTGATTTGCATGTTAATTATGTTGCTTGTTGGTACATTAGGAATTAGAAACGCAGATATCCTTATATCAACTTGTCTGATGGTAAGATAAACAACTTAGGCAAATTGGCTAATTATAAATCGAAATAGTATTTGTGCTAGTGAAGAAGAATGTGAAATTGTAGTTGAAATGATTGCTTTGTTTCAAAAAAGATAAAATTCAAAGTTGCCCCACATTGAACCCGCATTAAACCCGCACCTCCCCCCCTTTAAAAATTTCTAAATTTTTTTTAACGCGCCCCACCCCGCCCTGCCACATTGCCATCCCTACTTATAGAACTAACATAAATTAATCTGATGGTATGCAAACAGTTGTAGACCTGAAATGGTGTCTATCTTTTAGGCCTAGAGGAATTTTAGAAGCTCCGTTTGAGCTAAACTTGTTCAGATTAAACTCTTGATGAAGTGTTCTTCATGTAAAAACACAATTGCTCAAACACATTGGAGTCTTATGCATGGCAATAAAATGAAATAGATTGTAAAGGACCAGTGAGATAAAACTCTTTATTTCTTAGGTCATTCTTTCTTTGCGTAATTTTCCCTTTTTTGCTTAATGAGGTTAGCAAAATTATTCTTGAGCTTTGTAGTGACTCAAGAGAAAAAATTAACCATCTTGGCTGCTCGTTGCAGGGAACATCTTTGCTTTTGGGTTGTTCCTGTCTCCAATGTAAGTTTTAAGCTTTGCATAGTTCGTTTTGCTTTACCGCACTTCCATAGTATTGAACAACTTCTTTCCCATAATCTATTAAATTTTATCTTTACTCTCAGACCTACATTCAGGAGAATAATGAGAAATCAATCAACCGAACAGTTCTCGGGGTTGCCATACATATATGGGCTCTTGAACTGCTTGATCTGTGCTTGGTACGGCACACCTCTAGTATCTCCTGACAATTTGTTGGTAACAACAGTCAAGTCAGTTGGTGCTGTTTTTCAACTTGCCTACGTTGTACTTTTTGTAATGCATACAGAGAAAGAGAAAAAGGTTAATAATCCTCTTTTGTATTTTGCTTTAAAGCAGTTCCACAAATTTTCAGATGTTGCAGTTGTTCATTTAGTGACCTTTTAAATTGTATGCCCATCAATGTTGTTTGTAGTTCAGGATGCTGGGATGCATACTCACAGTCTTTGGCCTATTTGCAATTATTGTAATTGGAAGCTTGCTTATACTTGACCTTCAACTCCGGCGCATCATTATTGGCTCCCTGAGTTGTGCTTCCCTCATATCAATGTTTGCCTCCCCACTATTTACTATTGTATGTCTGATCGTTGACATTCGGGTTCTCTACGAATATTTCTATCAAGTTCTTATTCTCTAATGCTTTTCTTCTGATTCACTGACTAACTCGTCTTCCAGAATCTGGTGATCAGGACCAGGAGCGTCGAATTCATGCCATTTTACCTGTCCCTCTCCACCTTCCTAATGAGCGCCTCTTTCTTTTTGTATGGAACTTTCAGTTTTGATTTGTTTATATATGTGAGTTTCTTTCTCCTCTTACATTATACCGGGGGTTAAAGAAGAAGAGGGATGCCAAACTGCTTCCCCTAGTATATTAGGGCAAGATAGACTCAATTATTTTTATAAAGAATGCAAATGTCTTACCCTATTTCTATTCCCTGTCTCACGAACTGTCTTTACTTGAATTTCAGGTGCCAAATGGCATTGGAACACTTTTAGGAGTCGTACAATTGTTTTTATTTGCATATTACAAAAATTCTTCAGTGGGAGACTCTACTGAATGCTTAGTAGTGTCTTATTCGTGATTCATGAACTACAGAGTAAAAAGAAAGTGGTGTCTTATCCGTTCACCTACGCAGAAAGGTAAATGCTCGATCCCCTTAGCATCTGTTTCATCCAGGAGATTCTAATACTAATCATCTCCAAATGTGCATTTTGTGAACATATATCTCTATTTCTCAAGCTGTTAAATAAGGAGTATACTTTTAATTTGTGCAATTCCCTTTATTTTGTCTGTCCTAGGTGAGAATAAGTGCTCGCTGGATTGTATGGAGGATGGTGGGAACACAAGCGCAAGCTGACTGCAGTTTCCTAGTCATCGGACGTCTTCAACTAAACCTGGTTCCTGAATAGTATCTGTTTTCTGCATATATTCTGCTAAGTTGAAACAGGAGAACTTTGTGTGAATCCACAATGCACGTTTTCTTTATCTTGTTCCTGTTTTCTTTTTCAAACTCATTCTTCTGATATGGATGGAATGAAGATGCAGAATTACTTCAAAACAAAGTAATTGAATTGAATTTGTACATTCTTTGTTCTACACTAGACATGATGCTAACGAAGCTGGTATATTATTTTTACCAACTCTCACTAATAGTAGACTAGACTCAGTGTATTACTCAGTGTTAAAGAAGCTGTTGAATGAAAATCCCCAGATTGCTAAGTGTATTACTCAGTATGTGTGTGTTTGCATTTGTTTGAAGTCTCTTGTTAAAGTTCCTGGCTCCGCCACTACTTATATGTATGCTTTCGAAGCTAGCAATGGAAACTGAAATATATGAGAAAATGCATATGCTTCAGGATCACTAGTATTAGTTGTTTCTCTGATGTGTTGCCTTTAATCATTTTATGTTTACCTGATGATAGTTGAATCCATTATCGGCCTGGCGAAGAGGCCCGACCTCTGACATCATAGAGAATAAGTCCACTGAACTTTGGTAGCTCACACTTTTCACCCATTAGTATAGGCCTTTTCCACACAGGTGAATTTGAACTGTGACTCTGCTGCTTCCCAAAATCAGCTTCAAGGTGACCTGGACTAACGAGCAACGGTGGAAGCTTCTCTTTCTGGCTCCACTGTACAGTGCTCGTTAGCGCCTCCTTCACCGAACCCAACTCTGCATGTGGCTCCGAACAGTCTATGTTTGTTGAGTCATCCATGCACCTTTCTTCATCTTCTGGTCTCTTTCTTGCAATATTTCTCCTGAAAGCAGCAATAATGCAGGTTCCAATAACTAAGGAACAGGTGCAAATTACCAATACTGCAACAGCTCCTTGGGTTGATATTCTCCATTTGTCTTCTATATTCCAAGCTGCTTCCATTTTTTTCCCAGTAGGTGTCAGAAAATGCGTGAAAGTCGCAACACTTAAATAGGATGGAATATGAGAATGAGTCTATTAATATTTGGATGGCAAAACTAGACGTTGGTTTGGACTATTGCTAGCTCTAGGCGTTTAGTGAGGTTCACCGACAGTTTGGTGCCTGAAATAATATATTACGTGTGGGTCGCCCATTGAATAATTTGCCATTAGCCGTTAGCATAACTCATCGTTTTGGATGGACTATTAGCCCTTCCCAGGACTGCAGATTGTTATGTTTGTTTATGACTATTGCCAATAGATAGGAGGAATACCGAAGATACCGATAAACTGCATTAAATCGATAACTTGAGTCAAATCAGAAAAAAATTAGATGATTTTGTTTGATTTGGTTTGATGTTGGAAAAAATAAGGAAAAATGACACTGTACAACTGCTATAAAAATAATACCCGAAAAGATTTATAAAATTTGTATATTTTTTGTATACATATATAGATTCCGTATGTTATATACAAAAATTATAGAAAATTTATACACTTTTTCGGCTACCAGATGTAAATAGTTTCTGGCTCTGGCTAAAAATGTTAATACCGCAACAAATAACCTGACCATAATTGGTTTAGTTTGGTTTTAACTAAAAAAAATCAAACCGAAAATCCAAATCAATCCGACAAATGCATGTATACAAGTTTTAAAATATTTTATAAAAAATATATATTATAATGTAATTTATAAATATTTTTAACACTTTTTCATAGTTCTCTTTTTCAACGTATTATTTCATGCTCGGACTTCGAATTTTTAAATGGTCCAATACATTTTATAGTCTATTAGTATTAGTAACTCAAATAAAGCCAAAGCAAAACTAAGTCAATATAATACTAACAAAAGAAATTTCATTCAATACTAGGAATGATAATAGTGGTGGATATCTATTTTTTAGCTTGCATTGGTTTAGACACTGAAATTGCATAACTTCTTTATTTTTTTTATTTGTGGTTATGTAATTAATATTTGAACTTATTAGTCGTACTTATTTTAGCATGACTTAGTATTTTTAGATTATGTTCAATTTATTATGGCTTATTAATCATCAAAATTTATTCTATACCATTTCATTATTTTTATTGTTGAATATTTTAGTATAATATCATGACTCATCTCATATTATTTTGGTGTTATTTTCTTGAGTAACACCTTGTATAATTGTATCATCCAAGGACGAAGGAAATATTTGGAGCACAAGCTATATGTTTTGTGTTATGAAGATTTCACTGGAAAAATTCCTAAGAAACGCGAGAAAATCGAAAAACTCGAGATTGAAAAGGCCAATTTTTGTTGGTTTGGTATAATTTATATATTTAAAAATCCTACACAATTGATTTGGTTTGATATTTGAAAAACCTGAACCAACCCGACCAATGCACATCCCTTACTAGCCATTGGTAACAAAATGGGAATCTGAACTCTGTACCATACTATCTTAAGACTGATATTGCATCAGTAAAAACTGCATAAACGGATAGTAATATAATTGAGGATCGAGTTGATTCTTTTGAATCTTTACTAAGGGTGAGTTAAACTCTAAATACATCATCAGTGTTAGTTTTTAAGAGATAAACATAATATTGTTGCATGAAAATTTGTACATTCTTGCGCATAGATTATACTATTATGATTATATATTTGTTTTTTCCTATGTTTCTTAATTATTTAAATTACCTAATTATTACTACGTCTGTTTGACCGAAAAGTATAATCTTTTTATTAAACTATTAAATCTTTTGTAATAAAGGGTTAAACCTAGTTAATGATAATGTCACTAGATTTAGAATTAGTTAGTATAAATAACGAGAGATCATGCTGGTGGGGGACTGAAAATAGTGTGCATTTAATATTCCAAAGGATTTTCGCAATAATAGAGGAACATCAAGAAATAAATAGCAATAATGATATTTATGTAAAAAAGGAGAATGATTCACCCAATATTGAATGAGGTGGATGATTCTTCTTTCTGAAAGTAATGAATAACAAACAAATCCTAGAATATTGAAACTATTCTCGGATCTGATAGAAAAGTATAAAATAATAGATGATGGAATCTTAGTAAAAAGGTAGAGTTTGTATCTTTGTTAGACAGAGTCTTCTTCTCAAAAAGTGTTCTTATTAAATGAATATTACATGCCTCATCCCCTTATCGCTTTTTTCTATTTATATGAGTCATATCCCTAATCAACCATAATAGTACAAATGGAGAGAATGTTCAATGAAATATTCTCTTTAGTATCTTATTACAAAAACTAGCCGTTAGTGCTCTGTCCTTCGTGCTCGACCTCGACCATTATTGACTGCCTGGCCACGAATCCTACTGTTTCTTAGTCGACCCCGACCACGTCTTTTTCCTTAATACCATTTTATGCTAAATTCCCTTAAAGTAGATTTTGACCTATACAGTTAGTCCCTCCATTTATTGAGGCCGAGCCTGGACGACCCCGATAAGCGGACTCTATTAGTTATGGTTAAGAAGTTTAGGCGAGCAGTTCGAGCAGTAGCATTTCAGGCGATGTAGCAACGTGGGCTTTCGTGAGCCGCAACCTAAAGTCATGTCGATTCAGAGTGATGTGTCATTATTATGTATTTTTCCGATGCCTTGCATTTGCCTCTGCCATTTCGATACTTTCACTGGGCAGTAACAATGTGTTTTCTTGGTATTGATGCATGAATTCTTATAAATACGAATATGAAACCCTTTGCCTTTTTCTTTGCACTCTAAATATTGAACCCTTGTATCTTCTTCTTCATCTTCTTCTTTCATTCAGAGTTCTGGCCTCTTGACCTTACTTCCGTATTTTGCTTTCCTTGATTCTGGTGATTTTTGTTGCTCCTAACCCTCATGTGCTTGCAACACCTTTTCTAAAGAACAATGGTTAATGTTTCTTCTAGCTTCAGTGGGGCAACTGACCATGTTCCTTTGACAGTGCGCATGCCTCCCTATGATGATAATGTTTCAATTGTTGTTAAAGACGAGAACTTTCCTATGGTGGATGAGATAATCCCTCGTAGTGAAAAAGCTCAATCCGATTTTTTGAAGGTTCCTGAAGATGACCCTGAGATCTCTAATCGTTGATGAAAGAGGCTGACCTCGCCAAGTTTAGGGCAAAATTCAAAATTCATGCTCGTATAGACCTAATTCCGGCTGGGTATGACATGGTACAAATACACCGCCCTAGGTATTACGCCTTTTATGCGTACCCCTTCCACGTCAGCTACTCCTTTTCTATTCTCCCATTAGCTGAGGAATTCTATCGCTATTACGGCATCTGTCCGGCCCAACTATCCCCATATATCTACAAACTTATCGGCATGCTTACGAAGTATGCAAAATTAGCCGGGGTCGGGATGTCGCTTTGCCACTTAATGCATCTCTTCGCCCCTAGTTTTCATAGGGGACGATGTTGCATCTTCGCCACGGGGGAAGAAAATGTTTAGTGGTGAAGATGGACGATAAGGTGAATTGTCAGTTTTGGCTTAGCTACTTCTTCATCAAAACTGAGGACGTGGTGATCAATGCAAACAGGTTTCCCGAGATTTGAAACTATGCCCGTAAGTATCTCTCACTTTTTTTTTATATTGAGCATTACTTCTGCTAATTTCAGTCGTATTGACACTTTGTTATCTCTTCGTATATCTGAAATCGCACCCCCTCCTTTGGTCGAAGACGTTCATGATTGGGTTAGTTGGGTCCTCCATCATACAACGAGGATTCGCAAATGGCCGGCCTTCCTCAAGAAGTTCGGGCATGTGCCTTCTATGACCGGTGTGTTTACCCATTTAAATTTATATTGTCGTGGTATTCTAGTCGTTTGCTTCTTGTTATTTTATGGGGATAAACCTTTTAACCTTCTTTTTTAGCTTTGGGATCCTCGAGAAGGCCAAGGACCCCTCCTCCTGCGTTTCACAAGAGGAACACTACAACTTTGAAGTCTCTTCCTGCTGTGACTGTGGCTAGGCCTGCCGCGGCTATCCACTTCCATTCCGCCTCCTGTTGTGGCTAGGTCGGCTCGCTCATCGACTTCATCAGCACCAAAAACTTTGGCCTCTCCATTGCTTCATTTAAAAGATGAATAGTCATCACCGAGCGAGGAAGGTTTGATCTCTCATAAAAAGAGGTCGGTTTACGTCGGCGGTGGGACAACCCGAGCCATAAATTTAACAAGTGGTGATCACGAGCCGGTCACCATCATGCTTGAAGATGATGTAGATTTGTTGTTTGAAGTCCATCTATCAGCGGGGGCCATGGAAGGCGTACCCTTCCATGATGCCGATGTTAGAGTTGGTAGGCCACCTGTGGAAGTTTCGGGTAACGTGCTTCGAGATAAGCCATTGTCTTTGCGGCCGACTAACATTCCTACCTCATTCACCATTGGTAGAGATAAGGGTATTGTTGAGGACGGCTACAAAACGGGCTCTGATCTTGACGTCGATGAGGTGCGGATGCTAAGTGAGGGGTTTACTCAGGTTGAAGTAAAGTTGGAAGGGTCCACGCGGACCATTGTGATCCTTATAGATCGGGATTTACTAGTGAACACAGAGAACGTAGTCCCTTCCTTAAGTCCCTTCTGCTTCGACGAGGAGGGAAAAACTCTCGAGAAGTTGAACGATGTTCCCTGTGGAGGATTATAGTAGGCCTCGCCCTTAGGGTAAGCTTTTCGACCCATTTTAATTCTGTGCTTTGTGATCCATTTTTACTTGTTGTTTGACTTTGGTCTTCCTTTCTCTCTTCTCTCTTTTTTAGACCATTATTCTAGAGATTGAGAGTGCCTGCCGAGAGGAGAGGCACAAAACCATTTTCTGGAAGATGGAGCAGAAGTACCGTGAATAACGCAACAAAAACAACAAGATCTGCAGGTGGTTTGGCAAGAGTGGCAACTTTTATGCTATCCGAGACGAGCTGAAATAAAAAAAATGACGAGTTAATGAGAGTCATCGGCAAGTGCAGCATCCTTGAAGGGGCATTGAGGCACAAAGAAGAAGAGTTTAAGGTGAGTAAGGGAGTTAAGGCCCAACATGCAGATCTTCAGGCCCAAGTGGTTTCGCTGCGGGCCGAGCTCGGAGAATGTCTAATCAAAATAGATGCTCTGATTGGCAAGGTCGCCGAGAAGAAAACGGACTTAGAAAAGACCGAATTGGCTCGGTTGGGGGCTTCAACGAAAGTGGAGGCATTGGAGGTCGTAACCCCCGTTCTTCGATCTAAGTGGGAGACTAATTTGGAGACGACCAGGCTTAGAGAAGAGCAGCTCGATGAGTCAATAGGGGGTCTGGAGAAAGGGGTTTCAAGCCTTGGTGACCAAGTTGTCATTATCGAGGCTGAGAAGGCATAATCATTGGCTCAGCCATCCTCTTCTCGCACATTTGATTTTCCTGATATTCCGCGAGATTTGTATAAGAACTGGATTCACGCCGAGGCCCAACTGGATATATTTAGATATTTGATGACGGTGGGGAAAGTTTCTGAGGCAGACTTAAAGGATGCTCATACAAAAACACGTACAACTCAGGTTGCTTGTGGCTATGACCCTGCTACACCAGAGGCCGATGATGACGAGGAGGATATGGGCGTGGATCGAATTAAAAAGGATGCCTGGTATGAGGGCGAGTATCCCGGTGGTGATGATGATGGCGAAGAGACAGGTGGAGATGTCCAAGGTGATTACTGGGTTGGGCGGCGAGTACTTGTTTTCTTTCTTTTTGTTTGTAGACTTGTACATATTTTGTGGGCATTTGTTCTAGCCTTTGTAAAGAAAATATTTTAAGTAAGAAATGCCCTGTTCTTTGCTCATACCTGATTCTTTTCCTTTCGTTCGGGTTTTTAAGCCTCTTTCTTTTGTTTTGTCATTTGGTCACTTTAGTCGTAAAACCTTGGTTCATGTGTGTTGAACGCAGTTGAAACAGAATTCGATTTTGATCATGGTAGAGGCTAGTAGTTGTTAATTTGAACGAGATCAAATGTAACATGTGCTTAGCTAATTGTGGCCGAGGGACGAATAGGCGTTGATTCGAATGAGGTCGAATTTAACTTGTACTTAATTAATTCGAGCGAGGCCGAATGTAGTTTTTACTTAATTATGGCCAGGGGCCTAGTGGGTGTTAATTCGAAATAGCTCAAATGTTACCCGTACTTAGTTAATTCGAGCAAGGTCAAATATAACTTAGGTAATTCGAATGACGTCAAATGTAACTTTTGTTTAGTTATGGATGGGGACCGAATGGGTGTTAATTCGAACAATGTATAATGTAATCGGTAGTTAATTAATTCTAGCAAGGTCGAATATAACTTAGTTAATTCGAACGAGGTCGAATGTAACTTTTAATTAGTTATGGCCGGGGGCCGAGTGTGTGTTAATTTGAACAAGGTCGAATGTAAACCATAGTTAATTCAAGCGAGGTCGAATGTAACTTTTAATTAGTTATGGTTGGGGACCGAGTATGTGTTAATTTAAATGAAGTAGAATGTAACCCGTACTTATTTGATTAATTCGAGCGAAGTCAAATGTAACATAGTTAATTCAAACGAGGTCGAATGTAAGTTTTACCTAATTACGATCGCGGGTCGAGTAGGTATTGAGGCAACATAGCTTTGGTTGTGCGTTTGGCAAAAATATGGGAGAACTTCATGCATTTGTGCTTTGTTTATATATATTGGAGAAATTTACATATTTTTTGGGTTGGTATTCCAATCCCATTATTGTTTAGTCTCGGCTGGCATCCCAATCACGGTCTCTTTAGTCCCTTCATTGGTCGATCTGGAGAAGTATTGAGAGGTTGGGAAATGAACTGACCGTCCTGTGCCTCCGTCCGTTCTCATTTCAACTTGAAGCATCCCCCTTGTCACCTTATTAAAAACCTCCTTGAGAAAACCCAGTTGGGAAAAAACTTAACTGAGGAAAAAAGAGTACGACTTGGAGAACGCTCTTCTTAAAAGTTGAAGTACTTGAGGTGGGCGACATTCCAGTTGTTTGGTAGTAATTTTCATTCCGTTATTTCTAGTTGGAATGGCTCTTTGTTTGTTGTTGTCGTGATCTTGTATGGACCGGCCCAATTGATTCCCAGTTTGCCTTCCCGCCGGTCTTTGTTTGCTTGTATTTTAGCTTTGAGCACGTAGTCCTCGGCTTTGTGTGGTCTAGCCTTTGACTTTTTGTATAATAGCGTTCTACCTATTGCTTTTGAGTGATCATCCTTATGTAGGCCATATCTCTTCGGCTTCGTCGAGCTCTTGTCTTCTGTTTTCGTCATTCCTCAGCCCGCTTTCGTGGGAATATCTCAAACTGGGTCTTCCGACTGGTAATACTGCATTAGTCCCATAGAATAATTAGTAGGGAATCTCTCTCGTGATCGTATTCGGCGTTGTTTGGTAGGCCCAAAGTACTTCTAGTAGTAACTCCGGCCATAGTCCCTTAACATCCTTGAGCTTTTTCTTCATGATGTTCAGAATTGATTTATTAGAGCATTCCGCTTTCCCGTTGTCTGCAGAGTGATATGATGTTGAGAGTATTCTTTTGATATGCCACTTCGCAAAAAATTCAACGACTTTTTTTCCTATAAATTGGGGTCTATTATCGCAAGTGATCTCTTTCGGGAGGCCGAAGCGACATATGATATTTTCTATATAAAGGCGATCATTTCCTGTTTGCATATCTGGGCGAATTCTCGTACTTCTACTCATTTATAAAAATAGTCAGTTAAAACCAAAGAAATTGTACATTACCTCGCCCCGCGAGGAGAGGGCCGGCGATGTCCATTTCCCACTTGATGAACGGCCAATGGGAAGTGACTGAATGGAGGTGCTCGCTTGCTTTGTGGATTATTGGGGCGTATTTTTGGCATTGCTCGCATTTATTCAAGAATTCGGCCTTTTTTCTCATGGTGGGCCAGTAATAACCTTCCCGTATGAGACATTTGACCAAAGCTCTATTGCCGAAATGAGCTCTATAGTGGTCTTTGTGGACTTCTTCAGGGACGCGCCGCATTTGATTCGGGCCTAAGCATTTCGCCAGGGGGCCGCCATACGTCCTCTTACATGGGTCATTATGAATGATGTTGTACCTGGCCGCTTGCATCTGAAGATTCTTAGCTTATTTTTTATCATCGAGAAGTATGCCATCTTGCAAGTATACAACAATATGGTTGCGCCAGTCCCCATTCAGATTAATAGTCCTTAGATCGATTTAATCTATCGGTGAATGGAGGAAGGTGACCACATTTCTTTCTCCGATTATGTCTTTAGTGGCTGCTGCTAATTTGGCTAGGTCGTCTGCTTTGTTGTTTTGTGCTCGAGTAACCTGGTCAGGCTAACATTCATCAAACTCGGGTAGCAGTTTATAGATATCATCTTGGTATTTTTTGTAACCTTTGCTCTTTGATCTGGAAGTCCTTGTGACTTGGTTGACAATGAGTTGAGAGTCGCAGCACAGTCTGACCCATCTCGCCCCGTACTTGAGTGCCTTAATCGTGCAATCACGATCTCATACTCGACCTCGTTGTTAGTCATGTTCGGGGAACTTATGGACTAGCGAATCACTTTGCCTGTTGGGATTTCGATTATGAGTCCCAATCCATACCCTAACGCGTAAGAAATGATGTCGGTGTACAAAATCCATAGATCTTGTGTCTTGGGAGGGGCGTGGTCGGCTTCTTTTTCTACTTCGGGCAATATTTTTGCGCTGAAGTTGGCAAAGACTTTTGAATTTATCGCCATTCGTGGTGGATATGTAATATTATGCTCGCTTAATTCTATGGCCCATTGCTTACCTACCCGATAGCTCAGGTTTATACAAAATACTTCTCAAGGGAAAAGTCGTTACTACCGAGATGTATTGGCACTGGAAGTAGGGTCTAAGCATTCACGATGCTACTACCAAGGCTAGGGCCAAGTTTTCGAGGTGGGGATACCTCATCTCGGCATCGACTAATGTTTTGTAGATGGGAGATTGCGTACCTTATTTTCTCGGACTAGGATTGCACTTACAGCTATTTCGGATACAGCAAGGTAGATGAGGAGGCGTTCCCCAGGTTCTGGTTCTGAAAGCAGTGGTGGCGACTATATGTAGGCCTTTAACTCTTTTAGGGCTTGGGCGCACTCAGAGGCCCATTGGAGGTCGTTATCCTTCTTGAGTAGGCCGAATAATTTGTGGCACCTATTAATGATCGCGAGATCATTCTTGAAAGGGCGGCGATGCGACCAGTCAATCTCTAAACTTTTTTTTGATGGTTAAGTGCTCCGGTATCCCTTCAATGACTTTGATTTTTTCGGGTTTGACCTCGATGCCTCGCTGTGACACTAGGAAACCCCACAATTTTCCTGAGGCCACACCAAATGCACACTTTTGGGATTTAGTTTCATTCAGTATTGCCTGAGTATGTTGAAGGTTTTCCTCAAGTGATCGATGCAACCTTCTTTTCTTTTGGACTTGACCAACATATCGTCTATGTATACTTGCATCGTCTTGCCGAGTTGATCCCTAAACATTTTTGTTACCAACCTTTCATACGTCGCCCCTGCGTTTTTTAGTATGAAAGGCATGACTCTGTAGCAGTACGTTCCTTGATGGGTGATGAAAGTGTTTTTGTCCTTATCCTCTACTTCCATGAGGATCTAGTTATAGCTTGAATAGGGTTCTAGGAAATCCAGTAGTTCGTGCTCGACCGTCGCGTCGATGAGTTGATCGATATGAGGAAATGGGAATGAATATTTGGGGCATGCTTTATTTAAATTTGTAAAGTCTACGCACATTCTCCACTTCCCTTTTTTTCACCATGAACACATTAGCGACCAATTGCAGGTATTTTGACTCTCTAATGGAGCCATTTTCTAATAAATTTTTGACCTCCTCGCATAATGCATCATTTATCACGAAATTGAACTTATGCCTAACCTGCCTCACCGGGGGGTTAAATGGGTCGACGTTAAATTTGTGTGTAGAGATCTCTTTCGGGATACCTCACATATTTGCATGGGTAAAAGCAAACAAGTCCGTATTAGTCGTTAAGAATTGATGAACTTTACTTTGTTCTTGAAGCTTGTACCCGATGTAAGCTTTCTTGCTGTATTTGTTGCCATCTAGTTGGATGGGGTCGAGATCTTCTATGGTCGATTCCGCAGCTTTCACCGTTTCAGGGTCTTTGATGACGTCTTCCCTTTCATCGCCGCTTGACCTCGACCCTGTTAATTGCTAGCCTCTTTTGCTTTGCCCTTCATTTGTTGAGTGGTTGTACAATCTAGGATGATGTAGTAGCATTCTCGAGATGTGCGTTGTTCTCCCCGTATGCTAGATATTCCCCATGGGGTTGGAAATTTGATGACTTGGTACAAGTTGTAAGTGATGGCCATCATGGCGTGTATCCATGGTTGACCTATAATGGCATTATACGTCGTGTCCTAGTTCATGATATGGAATGTGGTTTCCATAGTGACGTCTTCGGCCAGTATGGGAAGTGTGACTCTCCAGATGTTCATTCAAGTGCATTGTTAAAACATGTTAGCGTGATGTGACGCGGCACTATCTTATCCTCAAGTTTCATTTGTGCAAGTACCTGATGGTGGATAATGCATGCGATATTCCCATATTATACCATAATGCATCTCACATCATTGTCTAAAATTCGCAAGGTGATAACAATGGCATCATAGTGAGGAAAAGCCAAACCATGGGTATCCGACTTATCGAAAATGATACTTTCTTTGAGTTTGTCATACTGTTCATGAGTTGATCGACCGTTTGAGCTTATGGGTCATGGTGAACTTTACGTTGTTGATAGAGACGTCGCCGCCACTGCCGATGATCATTTGGATGGTACGGTTTGGTGAGGGCGGCTTTAGTGGTCCCTGATGTTGTTCGCATCCTCTGGAAAAGTTGGTCCTTTCGCGGGCGCTTAATAACTCCTTGAGTTGTCCTTGTCGGAGTATGTTTACGACCACATGTCTTATGGTGATGCAGTCCTCAATTTTGTGCCCTCCTTATTAGTGGAACTCGTAGAATGCGTCTGACTTTCTGGTGTTTGGATCGGACCTCATCTTTTGTAGCCACTTTACCTTCATTCCGAGCTTCTCCAATTCATAGACTATTTATAAAGGTGACACACAAAAATTGTGAACGGATAATAAATGGGGCATACATCTCTCGTTCTGGTGAGTCCCAGTCCTTGGTTTAGCTGGGCCCTCTTTGTGGTGGGAGGGGGGCGCGATGGCGCTTCTGACATATGGTTGATGCCAGTCTTGGTTAGGTCGTGGAGCTATAAGGTCCCTCCTGATATCATTTCTTCGATCCTTCTAGGATTCGGCTTGTACCAAGGTCAATCGATGAGTTGGCCCATTCAGGTCATCCTCGTCTGCTCGGACTTTGGCATAGTAGCGTTATGCATTTCATCCTAAGTAGTTGGGGGATATTTCATAAGACTACTTAATAAATTTTTGGTCGCCCTTGAACCATTCCAAGTCAGTCCGTTTTGGAAAACTATGACGGGCACTCCTTCGATACATTTGGTAAGGATTCTTACTCGGTTGAATCGGGTGAGGAAATCCCTTAATCCTTCTCGGGGCGATTGTTTGATAGCCAATATATCATGTACTCTCGCCTCCGCCTTTTTGGCCCCAGCATGGGCCGTTACAAACTTGTCAGCCATCTCTTCAAATGTTTCGATGGAACGCGCAGGCAGCTATGAATACCAAGTCAATGCTCCTCTGATGAGGGTCTCACCGAATTTGTTCAACGAGATGGAGGATAATTGTTCCTTTGCGAGGTTGTTGCCTTTCATAGCGGTGAAATAGTGAGTTACAAGATCTTCGGGATCGGTTGTACCATCATATATTTTCAGGTAGGGCGGCATTTTGAAGGTCTTTGATATGGTATACGGGGTGGCTTCATCATTGTATGGTTGCTTGACAAACTGATCGGCATCTCTCTTTGGCAAGAGTTTTAGGGCACCCGATATTTTGTTGATCCTTTCTTGGTGTTGTATCATTTGGTCCCGAAGAACTTTGTTCTCGTTCTCTATTTTCTCCATCTTTTTTCAAATTGGCTATGAGGGTTTCGTCACCTGCATTATTAACAGTGTAAGTAGTACCTGTTATTGGAGGAGGTCAAGGGCCATACTGCTTGACTGTAGTTGGTGTAACGCAAGTCCTTGCATTTTTTATGATTGTATCCTGAGCCGGCTTGTGGAGGATACTGGTTAGCGTGTCAGTTAGCGAAGCCTCAAGGAGCTTTTTTGTTGCTGGTGGCGTCTCTTCTGTCATGGACGTGGAGGCTCCTTTACCACAGGATGTTGTGATACTGTCATGAGGGAGAGGCGACCCGCCTCGCCTAGGAGAGGCATTAGGCATTATGTCCTCGCCTTCTATCTCAGACACCTCATTGATGGCGTTCAAGAGTTTGGTGGTGAGGTCGGTGACTATCTTTATTCTTTCTTCTCCGTTACCTGTCATGTTAGTTCTATGTGTACTAGGAAAAAAGGGTTTTTCTCTTTGTTTTTTTGTTAGCAATATGTGCTAGTTGTAGATCTGGAAGAAACTAAAGATTTAACTAGGAAATCCCCATACACGGTGCCAAATTAATTGACCAAAAAGTATAAATTTTCGGTTAAACTATCAAATCTTATGTAATAAAGGGTTAAACCTAATTAATGACAATATCCCTAAATTTAGAACTAGTTAGTATAAATAACGAGAGATATTGGTGGTGGGGAACTAAAAACAATGTGCATTTAATATTCCCAAGGATTTTAGCAATAATACAGAAACATCAAATAATAAATAGCAATAAATAAAATTTATGTAAATAAGGAGAATGGTTGACCCAACATTGAATGGGGTAGATGATTCTTCTTTTTAATAGTGATGAATGACAGAAAAATCCTAGAATATTGGAACTATTCTCGTATCTGATGGAAAAATATGAAATAATAGATGATGGAATCTTAGTAAAAAGGTAGAGTTTGAATTTTTGCTAGAAAGAGAGTCTTCTTCTCAAAAAAAATTCTTATCATATGAATATTACACGTATATCCCTAATCAACTCTAATAGTACAAATATAGAGAATATTCAATGGAATATTCTTTGTAGTATCTTATTACAAAAACTATTCGTTAGTGCTTAGTCCTTAGTGCTCGACCTCGATCATTATTGACTGCCCGACCACGAATCCTACTGTTAGGCGTCTTTTCCCTTAATACCATTTTATGCTAAATTCCCTTAGAGCAGATTTCGACCTATACAATGTCCAATTAGCTTTAAAACTTAAATCGGTCTTTTTATTTTCAATTTATAATGTTCGCTCAGCAACTCTTTTGCTGCATTTATAACGATTTAGAATCTTATATATTTTCACCGCTGATTTTAGAAGTGCATATAGACTAACTTGATATTTTCTAGAAAAAAAAAAGTCTTTCTATTGCATGACGAATATGACTATAGTGTCGCTTACAGTAGCAATATATAATGCTAACATATTGTGAAATAATTTTAATAAACACACGAGTTTTGTATAAGGTCTGTCATTTACATTATTTTGGCTTATGGGAGTTATACCAGTAAAATTTTATTATTGAGGTTTGGGAAGGATGTTGTATGCATAGACCTTGCCCCTACTCCGAAAGAGTAGAGAGACTATTTTTCAAAGATCCTCAACTTAAGAAGACGAAAAGAGACAATATCAGTATCACCAAAAGATACTATAGGAATAATAACGGCATCATAAAGACCATAAAATAGATGAAAACCAAAAGCGATAGCCATAGACCCGACACTATAAAAAATGAAAGAGTAGTAAGACACAATATTAACTACTAGCAGTCTAAGACAAAAATCCTATTAGACTAGCCTCTCAAAGGTACAAAGTAGTAAAAGACTCAACTACCTCCTAATTTACAACCATAAAATTGGACCTCCACAGCTTCCTATCAAGGGCCACATCCTCAAAAATCTGAAGTCTTGACATGTCCTGCCTGATCACCTATAATACTCCTCACACATATAAAAGTTTCAAGACACACTCAATATAGAATTAACTTTTTTTAATCTTACCTTGAGTATATAAAAAAAATATACTTCTATTATGAATTTAAACCTTTATGATTGACTTTTGAGTTACTTCTCTATTTATAAATAATTGGATATACAAACAGAAAAATATTAATAATTTTAGTATTATTAAGGGATAGTTTCACAAAAGTACAGTTCACACACATAACTTGCAACATAATAGCCTAGATATTACATTGCAAATCTGTAGCCCAAAAATAATAGGCTAATTTCCGAAAAAATAACTTATTTCACACAATCAACTACTGTTATTGCTCCCTTTTTATACAACCAGTTGTTTTTAGGGAAAATTTCACATTAGAACAACTCAGCTATATACTTTTCAATTTAATAGCCCATATTTTAATTTTCAACCAACTAACTCAAAAATAATATGCTAAGATTCAACATCCAACTCTAATGGGTTCTCAGAATCACTATTTAACTTTTAAAAAAGATTCCTCGAACTTTTAAATTAATTTTCGAATAGTAATTGTGACTCAAATATTAATTTAACAAACCAAATTCATTTGGGTGTGGTGAAAATTAGATTTTTAACAAGCTTAAATATGTGGGTTTAAATTCTGAATTTGATTTGAGAGAAATTTGGAGTGGGTGTCATTTAGACTTGTTAGAAATAGTATAAGGAGGTTGTATATAAAATTTGAAGTCATTTAATGGAGATCTGGACTAGTTTTGAACAAAATTACAACTGAAAATCGTGAAAGAAGTTCGTCTATAGACGCTTGTATAAAGATGTATAAAAGTGTATAATATGTGTCTATACACTCATATACAATATTATACAAGATTATACATAATTATACAAAAAACTGACTTCGTCTTCTTCCTTGCGTTTTTTCTGAAATTTAACTTAAATCTTGCCAAAATCTACTCCAAATCACTTCAAATTTAAATTTTGAACTCCTTTTGATATTTTCAATCAATTGGAACAACATCCAATCCAAACAACTAACAAATTCAAAAAAAAAACAATTTCAAAACCAAAACTTTGAATGGTCTTCAATTATAGACTTCTACTCTTCAATTTTCTTATATTGCAAGCCGGTGACATAAGAGGATAAGCAGAAAATACACGGCCCCTTGAATCATATGTAGAAGATGTGAGAAGAAGAGAGAGAAAGCAATGGTTGTGAGAACAAAAAATTAACTTCATAGCTTTTGGAAGCAATGGTTGTAAGAACACAAATTTTGAATTTGCAAGTGCTTTCAAAATATGTACAATGTGGGCTAAATGGGGTAAAACTTAAAAATGTGGGCCATTTTTTGTTATGCTGTGAAGTCATGTGTTTTTTCCCGTAATTCTTTCTATTATTAATTATTAAAAATAAGTATCATTAAATACTTGTTAAGTCAAAAACAAAAAGAGCAAGGCACTTAAGAATTGTGCCTAAAGCCCATAAAAGAATCTGTTGAAAGAAGAAAAAAAAAAGGAAATGACGAGAGTTCAAGGGCTGGAAAAGAAGGCAGCGTGTAGATATTCAAAACAACAACAACAACAAAAAAAAAAGATTTTCAAGGAGCAAGAACAAGGCAACGTGTTGTTGGACTTTTAAGCCGTTGGGCTTTAAAGATGAGTAGTGTGAATTGGGTAATGGTGGGAAATTAAATGGACTGGATTGGGCTTCAAAATTTGGCCCGGTTTATTTGGTTAAATTAGTTGACCCAGTTTGATAAATAACGTTAAAAGAACGTTATTTATCAGGTGTCTATTCACAATGAACAGACACCATGAAGAGGCACCATACCTTTTCACAAAGCCAACAATTTCCTATAAATTCAGGCATGGCTTTCATTCTAGATATTCAGAAAATTCAGAAATTCTTTCCCTCTCTCTGCAAGTTCATTAATCCAAAAATTCTTGAGCTTTCTCGTTCCTTGAAAACCGTAAGTGTGATTCGCTCTGCTTTTTGAGTTCGTTGGTATCCTGCTTCTTGTATTGCCACTGTCGCAGGAAGGTTATTCCGTTTTATCCTGGGAGGATTTAATCCATTACCTTGGCAACTGTGAGGGGGTTAAAATTCCTTAAGGACACACAAGCAAATTGTGAACTCGGAATTATATATTCTATTTCTTCTTCCTCTTGTTTTTTCCTTAACAGTGTTGATTTTGATAATACGCGTTGCCTAACATCTTAAGGAATTTTAAAGAAAAAAAAATAATAATAATAATAAACGTACGGGTTTGAAGTATATAAAAACTTCACCATTGTTATGTGTTGTATGTTTGGTTTGGTATTCAGTTTGAAGATATAAAAACTTCACTGATTTAATAAATTTCTGTATTGTTTTTGACTTTACAGAAACATGACGAATGAAAACCAAACTAATGGAAATGTTGCGGGAACGGGTGCTACTATGACGAGTGTGGCTGCATCGTCAAGCCATTCTACTCTGGCCCATGCTATGGCACCGGCAGAAAAACCCGGAAAGTTTTCCGGTATTGACTTCAAACGCTGGCAAATGAAGATGCTCTTCTATCTTACTATGTTGAGTTTGCAACGTTTTATCAAGGAGGATCCTCCGGTCATGGCTGAGGATACTCCGGACAATGAACGACTTGTTGTAACCGAAGCATGGAAACATTCTGATTTCTTATGCAAAAATTACATTTTGAGTTGTTTGGAAGATGGTTTGTACAATGTCTATAGTGTCATGGAAACTTCAAAAGCGTTATGGAATGCGCTTGAGAAAAAGTACAAGACCGAGGATGCGGGACTTAAGAAGTTCGTGGCTGCAAGGTTCCTGGATTTCAAGATGATTGACACTAGGTCGGTCATAACACAAGTCCAAGAACTACAAGTCATTGTACATGACCTCCTTGCTGAAGGTATGGTCATTAATGAGGCCTTTCAAGTTGTTGCTTTCATTGAGAAACTACCTCCGTTGTGGAAGGATTTTAAGAATTATCTTAAACACAAACGGAAGGAGATGACTCTAGAAGACTTGATTGTTCGTTTGAGGATAGAAGAGGACAACAAAAATGTTGAAAAGAAGTCACGTGGAAACTCGACAATTGTGGGGGCAAACATTGTTGAGGAGGCACCACAAAATAGGAAGAGGAAGAAAGCTTCTGGACCAAAGAATTACCCAAACAAGAAGAAGTTCAAGGGTAATTGCCACAACTGTGGAAAAATTGGGCATAAGGCAGCAGATTGTCGTGCGCCAAAGAATGATAGGAAGAAAAAGAATCAAGCCAACATGGTTGAAGATGAAATGGAAGACTTGTATGCCATGTTGTCTGAATTCAACTTGGTAGGAAATCCGAAAGAGTGGTGGATAGATTCTGGAGCCACCCGCCATGTTTGTGCTAACAAGGAATTATTTTCTTCTTATGTCCCCGCAGGTCCCGACGAGACTATCTTCATGGGAAATTCATCTACGGCCAAAATTGAAGGAGTTGGCAAGATTGCGTTGAAGATGACGTCTGGAAAAATAGTGACTCTAAACCAAGTCCTCCATGTTCCAGAAATTCGCAAGAATCTTGTGTCTACCTCACTTCTTGTCAAGAATGGATTCAAAAGTATTTTTGTTTCTAATAGTGTTGTAATTAGTAAGAACGATTTGTATGTTGGAAAAGGTTACCTAAGTGAGGGCCTTTTCAAGCTAAATGTAACAGCAGTTCCAATGAATAAAGTGAATGCTTCTTCTTACTTGCTTGAGTCAAACACTTTATGGCATGTGCGTTTAGGTCACGTAAACTTCAAAACATTGCGAAAGATGATAAATCTAGAAGTATTGCCAAAATTTGATTGCATTAATTCTAAATGTCAAATATGTGTGGAATCAAAGTATGCTAAGCATCCTTATAAGTCCGTTGAAAGGAATTCAAGTCCTTTAGACTTAATTCACACAGATATTTGTGACATGAAGTCAACACCATCTCGCGGTGGAAAAAAGTATTTTATTACTTTTATTGATGATAGCACGAGATACTGCTATATTTATTTACTTAATAGTAAAGATGAGGCAATTGATGCTTTCAAGCAATACAAGAGTGAAGTTGAAACGCAACTAAACAAAAAGATCAAAATGATAAGAAGTGATAGGGGTGGCGAATATGAATCTCCTTTTGAAGAAATATGTTTGAAAAATGGCATTATTCACCAAACAACTTCCCCTTACTCTCCACAATCTAATGGAATTGCGGAGAGGAAGAATCGAACGTTAAAGAAGATGATGAATGCATTGCTAATAAGTTCTGGCTTACCACAGAACTTGTGGGGGGAAGCTATACTTAGCTAACCGGATAATCAACCGTGTACCTCATAGTAAAACACAATCCATTCCTTATGAAAAGTGAAAAGGAAGGAAGCCTAGCTTGAAATACTTCAAAGTGTGGGGGTGTTTAGCTAAGGTACATGTTCCTAAACCTAAAAGGGTTAAGATAGGTCCAAAAACGGTTGATTGTGTATTTATTGGATATGTAACCAATAGCAAGGCATATCGTTTTCCGGTTCATAAATCAGAAAATCCTGAGATTCACATTAATACGATAATAGAATCAGATAATGCTGAATTCTTTGAAACTATTTATCCG
This sequence comes from Nicotiana noctiflora, assembly GCA_032618575.1. Lineage (NCBI taxonomy): Eukaryota > Viridiplantae > Streptophyta > Magnoliopsida > Solanales > Solanaceae > Nicotiana > Nicotiana noctiflora. Next base: position 51,669 of record JASVEL010004114.1, on the reverse strand, counting down.
TATAAAAAGGAAAGTGAAGTGACCTGCCAAAAGTCAAAACGACCTCGGGAGGAAATAACGGATGGTATGCCTAATGAAGAAAATCCGAGAAGAAGTAAACGTCAAAGGACATCTACTTCATTCGGTCCGGATTTTTTGACTTTTCTGTTAGAAAATGAGCCTCGTACCTTCAAGGAAGCAATGTCTTCCTCAGAGGCACAATATTGGAAAGAAGTTGTCAATAGTGAAATAGAATCCATATTGAGCAACCATACTTGGGAATTGGTTGATCTTCCTCCAGGTAACAAAACGTTGGGTTCTAAATGGATTTTCAAGAAGAAAATGAAAGACGATGGTACTATTGACAAATACAAGGCAAGACTTGTCGTCAAAGGATTTAGACAACGAGAAGGTCTTGACTATTTTGACACATACTCACCGGTAACAAGAATTACATCCATTCGGATGCTAATCGCGTTAACCGCCTTGTATGATCTTCAAATCCATCAAATGGATGTGAAAACAGCCTTCTTAAATGGTGATTTAGAGGAAGAAATCTACATGGACCAACCCGAGGGGTTTGTGGTTCCGGGAAAAGAAAAGAAGGTGTGTCGACTTGTTAAGTCCCTTTATGGACTAAAACAAGCACCCAAGCAATGGCATGCGAAATTTGACCAAACAATGTTGTCAAATGGATTTAAGATTAATGAATGTGATAAATGTGTTTACATTAAAAACGTTCCAAATCATATAGTCATTGTTTGCTTATATGTTGATGATACGCTAATAATGAGCAAAGACGTTGCCGACATTCAAACTACAAAGCGCATGCTTGCTAGTAAGTTTGATATGAAAGACTTAGGAGTTGCCGATATAATTCTAGGAATTAAAATCCAAAGGACTCCTCAAGGTCTAGCTTTGTCTCAATCACATTACGTGAAAATGGTACTTGAAAAATTCAAACATTTGGAATTTAGAAGTGCAAGAACTCCAATTGACTTAAACCATCATCTTATGAAGAATAAAGGTGAAAGTACATCTCAATTGGAGTATGCTCATGTGTTAGGAAGCTTAATGTACATCATGAACTGTACACGACCTGATATAGCTTGTGCGATAAGTAAACTTAGTCGATTCACAAGTAATCCCAACAAACATCACTGGGTGGCAATGAAACGAGTTCTGGGATACTTGGAGTATACTCAAGACTACGCTTTGCACTACAATAAATATCCTGCACTTATCGAAGGATATAGTGATGCAAATTGGATAACCGGCTCAATAGAAACAAAGTCCACAAGTGGATATGTGTTTACGGTTGGTGGAGGAGCAGAATCTTGGAAGTCTTCTAAACATACGTGTATTGCTCGCTCTACAATGGAATTAGAGTTTATAGTATTGGATAAAGCCGGTGAAGAAGCTGAATGGCTTCGGAAATTTTTAGAAGACATTCCGTTATGGCCAAAACCTTTGGCTCCTATTTGCATACATTGCGATAGTGAGGCTGCAATAGGACGGGCAGGGAGCATTATGTATAACGGAAAGTCTCGTCATATACGGCGAAGACATAATACCGTTAGACAACTACTTTCTAGTGGAATTATCACTATTGATTATGTAAGATCAAAGGATAATGTTGTGGATCCACTTACAAAAGGCTTAACTAGAGAGGAGTTGAGAAATCATCTAAGGGAATGGGACTATGGCCGAGGACAAGTCAACATGGCGGTAACTCTACCTAGAATTTTGGATGTTCCGAGATCTAGGTTCAAGGAGCTCAAACAAAGTTGTGATTGACCGGTTCAACATTGTCAAAATAAAATCTTTGGTCCATTCTCGTGATGAAGACAATGTTCAGTAACAAGGATAGAACTTTACACGTTCTTTAATGATTACCTAAATTTGATGAGGTGTCTATCAAATAGTGTCAATCTAAAGGATTACATGTTTAGGAATCACCTATGTAAGTGTGAAGTGTAAGCCGCTTCAAGGAGAATTCTGTAAGGCCAATTCTCTACGCACTTATGAGACCAGGCGGTGTTCATGGCTGAAACGAACACAATAATGAGAACCAAAAGACGGTTAAGGGTCGATTGTGTGACATATGGTTGTCTAGGTATACACCAAAGTTCGACGGTTCAAAGATATCAAATCTACCGATTGACCAAGTATATCCGACATATGTTCACTATGGAAAGTTCAAAGGGAAACCTACTTATCCAGATGCGATCGGTCTTTTCTTGCGAATCACACAATTTCCATGTTTTTTTTTTCTATATAGCCATTCCCCATTCATGTGGGGGATTGTTGGACTTTTAAGCCATTGGGCTTTAAAGATGAGTAGTGTGAATTGGGTAATTGTGGAAAATTAAATGGACTAGATTGGGCTTCAAAATTTGGCCCGGTTTATTTGGTTAAATTAGTTGACCCAGTTTGATAAATAACGTTAAAAGAACGTTATTTATCAGGTGTCTATTCACAATGAACAGACACCATGAAGAGGCACCATACCTTTTCACAAAGCCAATAATTTCCTATAAATTCAGGCATGGCTTTCATTCTAGATATTCAGAAAATTCAGAAATTCTTTCCCTCTCTCTGCAAGTTCATTAATCCAAAAATTCTTGAGCTTTCTCGTTCCTTGAAAACCGTAAGTGTGATTCGCTCCGCTTTTTGAGTTCGTTGGTATCCTGCTTCTTGTATTGCCACTGTCGCAGGAAGGTTATTCCGTTTTATCCTGGGAGGATTTAATCCATTACCTTGGCAATTGTGAGGGGTTAAAATTCCTTAAGGACACACAAGCAAATTGTGAACTCGGAATTATATATTCTATTTCTTCTTCCTCTTGTTTTTTCCTTAACAGTGTTGATTTTGATAATACGCGTTGCCTAACACGTGTGTCATTGTGAGAGCTATTCCGCGGGACCTTTTTTAGATCACGTTTGAGGTAATTTTTCTTATGAAATTAAGCTATAACATCATTATACACTAGAATCTAACACCCCAATGGAGTAAATTCATAGGAAAATTTTACAAAATCTCAAGAACACCTATCAAGTACGAGTTAGGTTTTTGGTGTTACAAGATAAATTCTTCACTTTTATTGAATTGCTATAACGGGTTAAGGTTGTTAGAGATAGTAAAGAATTGTTAGAACAAGACCTCACCCCAAAACTTAAAAATTTAGAAGTTGAACCTAAAGTTCTTAGAGTTGAGAAAAGAATAATACTTTGGGAAAGTTGGATACTTATTGTGACTTATTGTTGTAGTATTTGATCATAGTTGATTTTAAGAATTGGAACTTACATTATTGCTTCAAAGGAGAAATTGAGGTGAGTAGATATAACTTTTTACTAAAGAGGTTCTACTCACAAAAACATGTTCACAAAGTTTAAAGAGTCAACACGTACTTAATTGGAATGAGTGAGTTCATGTTGCCTAAGTATTAATTAAAGCTTATCTATTTTACTCGAGAAGTATAAGTGTCTGTACTTCATATTTTTATGCTTTATTACATGATCTTACATGTTAAAAACATAGATCCAAGAGTTAGAGAGAACTTTTAAAAATACTTTGAGAAATTTTATTTCATACTTATGTTATGTATACATTCAAGAATATTATTATGAATATTGATAGATCACTTTCAAACAATATTTAAACTTGAAAAGTCACAAGAAAATTTTTTAGAAATAAAAGATGTTTGGAGTATCCTCTATTCTAAAAAGGGAGTATTCTCTATTATGTGGTACAATGTAGGAATCTGTTTTTGCAGGCGAGCAAGCTACCGATTAGGACTTCCCTCTCTTCCAGTGTTATTGGTGAGCTCCACTTTTATTCATGGAGTATTCCTTTGAGTCATCTTTATTTATTTGTTTACTTGGAGAGCTATCAAGGCAATCACATGTTTTGAGCAGTGCGTCAACTTATCAGTAGAGGCTTCATAGACGGAGTCGGTAGGTTAAGATTCAGGTATTTTTGATAATAACTTTGCAATATTTCAGTAGTTACTACGAGTAATGTTTTGGAATTGGTTTATTTTAGATATTTAAATTAATTAAAAGTATCTGGTTAAAGTATTGCTTTGTTGCATATAAAGTTACAATAGTTTTAATAAGTAATGGTTCGCTCGGTCAAATTTAGTGATCGGGTATCGGTCACGACTTATTCAGAAAATGGGTCGTGATATCACCTCTGCCCAATACTTCTTAGGCTGCCCTTTACCTTCCAAAGCCAACTGCTAGCACCTCATTACCGGAGCATCTAGGCTTATCCTCTATACGTGCCCGGGCCTTTTGAGCCTCACCTCCCGTATCTTGTCAGCGATGGGAGACGTTGTCACATAGGACTCTAGACACTAACCTTCACTTCATCCACCCATCCCAATACGGTTTGTGACATCGTCGTCGATCTCCTCTCCTCCCATGTATAACCAACCCAAGGTACTTGAAACTAGCTCTACTTGAGATGACCTATGATTCAAGCCTCACATCCACGTCCGCTTCCCTCAGCTCAGCGCTGAACTTGCACTCCAGGTATTCCATCTTAGTCCTACTCATCTTGAAACCCTTTGACTCAAGGGTTTGTCTCAAAACCTTAAGCCTCTCATTAACACTGGCTCGCATCTCATCAATCAGAACTATGTCGTCAGCGAATAACATACACCATGGCACCTCATAAATATAGTGTGTAGCGCGTCCATCACTACGGCAAATAAGAATGGGCTGAGCGCAGAACCTTGGTGTAACCCCATAATTATCGAAAAATGCTCTGGGTCACCTCCTACTGTCCTAACCCGAGTCTTAGCTCCATCATACATGTCTTTAATCACCCTAATATAGGCAACCCGCATCTCCAGAGAACCTCTCTAGGAATCTTATCATATGTTTTCTCCAAATCAATAAACACCATGTGCAGATCCTTCTCCAAATCAATAAACACCATGTGCAGATCCTTCTCCCTTTCCATGTACTGTTTCACCAACCTCCTAATAAGATGTATAGCTTCCGTAATATAACGATCCGGTATATACCCGGACTGATTATCGGATATAGACACCATCCTCCTCACTCTCACTTCAACTACCCCTGAGTATCACCCTCAGTGTCTCACTTACATGCATTGAAAATCTTTTCACAAGTTTTGAATATTCAATTACTTTTATTTTTTCTCAAACTTCACACTAGATTTAGATCAACCCTGGACTTCATCATTTGGTTTACTACTTATGCATAAATCTCTACGTCAAATGTCACTTCGCTTAAACATTGCTGAAAGAATAATCGTAATATATATTGGAAAAATTACATCCTTGTCACTTGGGCCGCCCAATAACCCATCAGAAAATGATATATATTTAAAGCTCTTATCCAGTATAATCCAGATTGTACACAATGTAAAAAATCATTTTTACTGGTTAGCTTACCTCTTATTTCTCCATTCCCCTTTATTCTTCATTCCCTTTTTTTTTGTTCTTCTTCTCCTTACCATGTCAGCCTTTGCACCACAAAATTTCTCTACTATTGTTATTCTCCTTCAATTCTTTTCCGAATTTTAATGGTTAACTAAGGATTTGAAAAATAAAAGTCACCATTACAAGTGGTGAAGATTCGATTTCAGAAATCAAGTTTTCTGATTTGTTAGTTTTTTGGAATGGGTGTTGTCTGAATTGATTAAAATCATTATGATGAGTTCAAAATTCGAATTTCAAGTGATTTGGAGTAGATTTAGGCTATATTTGAGTTAAATTTCAGAAATTAAGTTTTTCGATTTGTTAGTTGTTTGGAATAGGTGTTGTCTCAATTGATTGGAATCATCAAGATAAGTTCAAAACTTAAATTTCAAGTGATTTGGAGTAGATTTAGGCTATATTTGAGTTAAATTTCAGAAGATGCCCAAGGAAGAAGGATAAAAAGAAGAAGAAGAAGAAGAAGAAGAAGAAGAAGAAGAAGAAGAAGAAGAAGAAGAAGAACACGTGAAGCTACATTGATAGGATTCCTTTGTATAATATTGAATAAATAGTATATAATAGTGTATAAATACAACTTATACACTATTATATCCAAGGTTGATACATTATTTACAGGTATTTGGTGAATTTTTCGTATTTTTTTCCTTTTCTTCTTCTCATTCTTCTTATACGTCCTATATACATAGTGTATCAAGAATATTTTACTCTGTGATTATACACCTTTATACACTTTATATATATATATATATATATATATATATATATATATATATATATATATGTGTATAAGCATCGTTGATAAAAAATTTGTACGATTTTCACTTGCAATTTTTGTATAAAACTTAGTCCAAATCTCCAACAAATAACTTCAAACTTTGTATACAACCTACTTGGACTCTAATAAGTTCAAACAATACCAACTCCAAATTTTTCACAATATTATAATCAAAATTTAACAAGATTAGCATTAAAGAATATGAGTTAGGTTTCTCGCATATGTTTTTGCGTTTTGCAGTTGTGATAGGTATGTATAAACATGAAGATATATAAAATTTAAAAAAAAATTAAAGAAGTATTGATTATGGAAGAAGGCACGGATGAATGTTGACTGAATGGGGAACTGGTTTTTCTTTTAAGTTTTGTTTGCATATGATTCTTTTTTATTAATTAAACTAAATATTTATGGGTGAAAGTGAGGAGAGAACTACAATAGGGGGTAGGTAAGAATAAATGAGGTTGTTATAATTAGAGGGTATGGGAAAAGAGAAGATCATATTGATATTTGGCTACACATTTGCAAACTTGTAACTCGGTTAAAATAGTACAAGACCAACTTATGGAGTGCATTATTCTATAATTTTGTCATATATATTTGGTGTATATAATACTAACTTTTATATGATGGGCCTGGATATATATTTTAAAAAATATTATCAAGTCATTAAAATGTAAGTAAAGTATCAATTAATAATAATTGAAAATAGTAACATAGCAAATAAGACAAACAATATTTTAGAACAGATTAAACTGAAATGATAATGTTAAATTCATCATATATAAAAATTAGATCCTACCTCGATTATGAACTTTCAGAAGCCAAATTATAAACAAAAGGAAAAAGGTCCAAACTTATCCCTATAGTTACACTTTTGGTTTTATTTACCTTTAAAATTGGGTAACAATTAAATTTATAATGAGATTTTAAAGACACGTGATTTTGCCTAATACCAATTGATAAATATAAAGATTTGTAATAGAAACTAGCAATAAGATAAAGCAAACCATTATTGTAACGCAGTTCATCCCTCGAGGTAGAGTGCCCCAAACTGGTTAAAGCCAAAACAGTTAAGAAATAAGCAAGCTGATGAACAAGATATAAGATAGAGAAAAAGTGTTATATTGCTTTGATACGTGAGAAGAATGTGTCTTACAAATAACTAGAACCCTCTTTACATAGTAGAGGAATCCTATATATGGTACCATTCTACTTCTAGAAGTAAATCCCATGATTAACTAAACAACCGCCCTTGATTTAATCTGTTCCGAGATTTCCGCTATGATCTTCGACCAGTCACAAATATCTCGCATTTCTGTTGTTATGATTTCCTTGGTCTTTCTCGATGTCTGTTCTACTCAACTTCAATCATTATCTATTTTGATCTTGCTTGGTACCTCGAATCTGAACTCAGTACCTTATCTTTGAGTCACAGTCAGATACGCTTCGGGGCTCATCCTCGATTCATCTTCCTGGTCTCGGTCAATTAGGAAGATTGGGAGGACTTGGTTTTAACCGTGTACAGATAGTCTCCTCATTTTTTGGAGTAAAATGACAAGAAACGAATTGAGTTCTCGACCTTTATCCCGATCTATCTTGACATCATCACCATGATGTAAGCGATATAGGGCACTGAAATATCCCATTAGTTCGAATGTTGGGGCATCTAATGTTTGTCAATCGTTGTCGACTACTACCAGTTTCTGAACCGTCGTCTCCAACCTATAAATATATCTTCCTTCTCTTGCCGAAACTTTACTTTCAATCTTCACATTCCTTTGTCTTCTATAGATTTTCAAGCCTTTCTTTGACTGTTTTTCCTGAAATATCAAGAATTCCAATCTTTGTTCTTCTTTGTTCACCAAAAACAAAAAATGGCTAAAACATTTGAAACCGTTCCAAAAAAAAGAGAAAGTTTCATCATCTCCACCAGCCGGCAAGCAACCTACGGTGGAGCCACGCCCTGAAGAATTCTTTTCTCCCTCGTGCATACTCGATTCTAAATTTAAGGTTGAAACCACCTCCTCGTATTCGGTCTGGTGTGAACCGATGTCGAGGTACATATGCACAAACACCAATAGCCTTTTAAAACAAGTTAGAACGGATTGTAACTGGTTAGATAAACATGTGGTGGTGCTCTCGCCTGAAGAGTCGATCACTACATATGTGGAGGGGGTTTTGAGTTTTACACATACCCGTTCACATTAGGCCCCTTGGATCCGGTTATCATCGACTTCTACAAGTAGTAAGAGGTCCCCTCGGCCAAAAGACACCCCTCCATTTGGAAGATAGTGATACTACTCCATTTTTTTGCGAGTCAAGTCGATGGGCTCTCTTTTACCCTCGATCATCTTATACACTTATATATCCCCCGACTTTATTGAGGGGGGTTAATAAAACTTCAACGTCGGTCCTCCAAGTCATCTTTTGAGAGCATATATGAGGACAAGGACCGGAGTTGGATGGGCCAATTTATCCGAGTAAAGACCTCGGACCATATCCCGGCTGAAAGCATGCTGTTTCCGCAGAAATGGAATATGAAACGTAAGTTTAATTCCATCTTTTAACTTATGTTTACTATCTTCACTTTTTCCTCTTTTCTTATCGGTGTTTTATTTAATGTAATTGTTTCCTGGATGCCGGGTGTGATTCTCCACCTTGAGAACTGGGTTAGGAGTCTGGTGTCGACATTGAAACATGTTAAGCATGCATGGTGCGAGTTATCAAAGGGTCGATAGGATGCCCGAATCATGGTAAGTCTTCATGTAGTCTGATAGCTCTGACTACTATACAAATGTCTTTTTGATCTCCTTTATTCTTCTTCTGTAGGTCTTGGGAAAGATGTGTTTATGAAGCCTTCGTCTGGTGACGAAGAGAACTCACCTCCTGCCCTGAAGCCGGCAAATGAAAGCAAGAGAAAAAAGGCTTCGACCTCCAAGGGGCCAGAGCCTAAGAATAAAGTGGCTCGAAAGTCCAAGAAGGATGCGACTCCCGTGTCCACGAAGTCAGTTCAACTCTTAAGGGAGGAGGATGAAGAAGAAGAAAAGGAGGATGATTTCGGTCTGGTAGATTAAACACGAGCCAACATAGATGGTCAAAAGGCTACCAGATCAGCCAAAACTGAAAGTATTTTGCATCGGTCTGACAAGGCCCAAGGGGCGATTCAGTTAGAGTGCCTGAGTTGAATGGAGCTGAAGGTGCCTCACCTCGGGGTGAGAAGGCATCTGAAATAGTTGTGGAGGCAAGTCTCGAAGTTCCTTGAAATGAGGAGAGCGCCCCAAAGGATCTGCTGGGATAATATAAATTAGAGACTCCCTATCGCTTCCTTCATTCTCCGAATAAGAAGTTCGACAGGCTCGGGCCATGAAGATTCCTCGAGTAGAAGGCGCCCTCGGAGGGGAGGACCTTTTTCGAAGTTATTTTGTTTGGGCCGATGATGTTGCTGGTTTAAGTGATTTGGAGATACTGAGGAGGGACTTGGGCGAATCTTCCTCGAGTTTCAGATTAACCAGCCAATGTTTGTCCCCAAGCATTAATCCCGAGTGCAAACGAACAATCATTATTTTGATACCGGAGGATGCATGAGTTTTTGCTGCCTCTGTAAGGGTGGCTAATTATCTTCGGAGTCTGGTCACTGTCGCGCCCCCTTTTTTCCTTTTTGCAATAGAAAATTGGGTTTATGACATTTTGGGCGCAGGGCAACTCATTCTTTTTGGGAACTGGGTTTTGCATTTGAAGAGTTGCCACCTAATGATTTAGGGTGCATTAGGACACCTATAAGGTTCAACTACAACTATATTTTGATAACCATAGATAGGGTAAGGGTTTGAAATTATCCCAAGGGGAAGGTGTTATGCACCCCTCAGGATCCATTAGTGTGATTCTCGTCCAGATAGTTCTTTGTGAATTTATGCAGTTAACAAGTAAACAAATAAGGCTCAAATAAGAGGGAATTTTAATACAGAAGTGTTTGGAAGTGATAAAAGTAAAACAAAGTTTGAAAGAGCAATCATTAAAAGGTTGATTTCAAAAAGAAGTTACAATTCTATAAATATTTAAGGGAAAATAAAGAGGATGAGGAGGGGGTAGGTCCTAGGTTTATTTGTAATATGGATCACATCAATACAATACCTGATAATCACTCCGCAAAAGAGGGTCTACACGTGGTATTAGCGCACCGGTCATCATATCAATATCTACCCTTCCCACCCCGTCGAGGTACTAAAGTATGGATTGGTCTCGACCATTATTGCATACTATTACTCGTCTCGTTCCTATCAGTCCCGAAGGCACTTAGGATTACTATTATTAAAGGGGATAGATATTAGCTGACTTTGAGGTTTCAAAAGGTGAAAAAGCTAGGGAGGCATACAAAAACACATAGGACTGCACATTAAGGGGAAACATGTAAACACCCCAAAGGCTCATGTATACCTCCTCAAAAAAAGCACATAAATAGCATGACTTAAACACAATCAAGGCCAGAATTTAAAGCACTAACATAGGGGAGTTTCAGTTGTTGAAGCAGACCAATTTATTACACAACTCAGATAAGAAGTCCGAATCAGGCATGCCTGCTAGTTGTAGTAATTACTAATTAACAAAGGCGGATTCAGTTTTATTTGTTGTTTCCACCTAATGCTTGCCTAGGTGTTTAGGTGAGATCATATAAACATGATATATATTACTAATTCAGAATGTGGAAAAGCGGTAACAAATTCTAGAATAAGCAATTTAAGATCCTATAGACATGCTTTCTAAACTGTATTAATAGAAAGGGAGAGAGTCGTTGAAAATTAGTTCAGAACGGTCAGAGTTAGGATGATTTTAGACTAGACTGGTTTCAGATTCTATAGACAATGACATCTATTATTGCTGATTTTAATTCCTATAGACATGATATCTATTATTGCTAATTTTAATTCATATAGACATGATATCTAGTATTGCTGATTTTAATTCCTATAGGCATGATATATAGTTGATCGTGAAATGAAGCAGGAGGGATTTACTTGAAATTCCTATAGAGATAATTTCTATGAAAATGTACTCATTTTAGAGGCCAGATTATTACCAATTGGATCCTAAGAACATGGTGTCTAAGTGTGCTAATAAACATGCAGAACTTAAGACAAATCCAATAGGCATGTTGTCTAATACTGAGTTAATCATACAAAGAAAAAAGTAGGTCATATAGGCATGATCTCTACCCTTCTAATAATTAAGCATGCACAATTACCCAACCCCCTTTCACTAACCAACCCCAAATATTATTACAAACCAAAATAATGAATTACATAAGAAAAATGTAAAAAAGAAGAAGTTACAACCATAAGAAGCCTGATTTTGACTTCCCTCTGAGTTATGGAGCAAAACACCTCAAATGCCAACTTGTTTCAAAGCCTTTCTCAGACCTGGGTGTGTCAAAGTTCTTTAAGGGTCTCAAGGGACCCCGGGCAGTGCTTACACCCAAGTTTGCACAACCAGATAGAGATGAATGCAGTGTGGGAGGGGCAACCCTTATGTGTCCAAGTTCAGAAGGAGTTCATAGGTCCCAAGGCAAGGTTTACACAAGAGGGGTAGAACCTAAGTCTAAGAATATAGTGAAAGTGCGGGGAACCGAGATTTAAAATTGAGTGGAGAATAGAGAGGGTTAAGGGTGATTGAAAAATAGTAGTATTAAAAGTAACATTACATAGAATCAACACTTTCATACAAAGGGGTTAGGGGTAAGGGTGATTGGAAAATAGTAGTAGTACAACTAACATTACACAGAATAAGAACTTTCATACAAAGGGGTTAGGGGTTTGGGAATTCATTGCACGGGGTATATGAATTTAGGAAGGGGCCATATTTGGGCATGTACAACAATAGATGGTGCTGGCATGCCCATATACCAGCCTAAGAACACAACACATAAAGGGGATGTGAAGCATATGACCCTTGGGAGGGTCAGGTTTGGGTCATGCACAACAATGTCTAATGCTGACATGCCCCCAAACCAACAAAGGAATACAAACACATAGGGGATAGGGAGGTTTGTGATTCATAAGTCATAATAAGTGACTGACAGATTTAATACATAAGAAAATCAGTAATTCAAAAGAGAAAGGGGCAAATTACAATATGCTCAGTAATGGAATTTGATTAAACACAAGAAGGATATAGGCAAGTGTGAAGCAAATAGTAAGGAAACATGTTGTTGTTGATGATGGAAAATTAATTAGAACATACCAGTAAAGAAGCAAATGCAGAAAGAAAATTAAGCAAATTCTCCACAGCCTAACCTTGGCTTTCAGCCGGCTAGACAAGGCAGCAACACAAGTAGTAATAGAGAAAAGGAAGAGAGTTTTTAGTGAGGTGTGTGTTCTAACTCAAGTGTTTCGTTCCTTGTTTTCGTGTGTTTGAAAGATGCAGGGTATTTATACCCAAAATATGTGAAGGAGAGGAAATAAAGTTTTAGTACAAATATGAAAACAATCAACATCGAGAATCCATTATACAAGTGATTACCTTTAATTAAGGAATTACTGTCTAACAAATTCAAATAAGAAAAGAGATCAGCTTGGAGACGGACTGATTATTACTATAAAATAAGTAGTACAAGCACTAAGTAAGTAATCAAGTCTAAGTAAAGAGATATGCTTATTTTAGAAAAGATTCAGTGAGGCAAATATCATAGTAATGGGAAAAGAATCAATCAATTTGAACGGGCGAGTGAAATCCGGGTTCATAAAAGGGAAACTTTAGAAATCAGTCACAAGATGAAGATCAATCAAGGAAGAAACTTCCACATATAAATAAAGTGAACGAGGTCATCAGACATGCGAGGCCAAACTCATTGAAAAAATCACAAACAGGCAGTAGTGGCAGAAATAAGTTAGGGTTCAGTAGTAAAGCAAACATTCGAAGCATAGTAATCAAACAGGTCGAGTCACATTGAATTAACAGGGAATAAAATAGAGCATCATAAATATGCAAAGGTTTCACAATAGCAGGTGAGGAAACCCCTTTTACAAAGTTAGGGTTTCAACCCTAGTCGAGTTGAAAGATAGTAAAAAAAATTCAGATGGGTCACATAGAGAAAAGAGAGAGTCTAAAACAAAAGCTTTCAGTCGAGTCAAGTACTCAAACAAATAATTTTAGACCAAAAGACATAGGGTTTCAACAACAATTAATTTTAAAAGGTGATAAATAAATAATAAATCAAACAAGTGCTAGCAAAAAGTATCAAAATTCGAATGAACCCAAAAGAAATTAGGGTTTTCAACATGCTAACTCAGATAAGAGAGCAACATGAGCAAGGCATAGAAAAATCACAGACACGTTAAAATCATAGAAAGGATTTTGAAAATAAAAACTTGAAGGACAACTATAATCGGAAAATGAAGAGTCATTTTGAAAGAAAGGTCAAAGAAACTTCGAGAAGAACTTAAAAAGTCCATGGCAAGCATAGATCTAAGGTGGATCTGAAAGCAATCAGTCTTAGAGAGAAGGGTATCAGATGTGACGACCCGGCCCGTCGTCACTGGAATTACCACCCCGTTATGTTGAAATTTTATGTTTTATGACTTTATATCAATGTTAAAGTCTATCGGGTGAGTTAGGAGTGAATTGGATTGAAAATGAGGCATATAGCCTTTGTGAAAGAAACTTGAATAAAGAAAGTCAACTCGGAGTTGACTATTTGGTTAGAGGGCTCGGAATCGGATTCTGATGATTCGGTTAGTTCCGGGAGGTGATTTGTGAATTAGGGGAGCAATCGGAATTGAATTTGGAGGCCCGGTGTAGAAATAGGCTTGAATTGGCTAAGGTTGAATTTTGGCGAAATCCGAACGGTAGGTGAGATTTTGATCCGAGGGTCGGAATGGAATTTCGACAGTTGCAGTAGCTCCGTTAGGTGATTTTGGATGTGCCTGCAAAATTTCAGGTCATTCGGACGTCGTTTGGTCGGGTTTTTGATTGAATGTGTAATTCGAAATGTTTTAAGGAATTTAGGCTTGAATTCGATGCGAATTATGGGTTTTGATGTTGTTAGACGTGTTTTGAGGATTGGAACAAGTTCGAATAAGGTATTAAGATGTGTTGGTATGTTTGGATGAGGTCCCGGGGGCCTCGGGGTGTTTTCGGATGGTTAAACGGGAGAAAATTGTGGAAAAATTGCAGGGTTGGGATCCTGCTTCTGTTGTTTCCGCTCCTGCGGAATTTTGAACGCAGGAGCGTGTCCGCGGAAGCGGACGAGATGCGCAGGAGCGGCTGGTTACGCAGAAGCGGAAGTAATTCCGCTGAAGCGGCATCGCTGGTGCGAGCCAGTGATCGCAGAAGCGAAGGGGAAGAAAATGGGCATGGTCCGCAGAAGCGGACATTTGACCGCTTGGGCGGGACCGCAGAAGCGGACAACGGTGCGCAGAGGCGGATGTTTCCGCAGAAGCGGAGGCTTCTTCGCAGAAGCGGGTGCGCTTAAGCGACCCCTTGCCCGCAGAAGCGGAAATGGCCGGCTAGGCCTGGAACCGCTGAAGCGACCCTTTGGTCGCGGATACGGGTGCATAGGACCGGAAAATATTCTGCAGAAGCGAAAATCGCTGTAAGTAAGTGTATCAGAAGTTAGAAAAATTTCAGAACATTTCACACATTTTGGGTCTCGGCTTTAGAGGCGATTTGGGCAATTTTGAAGAGAAATTCAAGGGAAATCATCGGGTAATCATCTATGGACTTAAACTATGATTAGTATTGGTAATATTATGCAATTATATCATGAAAATGGAGGAATTTGGGGTAATTTATGGAGGATTTAGCCCTAGGCTTGGACTTTAGAAAATCAAGGTTTTGAATGGGCAAATGGAGTCCGAATTTGGTAAAATTGATATGCTTAGACTCGTATTGAGATGAAGGTTCCGAATATGTGACTTTCGTGATTTTTCGATAAGCGTACCAATAGTCGGGTTTTGACAACTTTGGGAATTTTGATGTAAATCGAGTTGTATTGATTGGGTGTCGTCCCATTGGCCTAATTTGTTGTATTTCTAATGTATTTGAGCAGATTCTACGCGTGCGGAGCTTGATTCTCGTGGCAAGGGCATTTCGGAATAGTCGTCGCGCTATATTGAGGTGAGTAATATATGTGGGTGATGACCAGCGGGTTCGAAACCCCGGTATACCACTTTGTGACGCTGTATAGCGGCGAGACACGCACACTCTTGAGAGTGCGGGGTCGATCATGAAATGGAGACTATATATTAGTCCGACCTGTTGATATTGTATTATTGGCTATTCTCGAGCCGTCGAACCTCCTTCTCGGATGGTTGCATATATATATATATATATTGTGATAATGGCTACTCTTGAGCCGAGGAACCCCCTTCTTGGGCGGTTGAGTATACTTGTGGGCCGTGAGCCAGTTATAGGATCCCGCGAGGATCGTTATCATTGTCTTATCATATAGACATGCTAGTTTACTACTAGTCCGCAGCTATTTTGTTATTATGCTAATTCCAATCTCTGGAACTTGATATTACTATTTTCCAACTGAAAAATGATAAAAGAGTTTTCAAAAACTACTTTTGAGCTTGCGAGGCTGTATCTGCATATTAGCTGACTAGTAGTGGATCGGGCTGCGCGCCGCAGCGAGATATATGTTGGATCGGACTGCACGCCGCAGGAATATCTCTATGAGATGTGCTTGGGCTGTAGGAGCCCCTCCGGAGTCTGAACCCCCACAGTGAGCACGGGTACCCAAAATTGGAGTCGGGCTACGCGCCGTAGCGGTCATATCATGCATTGCATTGCATTTAGCTACATCTGCTAGTTGTTATGCTATTTATTGGTATTTGTTGGTACAGGTACAGTGAAGATTGATTCTATGACGGGGTAGCTGATTATAGCTTTACATAGTGCTTTATTGCGGATTTCTTATCTGCGCTGTCTTACCCTTGTTTATTACCACTGAGTCTGGCAGTACTCATTTTACTCCCTGCACCTTGTGTGCAGATCCAGGTACCTCTCAGCAGTGATCCAGTAGCTGTGCGAGGCGACATTTGTGGATATTCGAGGTAGCTGCAGAGTCCGCAGGACCCGATATTCCTTCTTACTATCTTGATTTTGTATTGACTTTTCTTTCCGCACTTGGTATCTTGTAAACCTTTATACACTCATGTTCGGTAGAGGCTCATGACTCTTGACCCTTCGGTCTATGGGAGTTGATGTATTATGGGACTTGGTTTCTCGTTTTCATTATTTGTATCACTATTGTTTCGTATTTTGAAATGCTTAAATGGGTTAAAGAGAGCTTCTAGCTCCGTTGTTGATATTGATCGGTCAGGCTGGCTTAGCAATGTGTTGGGCGCCATCACGACCGGATTTGGGGTCGTGACAAGTTGGTATCAAAGCCTAGGTTTACTAGGCCTCGTGAGTCTTGAGCCGGTTGGTAGAGTCTTGTGGATCGGTACGGGGACGCCCGTACTTATCCTCGGGAGGCTGCGAACCTTTAGGAAAACTTCACTTTTCTTGAACTATGTCGTGCGATCTTGTTGTTCCGAGAACCGAACTTCTAAATTCTATTCTCTCGCAGATGGTGAGAACAAGAGCATCGGGACGAGGTGGACGACCTCCATTGCCACACTGTTAGAGGCCGTGGGCGCGGTCGTGCTAGGAGTTAGAGGTAGGGCGGGCCGAGGCGATGCCGACCGACCCGCCCGTTGTACCCGGTTCGAGAGCGGCCCCCGGTGGTTGATGCTCCAACGGTCCCAGTTCGGGGCCGGACTATATCTATTGCTATTCCCGGTCTTCGGGAGACTCTTGCTCAAATATTATCGGTGTGTTCCGGTTTGGCTCGGGTAGTTTCAGCTACCGCTACCGTAGCGACATCTCAGTCGGGGGTGGTCAGCGGACCCCTGCAGCTCGCACACCCGACCCGGTTGTTCGGGGACTTCGGACGCCAGAGGCGGTCCCCGCTCGGTGGTTGCACCGGTTACTCCTCCAACTGCACCGGCTCCGGCTCCAGAGCATATGGTTCGAGTTATGCCCGAGGACGAGCAGCGTCGTCTCGAGAGATTTGGTAGACTTCAGGCCACCCCATTTCGGTGGCGTTGAGGGCGAGGATGCCCGGGGTTTCTTGGATAAGTGTCGGAAGATGCTGGCGTACGGCTGGTATTCTTGAGTCCAGCGGAGTTTCATTTACTACATTTCAGTTCACCGGTCCCGCATTTGATTGGTGGGAGGAGTTTGAGAGGCGTAGGCTTGCAAGAGCAACACCTCTCACATGGCAGCAGTTCTCTACTCTCTTTCTAGAGAAATATGTACCTCGGTCTCGTCGCGAGGAGCTACGTCGCCGGTTCGAGTGGTTGATTCAGGGCGACATGTCTGTGACTCAGTATGAGCTTAGATTCACTCAGTTGGCTAGGCATGCCACATGGATGATCCCCACTGAGAGGGAGAGGATCAGGAGGTTCATTGATGGCCTCAACTACTCTATCCGTATTCTTATGACCAGCGAGCGAGTTCTGTCATCATCGTTTGAGCAGGTAGCTGATATGGCACGCTCCATTGAGGCGGATCGTCGCCGAGAGAGAGAGGAGCGGGAGGCCAAGAGGCCTCGTGGTTCGGGCAGTTTCGGTGGTGCTCCATCTAGAGGGCATTCCCAGCAGAGCAGAGGTCGCTCATCTAGACCTTCTCATTCGAGCCGCCCAGAGCAGAGCGGAGGTTCTTATGGTCGTGGTCGACAGGGGTTTCAACAGGGTCAGTCATCGCTTAGTGCCCTTCCAGCCCAGGGTGCAGCACCTACTTCATCAGCCCAGGGTTCTTCTGCGGCGAGGGGTTCCCTTCAGTCCCCTCCTCCAGCACCAGGTGCATGCAGAGGGATCATCCCTCCTCTTCAGCACCATCTCAAGCTAGTAGAGGTGGAGGTCAGTCTTCTCGTGGTCGCCCTAGAGGCGAGGAGAGATCTGGTGGAGGCCAGGCACGGTTCTATGCACTTCCCGACAGGCGTGATGCAGTTGCCTCCGATGCGGTGATTACATGTATTATTTATGTCTGTCACAGAGATGCCTCTGTCCTATTTGATCCAGGGTCCACATATTCTTACGTGTCCTCTTATTTTGCACATTATTTGGGTGCGACTCGTGGTAGTCTTGATTTACCTGTTCATGTATCCACCCCCGTGGGTGATACGATCGTTGTGGATCATGTCTATAGATCCTGTGTTATATCTATTGGGGGTCTGGAGACCCAGGCAGATTTGTTATTGTTGGGTATGGTGGACTTTGATGTTATATTGGGTATGGACTGGTTGTCTCCGTACCATTCTATATTGGACTGTCATGCTAAGACAGTTACGTTGGCCATTCCTGGTATTTCTCAGATTGAGTGGCGGGGTTCGACCGATTTCGTCCCTAGCCGTGTTATTTCGTTCTTAAAAGCTCAGAAGATGGTTGAAAAAGGGTGTTTATCGTACTTAGCTTTTGTGAGAGATGTGGGAGCCGAGTCTCCTAGCATTGATTCCGTACCTGTTGTGAGGGACTTCCCAGATGTATTCCCCTCAGACCTGCCGGGCATGCCGCCGGACAAGGATATTGATTTTGGCATTGACTTGGTGCCGGGCACTCAGCCTATATCCATTCCTCCTTATCGGATGGCACCAGCTGAGTTGAAAGAACTGAAAGAGCAGCTTCAAGAACTTCTGGACAAGGGTTTCATCCGTCCTAGTGTGTCTCCGTGGGGTGCGCCGGTATTATTTGTTAAAAAGAAAGATGGTTCCATGCGAATGTGTATTGATTATAGGCAATTGAACAAAGTGACAGTGAAGAACACCGCGCATAGATGATTTGTTTGATCAGTTACAAGGTGCGAGGGTGTTTTCTAAGATTGATCTTCGTTCAGGCTATCATCAGCTAAAGATCAGGGACTCTGATATTATGAAGACTGCATTCAGGACCCGATACGGTTATTATGAGTTTCTTGTGATGTCTTTTGGGCTGACCAATGCCCCAGCAGCATTTATGCATCTGATGAACAGTGTGTTCAAGCCTTATTTGGATTCATTTGTGATTGTGTTCATTGATGACATTCTAGTCTACTCCCGTAGTCAGGAGGAGCATGCTCAGCATTTGAGTATTGTGTTGCAGAGATTGAGAGAGGAGAAGCTATATGCTAAATTCTCCAAGTGCGAGTTTTGGCTCGAGTCCGTAGCATTTCTGGGACATGTGGTGTCTCGTGATGGTATTCAGGTTGATCAGAAAAAGATAGAGGCGGTGCAGAGTTGGCCTAGACCGTCCTCAGCTACAGAGATCGGGAGTTTTCTTGGCTTGGCGGGGTATTATCGCCGGTTTGTTCAGGGATTTTCATCCATTGCTTCTTCATTGACTAAATTGACCCAGAAGGGTGCACCATTCGTGTGGTCGGATGAGTGCGAGGAGAGCTTTCAGAAGCTCAAGACAGCTTTGACCACAGCTCCAGTGTTAGTATTGCCATCAGCTTCGGGTTCATATACTGTTTATTGTGATGCCTCGAGAGTGGGGATAGGTTGTGTGTTGATGCAGGAAGGTAAGGTAATTGCTTATGCTTCTCGGCAGTTGAAGCCACATGAGAAGAACTATCCTGTTCATGACTTGGAGCTAGCCGCCATTGTTCATGCCTTGAAGATTTGGAGGCACTATTTATACGGTGTGTCATGTGAGGTGTATACCGACCATCGTAGTCTCCAGCACTTGTTCAAACAGAAAGACCTTAATTTGAGACAGCGGAGATGGCTAGAGTTGCTGAAGGATTATGACATTACTATATTATATCATCCGGGAAGGCCAATGTGGTGGCCGATGCTTTGAGCCGGAAGGCGGTCAGTATGGGGAGCTTGGCATATATTCCAGCTGAGGAGAGGCCATTTGCTTATGATGTTCAAGTGCTAGCCAATCGGCTAGTGAGGTTAGATATTTCGGAGCCCGGCAGGGTATTGGCTTGTGTTGTATCTCGGTCATCTCTATATGATCGTATTCGTGAGCGCCAGTATGATGATCCACATTTGGCTGTCCTTAGGGACAGAGTTCAGGCATGATGATGCTAGAGATGTCACCATTGATAGTGACGGCGTATTGAGGATGCAGGGTCGGATATGTGTGCCCAATGTTGATGGCCTTCGTGAGTTGATTCTAGAGGAGGCCCATAGCTCGCGGTATTCTATCCATCCAGGAGCCGCGAAAATGTATCAAGATTTGAAACAACACTATTGGTGGAGAAAGATGAAAATGGACATTGTCAGACATGTAGCATGGTGCCTCAACTGTCAGCAGGTTAAGTACGAGCATCAGAGGCCCGGTGGTGTATTTCAGCGCATTGATATTCCTGAGTGGAAATGGGAGAGGATCACTATGGACTTTGTTACTGGACTCCCTCGCACGGCGAGGAAGTTTGATTCTGTATGGGTGATTGTGGATAGACTGACCAAGTCAGCTCACTTCATTCCAGGTTAGTACTACCTACTCATCGGAGCGGTTGGCATCGATCTTTATTCGGGAGATTGTTCGGTTGCATGGAGTCCCAGTGTCTATCATATCCGACAGGGGTACTCAGTTCACTTCTCAGTTTTGGAGAGCATTTCAGCGAGAGATGGGTACACGAGTTGAGTTGAGTACAGCATTTCACCCCCAGACAGACGGACAGTCTGAGTGCACTATTCAGATCTTGGAGGATATGTTGCGATCTTGTGTGATTGATTTTGGTGGTTCGTGGGATGAGTTCCTACCACTTGCTGAGTTTGCCTACAACAACAGTTGTCAGTCGAGTATTCGGATGGCCCCGTATGAGGCATTGTATGGCAGGCGGTGTAGATCCCCCGTGGGATGGTTTGAGCCTGGCGAGGTTAGATTGATAGGGACTGAGTTAGTCCAGGATGCTCTGGATAGAGCAAAGTTGATCCAGGAGAGGCTTCGTACAACACAGTCTCGTCAGGAAGAGTTATGCGGACCGTAGAGTTCGAGAGTTGTCTTTCATGGTGGGTGACAGAGTATTGTTGAAGATTTCACCTATGAAGGGTGTCGTGAGGTTTGGGAAGAAAGGAAAGTTGAGTCCCAGGTACATTGGTCCTTTTGAGATACTTAGGAGAGTTGGAGAGGTGGCATATGAGTTGGCCTTGCCGCCCAGCTTATCCAGCGTTCATCCAGTATTCCATGTGTCTATGCTCCGGAAGTACATTGGAGATCCGTCTCATGTATTAGATTTCAGCACCATTCAGCTTGATGGTGATCTATCCTATGATGTGGAGCCTATTGCTATTTTGGGTCGTCGGGTGAGAAAATTGAGGTCCAAGGAGATTGCATCGGTTAAGGTTCAGTGGAGAGGTCGACCCGTGGAGGAGGCCACTTGGGAGATCGAGCGGGAGATGCGGAGCAGATATCCTCACTTGTTTGAGACTTCATGTATGTTTCTTGACCCGCTCGAGGACGAGCGTTTGCTTAAGAGGGGGAGAATGTGACGACCCGGCCCGTCGTCACGGGAATTACCATCCCGTTATGTTGAAATTTTATGTTTTATGACTTTATATCAATGTTAAAGTCTATCGGGTGAGTTAGGAGTGAATTGGATTGAAAATGAGGCATATAGCCTTTGTGAAAGAAACTTGAATAAAGAAAGTCAACTCGGAGTTGACTATTTGGTTAGAGGGCTCGGAATCGGATTCTGATGATTCGGTTAGTTCCGGGAGGTGATTTGTGAATTAGGGGAGCAATCGGAATTAAATTTGGAGGCCCGATGTAGAAATAGGCTTGAATTGGCTAAGGTTGAATTTTGGTGAAATCCGAACGGTAGGTGAGATTTTGATCCGGGGGTCGGAATGGAATTCCGACAGTTGCAATAGCTCCGTTAGGTGATTTTGGATGTGCCTGCAAAATTTCAGGTCATTCGGACGTCGTTTGGTTGGGTTTTTGATTGAATGTGTAATTCGAAATGTTTTAAGGAATTTAGGCTTGAATTCGATGCGAATTATGGGTTTTGATGTTGTTAGACGTGTTTTGAGGATTGGAACAAGTTCGAATAAGGTATTAAGATGTGTTGGTATGTTTGGATGAGGTCCCGGGGGCCTCGGGGTGTTTTCGGATGGTTAAACGGGAGAAAATTGTGGAAAAATTGCAGGTTGGGATCCTGCTTCTGTTGTTTCCGCTCCTGCGGAATTTTGAACGCAGGAGCGTGTCCGCAGAAGCGGACGAGATACGCAGGAGCGGCTGGTTACGCAGAAGCGGAAGTAATTCTGCTGAAGCGGCATCGCTGGTGCGAGCCAGTGATCGCAGAAGCGAAGGGGAAGAAAATGGGCATGGTCCGCGGAAGCGGACATTTGACCGCTTGGGCGGGACCGCAGAAGCGGACAATGGTGCGCAGAGGCGGATGTTTCCGCAGAAGCGGAATTTCTTCGCAGAAGCGGGTGCGCTTAAGCGGCCCTTTTGCTCGCAGAAGCGGAAATGGCCGGCCAGGCCTGGAACCGCTGAAGCGACCCTTTGGTCGCGGATACGGGTGCATAGGAGCGGAAAATATTCCGCAGAAGCGAAAATCGCTGTAAGTAAGTGTATCCGAAGTTAGAAAAATTTCAGAACATTTCACACATTTTGGGTCTCGGCTTTAGAGGCGATTTGGGCGATTTTGAAGAGAAATTCAAGGGAAATCATCAGGTAATCATCTATGGACTTAAACTATGATTAGTATTGGTAATATTATGCAATTATATCATGAAAATGGAGGAATTTGGGGTAATTTATGGAGGAGTTAGCCCTAGGCTTGGACTTTAGAAAATCAAGGTTTTGAATGGGCAAATGGAGTCCGAATTTGGTAAAATTGATATGCTTAGACTCGTATTGAGATGAGGGTTCCGAATACGTGACTTTCGTGATTTTTCGATAAGCGTACCGAAAGTCGGGTTTTGACAACTTTGGGAATTTTGATGTAAATCGAGTTGTATTGATTGGGTGTCGTCCCATTGGCCTAATTTGTTGTATTTCTACCGTATTTGATCAGATTCTACGCGTGCGGAGCTTGATTCTCGTGGCAAGGGCATTTCGGAATAGTCGTCGCGCTATATTGAGGTGAGTAATATATGTGGGTGATGACCAGCGGGTTCGAAACCCCGGTATACCACTTTGTGACGATGTATAGCGGCGAGACACGCACACTCTTGAGAGTGCGGGGTCGATCATGAAATGGAGACTATATATTAGTCCGACCTGTTGATATTGTATTATTGGCTATTCTCGAGCCGTCGAACCTCCTTCTCGGATGGTTGCATATATATATATATTGTGATAATGACTACTCTTGAGCCGATGAACCCCCTTCTTGGGCGGTTGAGTATACTTGTGGGCCGTGAGCCACTTATTGGATCCCGCGAGGATCGTTATCATTGTCTTATCATATAGACATGCTAGTTTACTACTAGTCCGCAGCTATTTTTGTTATTATGCTAATTCCAATCTCTGGAACTTGATATTACTGTTTTCCAACTGAAAAATGATAAAAGAGTTTTCAAAAACTACTTTTGAGCCTGTGAGGCTGTATCTGCATATTAGCTGACTAGTAGTGGATCGGGCTGCACGCCGCAGCGAGATATATGTTGGATCGGACTGCACGCCGCAGGAATATCTCTATGAGATGTGCTTGGGCTGTAGGAGCCCCTCCGGAGTCCGAACCCCCACAGTGAGCACGGGTACCCAAAATTGGAGTCGGGCTACGCGCCGTAGCGGTCATATCATGCATTGCATTGCATTTAGCTACATCTGCTAGCTGTTATACTATTTATTGGTATTTGTTGGTACAGGTACAGTGAATATTAATTCTGTGACAGAGTAGCCGATTATAGCTTTACATAGTGCTTTATTGCGGATTTCTTATATGCGCTGTCTTACCCTTGTTTATTACCACTGAGTCTGGCAGTACTCATTTTACTCCCTGCACCTTGTGTGCAGATCCAGGTACCTCTCAGCAGTGATCCAGTAGCTGTGTGAGGCGACATTTGTGGATATTCGAGGTAGCTGCAGAGTCCGCAGGACCCGATATTCCTTCTCACTGTCTCTTGATTTCATATTGACTTTTCTTTCCGCACTTGGTATCTTGTAAACCTTTATACACTCATGTTCAGTAGAGGCTCACGACTCTTGACCCTTCGGTCTATGGGAGTTGATGTATTATGGGACTGGGTTCCCCGTTTTCGTTATATGTATCATTGTTGCTTCGTGAATTAATATGCTTAAATGGGTTAAAGAGAGCTTCTAGCTCCGTTATTGATATTGATCAGTCAGGCTGGCTTGGCAATGTGCTGGGCGCCATCACGACCAGATTTGGGGTCGTGACATCAGAAAACCCAAAAGCAATTAGAAAGGCCTTGAAAGTTACCGATCTAACCAGTAGAGTCAAGGATCTGACTCGAATAGCCATGGTTGGCCAAAGAAAGATTAGGGATGACCGGAGAAAGGTCATCGAGCATGGACTGGACCAAATCCCTTCGAGGTCTGGTAATGAAACCATAGAATCAAACACATAGGAGCCATGAAAGGTTGGTACATGCCTTAAATAACCAAGGAAGGCCATATATTAGGTATGTATTATGGTGGATTAGGGTGGCGGAGGCTAGGATTTAGATGGTGTTCCAGAGAGGGTTTGAGATGAAGGGGGTTCAAGGGCGGCGGTAGGTGAGAAATGATATGGTTTTGGGGTCGTTTGCAATTAATTTAGGAAAGGGCGAGTATTTGCCGTTGATCTAAATGATCAATGACCTGGATTAAAATGGGTAAGTGGGGCGGTTTATGAAACTGGTTGGGCCTGGGTCTGATGGGTTCAATTGGGCTGAGGATTGGGTTTAAATTGGGATAGAACTTATCATTTAAATAGCCAATTTTTCCCTATTAAAATTATAAAATAGTAAATTGATTTTTGGACTTAAATTAAAAGTACTAGAATGATTTAGGAAATATAACTAACCATTTAATACTGGACTTAATCTTTATGAACATAAACGCAATTAAATCCTAAAAGAGGCTAGTGTTGCAATTATACAATTTAGCCTTAAAAATACTAAATAATTTTGAAAAAATATGAAAAAAATTTCATTAGGTATATTTTAGTATCAATATGAAAGTTTAACAAGTGAATCACAAAAAAAAATGATAATTTTAGAAATAATTACTGGTTTTTATGAATACAATAGGGAAATAAATTCATTTAAAAATCTTTAAAAATTGAGAAAAAATAATGAAATACTTGGACATACATTATATATGCATACATATGCTATTTTTAAGTTACATTGCATATTAAAATATATATAGGGGAAAATGGGGAATCCGTAGTCACCGAGGAAGACCAAGCTCTGATGGACGAGGTGGGAGCATTGTGTCTCTTCAATGAGGCCCAACAGGCTTTGTATCGGGTAAGACCTAATTTTCTTTGCCAATACCATCTTTCATACTTGTGTTTTTCTTTTCTTGCCTAATTCTTTTCCTTCCATTTGTGTAGGTCTCGATGCGTCATTATGAAGCTTTCTTTAGGTCTTGAGGAGAGCTGAGCCGATATGAGGTTGATATTCAAGGGCTTACTGAGGAGAGAAACACTCTCAAGCTTCTCGGTGAGCAAAAGGAAGAAGAAGTCAACGGCCTTCAAGCTCAGGTAGTCACGGCTTAGAGAGAACAGAACGAATTGACCGAGCAAATAATAAAAGTCTTAGAAGCTTACAGGATCGTTTCGGGAGTGATGGCTAATAATTCAATTTCATAGGTCCAGCAGCTACATGAGACGATCTCCGTGGGGAGGTAGATACAGTGAAGGCAAAAACCATAGCGTGGAAGCAAATATGGATCGCCTTGCTTCAGAGAAAGAGGCTGATCGAGCTCAATTATCTTCATCTAAAAGCCAACTCCAAGGAATAAAAAAGAAAAACTTGGCACAAGCCAAGAAAATTGAGGAGCTCCAGGCTCGGTTGGTCGCGAAACTTGCGATGGCGAAATCTCAAGCTGAGACAGCTAAGGCCGATGCGGAGGTAATTGTGGCCGTCTACCAATATGACACTGAAACTGCTAAATCTCGAGCGAATGAGATTGTTGATACTGCTTAGATTCAAGCATACTGTATTGCCGAGCTTGCCAAGTGCCAGTCTTGAGGGGAGACTCTTGAGGAGATCCATGCTCGTGACTTCGATCTTGCTGCTGAGATCAAAGATGCAAAAGAGATTGAACTCGAAGTCAGAGCCTTGGTCTCTTCTGATGATGATGATTTTGGGAGCATGAGTGGGTCCGAGAGTGGAGAGGGCTACAAGGATGAAGATATTGGTTCTGGAGAAGATTAAGTGCTTAGGATTCATTTGGAAATTCCGATCGGGCCATGTTGCCCTTATATATATATATATATATATATATATTCTTTCCCTTTCTGTCTTGTCTTTACTTTATTTTCCTTATGAAATCATGTTCATAGGTTCGAGGTTTAGCCCATTTGGACTGAACCTGCACTAGTGCCGAGCAAGTACCTACTCGAACTCGAAGTAGGATACCCCTTAGGTTTTTACTGAGTGAGGACGATTCCTCAAACTCAAAGCAAAGGATTACCCTTAGGCTTTTGTATTAGGCCGATGTGGCCTTTGTAGGACGATCATTTTAATATACACAAGGTTTTCTACCTCTTTTGGCTTAAAAAGTGAATCGCATAAAAATTAATTATGCCTTAGCATGAGATAAATATGTATTCATATTCCATTGTTTTCGAGGGCTAGTGACATCGAAACCCTTGTTTTTCATAATGCCTTCATGCGAAACAGAGAAAATGGTTTGAGAGTTTGAATAATTTGGTACCCCTTAGGGTTTTCGAGCGTTGGTGTGATCAAAACCATTTGTAGTTATACTGAGGGTAGCCTTTTCTAAATCGATTTTGTAAAAATATTCGAAGGCCTATTTTATTACGGAATTCAGACGCCTATGAACCTTGTTAGGTTGGTCATAGTCTTTAACTTGGGATTTGACTCTTGGGCTTGTTTCTCGATTATACTTCGAACTTGTTCGAAGTTTTAGTCCTCGAGTGGAGTTGCCGTGACATATAAAAAGAAGGGTTGCATTTTTAAGGTCTTAGGATATCGAGACTCTAATAATTCAATTACGTCAATTTTTCGGACGGCAGTCCCCGAGTATGGGGTAAGTTGTTTGAACTTCAGTTGTGATCAACCATTAAGCATGTTTCCACAATATACCAAAAGTATGAAATTGTAAAGTAAATTTCTCCAAGGCCTGAAATATTTGGTGACGAAAAATACATCTCATAATAGATTATATATGCGTACATATTTTCCTTTAGGGCTCGAGTAATCTACACGGGCACGGTTCGTTTGACCATTTGGCCTTTACAAAATTTTACCAATCGAGAACTAGTTGACACGAAGTATCTTCCTAGTAACAAAGTTGACGAGTGGTGCCCCCAATATTTGAGGTTGATTGTAAAGACGCCTCAGATACTGTTGAATTGTTCTAACTTAGCATGACCAATTGTTGCCTCATTAAAAACCTTGCCGGAAGAACCCATTTGGGACAAAAATCGGTCTATGGGAAAGAGAGTGCAACACGTGCTTTCATACCTAAGGATTTTGTGATGAAGAATCCTTTCGCGTCTTCCATTGAACACCTGCAATTGGTTAGTATAACATATAAATCAAAATGGAGAAGTTCATACCTTAGTAGTAATATCGTTTTAGGAGTGATACATTCCAATTATTTGGTAATTGCTCACCGCCCATCGTGTCAAGTTTGTAGAATCCTTTTCTAATGATATCGAGGACCCGATACGGTCTCTCCCATTTCGGGCCAAGTTTTCCTTTATTTGGGTCTCGAGTATTGAGGGTGATCTTTCTTAAAACTAATTTCCCAATTTTAAAGTGTCGAAGATTGACTCTTCGGTTGTAATACCTTTCGATCTGCTATTTCTGTGCGGCCATTCGATCGAGGGTGGATTCCTGTCTTTCATCTAGCAATGCGAGGCTCGTACTCATACACTTGTGATTTGACTCTTCTTTTGCATACCGAAACCTGAGGCTAAGTTCCCCAACTTCGATCGGGATCAGAGCTTTGACACTATAGACTAAAGATAACGGTGTTGCCCCCATACTGGATTTCGATGTTGTTCGATATGCCCAAAGGACCTCGGGCAATATTTCTTTGTATTTTCCTTTAGCGTCGTTCACTATTTTTTTTAGATTTTGTAAGAAGGTCTTGTTTGTCGATTCGGCCTGTTTGTTCCCACTAGGATGATACGGCGTTGATAAGATCCTTTTTTTATTTTGTGGTCTTCGAGAAACTTTGTCACTTTGTTGCCGACGAATTGCTTTCCATTGTCGCATACAATCTCGACAGGCATCCCAGATCGATATGGTCCCAAATGAAGTCTATGACTTCTTTTTCTCTGACTTTATCAAAGGCATGTGCTTCAACCCATTTAGAAAAATAATCAGTCATAAACAAAATGAATTTAGCTTTACATTGGGCCAATGGTAGAGGGATGACGATATCCATTCCTTATTTCATTAACGTCCATACTGAGTGGAGTTTCTCTTCGGGTTGGTGAATCATCGGCACAAACCTTTGGCTTTGTCGCACTTTTAAACTAATTATTTTTATCTTTTTCCATATTGGCCCAATAGTACCCTGCTTTGATGATTTTGTGAACTAATGACTCGGCACCAAAATGATTCCTGCAAGTTCCCTAGTGAATTTCTCGTAGAACATAGTCGATGTCTCCTGATCCCAAACATTTTGCAAATAGTCCATCGAACATTCTCATGTACAGCGTTCTATCCTTGGCCAATGTGAATTGTGCAGCCTTCGTGCGTAGAGTCCTCGATTCCTTAGGATCCGATGGAAGTTTCCCGTTCTTTAAGAATTTAATGTACTTATCCCTCCAATCCCAGGTTTGACTTGTGGGGTTTATTTCACCGCGTCCTTCTTTGATTACTGACCTCAAAAGTTTTACGACATTCCCCGAGCTAAGTTCGTCATCTTCGATCGACGATCCTAAATTTTCAAGGGCACCAGCTTCACTATTTTGTTCTCGAGGTACGTGATGTAGAGTCTATTCTTTAAATCAATGTGGATACCCTTGTAGTTTGTCCAAGTACCTCTGCATTCGATCTTCTCGAACCTCAAAAGTTCTGTTGACTTGGTTTACCACAAGTTAGGAGTTACACTTGGCCTCGATGACCTCCACTCCCAAGCTCTTAGCTAGCTCGAGACATGCAATCATGGTCTCATATGTGGCCTCGTTGTTAATTAATTTTGAAGTTTTGATAGACTGTCTAATTGGATTACCTGTGGGAGGCTTCAAAATGATGCCTAGCCCGAACCCCTTCACGTTCGAAGTGCCATTTGTAAAGAGGGTCCACATCCTCGATGATGTACCCAACTTTAATAATATTTCATTTTTGACCTCGGGTACGAGGGCTAGCGACTGTATTGTTATTTGACTTCTTGCTTTCATTTTTACTCTGACCCCTTTATTAACGAATGCGCCGATACCGGTACCACTTCGTCGATTTCAAACATTTCTTTGGCGGTGGGTTGTTCACCATACACTATTTTGATTCCTTCTAATGTTGGAAACTTCAGGATATGATGAAGCGTCGAGGAAACTGCCCTCATGTTATGGATTCAAGGCCTCCCAAGACATACGTTGAACCTCATGTCGCCTTGAATCACATGGAAATTTGTTTCTTGGATGGTCCCGGACACATTTACTAGCAAAATGATTTCCTCTTTGGTGGTTTCACTTGCCATGTTGAGGTTGTTAAGTACCTGAGCTGCCAGTACAATTTGATCTTGGAGGCCGAATTGCTCTACGACCCTTGATTGAATAATATTTGTTGAGCTACCTGGATCAATCAACACACGTTTAACTTGAATTTTATTCATAAGGATAGATATTACCAGTGCATCGCTGTGAGGCTTTTCAATCCCTTCTACATCCTGGTCATTTAAAGACAAGGTTTCTTCTGGTAAGTAGCCCCGAGTTCGCTTTTCCTTGTGACTGTCACCTTGGTGCATTTAAATACCGGTCCTTGAGGAATATCTCCTACCAACGATCATGTAAATCACATGTTGTGGCTCATGCTACTTATTATGTCTATTTGAATCTCTATTTTTGAAGTGGTTCTTGGCTCGATCACTTAAGAATTCTCGAAGGTGACCCTTGTTGAATAAATGAGCTACCTGCTCCCTGAGTTGTCTACAATCATCAGTTTTGTGACCATGGTACCATGGTATTTGCATATTTGAGTAGGGTTCCTTTGAGCTGGATAGGTCTGTAGGGGCCTGGGCCATCTAGTATCCTTGATCCGTCCAATGGCTGATACAATACCTGATGCATTGATGCTGAAGTTGTATTCTTTTTGTCGCGGTGCTTCCGCGGGTTCGACTTATTTATCGAAGCGACTTTTACTCATGATCCCTCGGGAGTTCTGTCCTCGATTATTACTTCGATCATTTCTAACAGGATTACGTCTTGGGTTGATATTTCTACGATCTCCATTGTATCGTTAGTACCGATCTATGTTCGATCGAGGTTCTCTATCGATGTCCCTTTGAATTCTACCAATGGGCCTATTTGGGTAATCGAAATAGGAAGGGGTTCCCAATTGATCATCCTCGACCTTAATATTCGACTAGTATCGATTATGTACATCGGGACAGATTACAGCTGGATATTCAATTAAATTCTGCTTTATTTATCGTGATGCTATTGAACTTTGTTCGTTCAAACCTTGAGTAAAAGCTTGAACAGTCAAATCATATGTGATCGGGGGTAGGTCCATGCGTTCCGTCTAGAACCGAGATAAGAATTCCCTTAGCATTTCATTGTCCTTTTATCTTACTTTGAAGAGGCCCGACTTCCTAGTTGCAACCTTTATTGATCCGCGCGTGTCTTTATGAGTGAATCTGTAAGCATGGTGAAGGAATCGATGGAATTGAGTGGCAAATTATTGTACCATATCATCGCCCCTTTCAATAAAGTCTCTCCAAACCTTTTCCATATAACAAATTCAATCTCATCGTCTTTTAAGTCATTCCTCTTTATTGCGCGTGTATAAGAAGTAACATGCTCATTAGGGTCAGTGGTTCCATTGTATATGGGAATTTCTGGCATGCGGAATTTTTTTGGGATGGGCTTCGGAGCCACACTTGGAGGGAAAGGCTTCTGCACGAATTTCTTCGAATCCAAGCACTTTAGAATTGGCGGTGCCTCTGATATTCGGTCAACCCGGGAGTTGTATGTTTCTACCTTTTTATCATTTGCCTCAATTTTATTTTCTCCTGATACAATCCGTTTAGTGAGCTCCTCGAGCATCTTCATAATGCTGGGGTCAGTCCCTGACTCATTGACGTTCAATTTCTCTAGTACATATTCGACTCTATGAACAACTTCTTTGTGATGTTTCGAGATCAATTCTGCTTGGTGCTTGATTCTGATTTTGGAGTTGTGCTATTGCAACTTGTTGAGTCTGCAACATCTCGAATATCATTCGAATGCTAATTCTACCTTCTTCACCGCTCTGTGCGTCCTGATCGGCTACTCGAGCATCTCTGCGGATGGTATTTTCAAGGTCAACACCCAAATTCCCATTAATGGCAATATGACATCGACTGGGTCTACAGTCGGCGATCCGTCGGGTTGACTGGAGGTACTCCGTTTCCCCGGGCGGCTATATTTTTATTCTCACCATGAATATTGAGGTCATTGTTCGTGTGAGTGAGTGCTACTTGAGAGTTTGACATGTTGATTCATGAAATCAAAGACACTTACGAGAAAAAGCGTAAATCAGTGTGTGTTATGAGAATTAATACCAAGAAATCGCTATTATCTTTATCCCCACAGTGGACGCCAAACTGTTTACCCTTAAAATTGGGTAACAATTAAACTTATAATGTGGTTGTATGAACACGTGATTTCGCCTAATACCAATTGACAAATATAAATATTAGTAATAGAAATTAACAATAAGATAAAGCAAACCAGTGTTGTAACGTAGTTCAAGCCTCGAGCTAGAGTGCCCTCGAATCGGTTAACGTCAAAATAGTTAAGAAATAAGCAAGCCGATGAACAAGAATATAAGCTAGAGAGAAAGTGTTATATTGCTTTGATATGTGAGAACAACGTGTCTTACAAATGATTGAAACCCTCTTTGTATGGTACAAGAATCCTATATATGGTACAATTCTACTTCTGGAAATAAATCCCAATGATTACTAAACAACCGCCCTTGATTTGATCTGTTCCGAGATTTCCGCCATGATCTTCGACCGTTCACGGATACCTCGCATTTCCGTTGTTATGTTGTCCTCGGTCTTGCTCGATGTCTGCCCTGCTCAACTTCGATCATTATCGATTTCGATCTTGCTCGGTACTTCGAACCCAAACTTGGTACCTTATCTTCGTGTCACGGTCAGATACGTTTCAGGGCTCATCCTCGATTCATCTTCATGGTCTCGGTCAATTAGCGAAATCGGGTGGGCCCGATTTTAACCGTGTACGGGTTCATTTATAACGTTAGTAAATCATATAGTATTTGCCCGTGTCATTTATCATAGCTCTAGTATGAAATAAGTGGACTCATGTCTACATCTATACTATATTAAAAGAACGAAGACCCTTAGCGGAATATCGTTCGCCTTTTTACCCTTTAAAAATAGAGTTCACACTAGACAAAATAGTCATTTCATTATTTTTTTCTAAAATTTACCATTTTAAAATCAACTAAAATTATTGCTATTAATTGTTTCCTTATATAAATAATGTAAAAGATCCTAATATTTAAGACTTTAAAAAATTAGCACTTATGCAGGTGTGCAAGAGCACATATTCAAGCTTACACATATGAAAATTAGCACTTTCATGGTTTAGGA
Organism: Nicotiana noctiflora; assembly: GCA_032618575.1. Classification (NCBI taxonomy): domain Eukaryota; kingdom Viridiplantae; phylum Streptophyta; class Magnoliopsida; order Solanales; family Solanaceae; genus Nicotiana; species Nicotiana noctiflora. Next base: position 18,554 of record JASVEL010004114.1, on the reverse strand, counting down.
GTCTTCACTCTCTCTCTCTCTTTTTAAAAAATTTAGGAGTCTTTTTTCAAGTTTTACAAGTATATATTTTAAATAATAAAATAGTTATCAATTATTTTCTTATATTTAAAATTTTGATATTAAATAATTTTTTTATTATTAAATCATGCTTGAAAGTAAAAACAAGTACCTAAAAATCTCAAACATAGCAATCTCAAAAGAAAAAATAATTAAGCTCTTAAAATTAATTAGCCAAAGGAAATCTTTAAATTAAATAATTTGCAAAAAATCAAGTCATTCTTTTCTAAATTCATCATGTGAATAGTTATAGTATAGTATTAAGAATCAAATTGTTAAAATTACAAACGTTAAACAATAAGGATGAAATATTAAATTTTTAAGTGAGTTATCATTAATTGTTTTTATTTCATTTGATATTAATTTAAACACATGACAACCCCCTATACTTTTTTATATACTAAGTTGCTTATTGTATCATATATTAACTTAATGTTGATATTCTAAAACTTAGCATTTGATAATCTAATTTACATGTTCCTCTTATACACATAATTTATTGATTGACGATAAGTACACATACAATACGAGTACACTAAAACTAGTATTTTAAGAAAATTATGTCTGAGTTTATCCTTTAACTTTCAACTAGGATTTAAAATTACCTAAGATTGGAACAAAAAGAAAATTTCCTATGACGGGTAATATTATTAGGTTTATCTACCGTTCAAATGAGGGTAAATTTGCTAAATTTTGGGATAGTAGAGGACAAAATACAAATTTGCCTCTTTCCCAAAACAAAATAAAACTCAAGACCACCTAAGGTAAAATAGGCAAAACCGGGTTCGGATACAGTTCTATTGACAGAAGAAGGGCTTTCGCCATTCTATTCCTCCGCAGCAGCTGGGCACCGCTTCTCCCGTCCTAAGAGCAACCTGAGTACCAAGGTTGGTGTTTCAATCTCCTTACATATTCCTAATCTGGTCCTTTGTTTCTTTTTATTGTCTATTTTCACCAAATTTCATAGCTGTTCTTGTTCTAGGGTTCAGTTTAATATCCTATAATTAGCCTCCGGATATATTTCATGCGTTTTTTATTGAAGAGCTCAGTGCTTACCTATCTGAACTATATCTATGTGCTTAAATATTTGAAGCATGTTTCATGATTCTTGATCAGATTGAAATATCGAACTGCACTTTTTTTCCCTTTTTTTTAAATGTAGTTTTTATTACATTTGAGTTTGTTGGAAAATTTTATCAATTGCTCAGGGGCAATCGCAGAATCATGAATTATGCAAGGGGACTAAAAAAGTGCTTAGAATGTCACACTTGGGGTGTAATCCTATGACCTAAAGCAATTTTTGAACTCCTTTGCCACAACACTAGAATTCTACGGATTCAATAGTCTATGTCAACAACTATGCCTAAGTCCCAAACAAGTTGGGGTTGGCTATATGGTCCTCAATTCTTCATTCAAGGTCAACCCACATCATCATACCGAATAAAAATTAAAGTGGGAATTAAGTGAAATATATATAACTTAAATATATATACTTAACAACAACAACACGACTAAATCATATTCCCCTTAATTGGTATCACATATACAAATCTTTTACTTCCATTATGTCCCGTCTTTAACTAAGTTTGCATTGATCCCAAGAAATTGTAGGCCTACATTTGATTTTAGGTCTACCTTTTCTCCCTTTTTTACACCTTCATTTATCAAAGCGTCACACCTATGGACTGGTGCATCTGATGGTCGATGCAGGACATGACCAAATCATCTCAAGCAACCTTATCTCATTTATCCTCAATGCGTGCTACTTGCACCTTCTGGCGAATGTGGTCATTTTCAATCTTATCTGGCAATCACACATCCATCTTAGCATCCATCTATGCAACACTCATCTTGTGACTATATTGGCCATAGAATTAATTTTTGCTCTATTAGCACAGGATTTAGCTAAAGCCCCTTGGCTCTATATAAATCTGCTCCTTTTAGGGGAGTATTTCCTTTCGTTTCTCAACTCCCATTCTCTCCCTCGCTGTGGGTTTTTATGACCACGGCTTGAGGTGGTGATGAAAGTCATATACTATATGACCACGGCTTGAGGTGGTGATGAAAGTCATATACTACCTCCCTGGCCACCCCTCCCCCTCATTCCGTCACGGTTTCTGTAAGTTAATCATCTTGTTTTCTCATTATGTTTCGGCTTGAATTGGTTTCCTTCTTCTAACGAGCATCTTTGATCTCTTCATAAGCAAGACAAGATAAAACAAAGAAGATGTCTGGTCGAAACCGCGGGCCTCAACTTCCAATGAAAGGTGGTCCTCATGGTGGACTGCCTCCGCCAGTTCATGAAGCCCCATTTGCTATGGGTCGCGTACCACTGCCTCATCCTGCATTGCTTGAAGAAATGAGAGAGTCTCAGTTTGGAATGGGCTCGCGATCGATGCCTCCACACCCTGCTGTTCTTGAGGAACACCTGGCTACTCAGCATGATGAGATTCAAGGATTATTAGTTGATAACCAGCGGTTAGCTGCAACTCATGTAGCATTAAGACAGGAATTAGAAGCTGCTCAATATGAACTTCAGCGGACTGATCATTATGCCCGTTCTTTGCGCATGGAAAGTGATGTGCAAATGAGAGAACTATATGAAAAGGCTGCTAAGATGGAAATGGATCTCCAAGCAGTGGATGGTATGAGGTCTGAGCTCATGCGTGTACGCTCAGATATCAAGGAGTTTACTGCTGCCAGACAAGAGCTTACTGTAGAGGTGCAAAGGATGACTCAGGATTTTACCAGAATGACTGCAGATATACAACAAACTCCAGCAATAAAAGCTGAAATTGAAGGCCTAAAACAAGAGCTGCAGCGAGCAAGGTACTTTTGCTTTTAGAGTGAATTTACTCTGTGGAATATTTCCAAATTGATAGTTTCTTGCTGTACTCTTGGCTTATAGGGCAGCCATTGAGAACGAGAAGAAGGGATATGCAGAAAACTATGAGCATGGTCAGGTTATGGAGAAAAAATTACTGACGATGGCTCGAGAGCTTGAAAAACTTCGAGCTGAGGTTGCTAATGCAGAAAAAAGAGCTCGAGCAGCAGCAGCTGTTGGGAATCCAGGTTATTTTTTCCCAGAAATCATAGGACTGTGAAATACACACATAAAAAAGCTCTTCAAAAGATCTGCTTTTGACAAGCACAAATTTTCGTTGATGCTTTGTCAAAAAACAATTGTGGTTCTCAGTGGAACTGTATTTGCTTGGTAGTAATGCAAAATAAGACATGGAGAGCACTCTTAAGCGTGAAGGAATAGTGCATTTGTTTTAATGAATTAACTTGCTCTATGGTTCATTTAGTCAACTTATTGTTTGTTTGATTTATTGGTTCCTATTAGGTCATTTCTAAGAATGTTTACCTGTAGAGGACAGTAAAAGGGCAGCCCGGTGCACTTAGCTCTCGCTATGCACGGTGCATTGTCTACTGTAGTGGACAATAGAATTCATTAGTTTTTATTGGAGGTTTGAGTCCCTTCAATCTTCTTTCAAGTGTATTAAAGTTGCTCCAGAAATGTTGGTTTAATTTCTAGCTTATAAGAAAATAGTTGGAAATGGTTTTGAAAGATTTTTATTGGAGGTTCAAATCCCTGAGAGCTTAATATGATATGATTGCTCCAATTGGTGCCCGTTTAATTTGGTTTTAATACACACACATATAACATTGAAATTACTAAGTTAAGCTTATGTTCTCGCTGTTGCTGCTTTTAGTCTTTCTCAAATTTATTGGACGAATTGGCATATTGGTACTCTACCAGTTTCATGAAATTCATCTTTATTTCTGCAGGTGCAGGGTACAATGCAAATTATGGGAATCCTGAACCTGGTTATGCAGCAAGTTACTATCCTGCTAGTTACGGAGTGAACCCTATGAACCCTGCTCATCCTGTAAGTTATTCTCTATTGTCCATTTGGTGTTGATGGGATGAAAAAGTGTGCAGAAGGATAGAATCTTTTGCTCTTGTTCATCTGAAGCATTTTTCCTTTTAGTGCTTTTCTCCCCTAAGTTTAGTTTATTTTGTATTTTAGGTGCAGGGTGGTGCTGAAGGTTATTCTCAATATGGACATGCACCTGGTGCTTGGGGTGGTTATGATGTGCAGCGAGCTCAAGGACCCAGATAAACTAGTTCATGTAGGCTGTGCTTTGCTACTTTGTGGTACATTAAAATGGAACACAGGATTAGCTTTGAAATTTTATCCTGAATGATTTTTTGGAGAAATAATTTTTCTTACTGAGATTATTTTTAGTGTAGTTGCTGCATTGCTACGTGCGAGAAGAGTTTTAGCTGTCTGATTGGTTTTTTTAATGTCTGGTTTATCTGAGCTAGATAGTTGTCGGAGATTTCTGCGAGTTAAGTTTTTTATGTGTAGTTCCTTGAACTTTAGCCTCGTATTCACTTTTAAAGAGAAGTAATTTTACCTCTCTTTATTACATTGCACTATTAGAGCTATCTTTCTTTTATCAGATTCAAAAGCATGTGAAACCTCTGGAGAAAAAATATCTGGTTTCTCCTGAATGCAATGGGAAATAAAATTTCATTTGTTTTTACTGATTCCAGAAAATGGGAAAGAAAGTTTTCTTTTGTTTTGAAAGATGATGAAGTCACTTTATCGAATATAAAGGTTCATTTGTTTTGTTGGTTGTCTGTTACACCTAAAAGTGGGTAAGCATTTTTTTATGAGGATCACTTAAAAAGCTTCCCAGAACTTTCTAGTACTGTTTGTCGATATTACAGAGTACATCATTGGTTTTTTCATTTATGTTAAATATCGCTTAAGTTAGTTCCTCCTTGGTTCATGGATCCTAGAGGGCATGTAACGGTTGCTGTCTTATGTGTGAGTCGTCTTTCACGTAATATTTTATTTGGGGTGGGTGGGGGGTGGGGGTGGGTAATGTCTGACAAACTAGTAGGATATGTTTGTCATTAAAAAATTACAAGGATACTCGTGTCTATTGGCTAAAAGGATATTGGTTTTGTTTATATGTAGTCAGATGTGGTAAATTTAACTTAGATTGCAAGGCAGGCATTTATTTTAGCAGTTTCCGTGTGCCTTTTTCTTTTACAAACTTATCTGGGAGCTTTAACAGTCATTGAAGTACTTGGGGCTTAAAGGCTGCTTGCAAAATTTTCTACAACCACTTATTCTTGCACTCTGTCGGTGCATCAAAGTTGACTAGTTAAAGAATTCCACTCTGCCGTGTTTTTATTTTTGTGTGCTGAAAATAACTTTAGTCCCAAGTGCTGTATAAGGTTACACTGTGGATTTAGGTAACAAATTTTTATGCCGAGTTGTGTAATAAATGTTTTTTTCTTGGCATTGGCTGACTGAACGTTGTACAAAGATTTGTTTCCACCTCATAAGCTCTTTAGGTCCAATTTTGGATTTATATCCTTACAATAGTTGATGTTTTCAGAATGTATGATGTATGAATTATGGTGTAGATGCTTTTATATTCCCCTTTCATATGTATAAACTCTTCTAGCTACTTTTTAGTGCCCGTGTATTGTCATTTATATTCTAACGCTCTTCTTTATTTCCAGGTTACAACCAATGTTTAAATGAGTTAATGCCCGACACTTGAGGATGAGATTTGGGTGAGTTTTTATTCAAAATAATCCAAATGAGCAATTTTATATGCCGACTTCTTGATTATTGAGTAATTCAGCAACATTTTGAGACTAGCTTTTTCCTTGCTCTTTATTTGTGGTTTCGTAGTGGATATCTTTTGCTTCTAATAATAAATAAAAAAATAGAGTTCAGATTTTTAGGTTTTATTTGGTAATTGCGAGTATTGACTGTCTTAAACATTCTATAATGGTTTCCTCAAGGAAAACATTGACAGCAACTGTGGTAAAAAGACCCATATAAGGGGCTAAGTTATTTTGTTCAATTTTTTTTCTGATAAGCTAAGGTAATTCTATCAACATTTAGTGCCAAGAAGGTACTATAAAAGTACAATAGGAAAAGTGTAAGTTCTCTGCTAAAACTACTGTATGCTGAGTTTTTCCAGCATATTGCCCTTACACCAAAAGTGTAAATATTGCAACTATACTTGACAAAAGAAATATGTTAACAGGTAAATCATCCTTCAAAATATGTTGCTTCTTTCCTTCAAACAGGTAACTCATCCTTCCAGTTTCCCATATCAGCCCTCTATCTCTCCAGAACTTCAGAACTTAATACTCTTTTCATTATCCACCTACAATTTCATATTTTGCTGATTAAACAACCCCCCCCCCCCAGTTTACAGATTTGCTTCCACACTGCAACTTTTATTGGACATAAGCACTGGCACCAACAATTATTTTTGCCATATTTAATTGTAATTACCTCCTTCCAGAGTTCCTGTCTATTCTTTAATCTCCATTACCATTTATATAAAAGGCTCTTGTTATAGAGTTTTAAGATTTTTGATTCCCATCCCACCTGTTTTTGCTCTTCATCGCAGCTTGCCAGCTTACTAGGTGCATCATTCTTTTATTAAGTTCCCTCATTGCTTTCTCAATATAGTATCATTCGTTTTTTCAAATGGCTTTAGTAAACCCAAGGCAAGCAAGGAACATCTAGTGTAAGTAAGCGTACTAACATTATTAAGAGTTAATGCCTACTAGTTGTGTTGCGATAGTTTCAGATACCTTGGATCGGTGATCCAGGGGGACGGGGAGATAGACGGGGATGTCACTCACCGCATAGCAGCGGGGTGGTCGAAGTGGAGGCTTGCATCAGGAGTCTTGTGTGATAAGAAAGAAAGTGCCACAGAAACTTAAGGGGAAGTTTTATAGAGCTGTGGTTAGACCTGCCATGCTGTATGACCGTATAGCGGTGGGGTGGTCGAAGTGGAGGCTTGCATCAAGAGTCCTGTGTGATAAGAAAGTTCACCAGGTTAGATAAGATTAGGAACGAAGTTATTCGGGAGAAGGTGGGGGTGGCCCCAGTGGATGAGAAGATGCGAGAGGCAAGGCTTCGGTGGTTCGGGCATGTGCGGAGGAGAAGTCCCGATGCCCGGTGAAGAGTTGTGAGCGGTTAGCGGTGGTCGGTGTGAGGCGAGGCAGAGGGAGGCCTAAGAGATACTGGGGAGAGGTTTAGGCAGGACTTGGCCAGTATGCGAATTTCCGAGGACATGGCCCTTGATAGGAAAGTTTGGAGGTCTAGTATCGGGGTTGTAGGATAGGGGCTTTTAGAGTTTTCGTACTCCTTTCCGGGGTGGGTGAGGCGCGGTAGGGCCACCCATAGAGGATTAGTTTTCTTTCTCTTGTGGTAGTCATTTCTGTTTGCTACTGTTTTAATATTATTGCATGTCGATTTATTTATGGTACATATGTCTCTTATGTTTAGTTAACTATTTATGTGATGTATGCCGGTGTAACTAATGCTGCTTTTGTTTTTGTTTTTTGTTTCCCTTTCTTTTCCCTGCGCCGAGGGTCGATTGGAAACAGCCTCTCTGCCCTTTTGGGTAGAGGTAAGGCCTGTCTACATATTATCCTCCCCAGACCCCACTTTCTGGGAATATACTGGGTTGTTGTTGTTGTTGTTGTTGTAGTTGTGTTGCATGTATAAGTCTTTTGCTTCGTTGTATTACGTTCTTCCATAAATTTGCATGGTTTCTCGTACTTGGAAGTTACTTGAGGCAACTTCCATCTTATCTGTTTTTTTTTCTCTTTAGATATGATTTTAATGAGTCACCTTCTTTTGTTTGTAATTTAATCATGAATTCAAGATACCATACCTCTCTTCGCGAGACTTTGTTTTCGAGCAGACTTAATTTTCAGCTCACTTGCATCAGCCCTTGAGATAACAAACTTGAACTGGAAAATGCATGAGTCTAGGTACCTTACTATGGACAGCATTGTTGGTTCTCTATATTATCTAAAAAGTTAATTTGTTCTATGCAACAGGCAAAACCAGCGGCTAAAGTTGTATTTATTCAGTCTGCCAGATCGGGTGGCAACTGGGCACGCTTTATCAGTTATTTTGCACTTGTACGAGCCAGTGTACCAGTCACTCAATTGCAGTGTAGATTTTCCACCACTATTTGTTTTATGAAAAGATTTGCTCGGGATATTCATCTTCTTGTGATACAGTTTTGTGGCTCTTCTTTCAATTCCTTCAATCCCCCTACTTGATATATCTGCTCCCTTTTGTCCCAAACTAGTTGTGCTAACTTGAATTTGACAGTCAAAACTGTAAAATTTGATGACAAAATACTCTTATTGTCTTCTGAAACTAGAACTTGAAAAATTCATAGTATTCTATACTATAACAAGTGCGTACTGATTTATCTTCTGAACACTGAAATATTGAGTTTAGATATCGTTTCAAAATCAACTCAAAACATTTAACATGTGATGGAAGGATTCTGTGATTGGATGATGAAAAAAAAAATTATCGATCAAGGGTCAACAAGGACAAGTGAGAACGATGTCCTTTGACTTCAAGGCGTCTTGTCTTCCTTGCTTTTTCAGATCCAGAAGCACTATTATATTCCGAGCCATGGTTTCCCAGTTGGGAAGATGCATAAAAGAGAAGAAATGTAGAATATGAACACTCTTATGAAATAAAAGCAATATAGCAAGAATTATGTAATTAAGATTAATAATAGAAGAGAAAGATATCACAACTCATTTTCCCCTATAAGCCGATGGCGACCAACATCGCCGCTGGACAAGCCAACGGGGAAACTAGTCCATGAATTTGTTTGAATTTGTTTTTTTAATAATTTTAAAATGCTTGATTTATTTATTTATTAAGAGAATGATTAGAAGGAATTTATAGAAAAGTAAAGCATAAACTAAGGAAAGAGTAAATACAGTTAATCTAATACTTAATATCATAAAGTGTCTACTAAAATATTCCTAAAATCCGGTGTCACAAGTGTATGAGCAACTATTAGAATATACAAAACCACATGTACAATACACTTGTACTATTGTCTGGAATTAAGATAGACAGAAAATAAATACAAAAGAGAGTGCGAGTGTTGCAGAATGGACACATAGAGCAGCTCACCACTATGCCTCGGGGTGATAGGGGTATGCACCGGAATAACTGTCAGATGCACATGTCTCAAATCCTGCATGATTAGTGCAGAAGTGTAGCGTGAGTGCATAAACAACTGTACCCAGTGAGTATCTAGTCTAACCTCGAAGAAGTAGTGACAAGGGGTTGACATCGACACCTACTATGAACCAACACATAAAGAACATAAATTCTCAATAGGCACGGAATACATTAATAATAATAACGCAATAATGGGCAATAAATAAGTGATTCTTTAACTAGATGTCAATTAAGATCTCCAATTAGCACATACTAACTTCAACGAATACCAGACATCAAGTAAATTATAATTTCTCAAGTCATGAAAGAAATATCCCCCGGTCATACTTTAGTATCACATCGTAGACCCCCACCCCAACGTTATCTTCCTTATCAGTGAACCGGAACATAGTGCATAGGTACTCTTCGATGCAGCGGGGATGAGACGACGTGACATACTACGATCACGTACAAAAGTGTTGTCCTTCGTCTCGGCAATATGAAACCTCTCAACAGCTCAAGTTTAAACGGACTCCGCGCATTATCACGCACGATTTATGCCGGGGTCGTGCGGCACGATCCAGAATAAGGTGTACACTACAAGGGTCGACCGTCGCGAACTGTAGATGCATCTACTATACTGCCGAGGCGTTCGGCCCGCTCCACAAGAAGAAACGATACTCTACGAACTCCGATTTAACGACTACTACAAGACTAATATATAAGGAGGCACAATTTTTACTAACAGTCAAGTAACCCGCCAAAACTCAAAGTGAAGTTCAGTCTTTACGGCTCCTTTATCAAGTTTCAATATGATTTAAGCACTTAAATTAACAATTGGAGTGCAATTAATACAAGTATTACATGATAAAGGCCTAAAACTACCCGGACATAAGCATGATTTGTAGCTACGCACTGACTTTCTTCACTTCGTGTGTACGTAGCACCTAAAATTAGTAGCAAATAATAATTTAAAATATCTATGGGTTATATTCCCCTTATAAGGTTAGGCAAGAGACTTACCTCGATTTCAAGTCCTTAATACGACTCTTCAACCTCACTAGAATTCCTCAAACGACGCCGAGGACTTTGAAACAAACCAAAAGGCGTATAAACTAATAAATATATGCTTACAAGTTTATAATTTAGCTGATAGAGTAATTACCTAACCCAAATTGTAAGATTCCTAAAATTCACCCCAACGCCCACGTGCCCGGATTCCGTAAATTTTGAAGATAAAACTTACCCATGACCTCCAGAACTCAAATATGTAATTTATTCCAATTTTCATTACCAAAACCATGATCAAATCCCAATTTTACCTAACGCTAGTTTCTTCACAAAATACCACTAGTTTCACAATGTTTTACATGTTTATACCTATATTTCGCGTACTTAGCTAAAGAACTGATAGGGATTACTTACCTCTTGATGTTGATGAAACTCTTTCTAAGAAATTCTTTTAAAATCGCCTAAACCAAGTGGAAAATGAGGGAAATAAAGTTAAGTCCCTTAATAAAAAGCCACTGCACCAGTCCTAGATTTCGCATTTGCGATATTTTGTTCGCAAATGTGACAAAGACATCGAAAATGCGAAGACTGCCATCTTTACCAAGGTCGCAATTGCGACCAAAAGCTTTGCAAATACGAATATGGGAATCTCGCAAAAGCGGAAAGCATCACAAATGCGAACCCCTCAGTGTTCTCCCCAACCTCGCAAATGCGAATGCCTCCTCGCAAATGCGAACAAAACCTCGCATTTGCGAAACCTGCAGCACCATACCAGAAAACTAGAAAAACTAAAGTTCTTCAATACTCCGAACACGCTCGAAACTCACCCGAGCAACCGAGGCTCCATATCAAACATCCACACAAGTCTAAAATTTCATACGAAATCGCTCACGCGATCAAAGCACCGAAATAACATCTAGAATCATAAATCGGACGCGAAATGCATGAATTCAATCATGAAACTCAAAAGCCTCTAGAAACACTTTTGCCCGTCCAAATCCTATCAAATCAACTCGAAACAACGCCAAATTTTATGCACAAGTCATAAATCACCATAAGGAACTATTCTAGCTTAGAATCCCAAATGGATCATGATAACACCAAAGTCTACTCCAAATCAAATTTAAAGAACTAGAAACCTTCAAGATGACTTTCAACATTAAGTATCAAAATGCTCCTGCATCGTCCGAAACCCGATCCGAACATACACCCAAGTCTAAAATCATCATACGAACCTATCTGAACCGTCAAATCCCGGTTCCGATGTCATTTACTAAAAATGTTGACTCAAGTCAAACTTGGCCATCTTAGGCTACTATTAAAGAACCAAGTGTTTCGATTTTACCCAAACCTTTCCAAGCCTAAACCAACAATCCCTGTAATTCATAAAACAGTAAAGGAACATACGTGGAGTCTTAATTAGGGGAACTAAGATCTATAAAATACAATGATCAGTCAGGTCATTGCATTCTTCACCTCTTAAACAAATTTTCTTTCTCGAATGGGTCTAGAATCATACCTAGTATGCTAAATAGGTGTGGATATCTATTCCGCATCTCCTCCTCGGTCTCCAAAATCGCTTGCTCGATTTGTTGACCCCTCAACTAGAACTTTACCATAAGAATATTCTTAGACCTTAATTGATGAACATAACTGTCAACAATGGCAACTAGGTCCTCCTCATAACTCAGGCTCTCATCTAGTTGAACCATGTTGTAGTCTAACACATGCGACTTGTCGGCATGATACTTCTAGAGCATATACACGTGGAAAATAGGGTGAACTCCTGATAGTCTGGGAGGAAATTCAAGACCATAGGCAACCTCCCCAAATCGTATCAACCCCTCAAATGGACCAATAAACCTTTGACTTAGCTTGCCCTTTTTCTTGAACCTCATGATTCCCTTCATCGGCGAGACTATAAAGAGAACTTTCTGCCCCCAAAAATGATAAATCACGCGCCTTCTGATCTGCATAACTTTTCTGTCTTGACTGTGTTGTGCGAAGGCTCTCCTGAATTAATTGTACCTTCTCCAAGGCATCATTTACTAAATCATCCATATAACCTAGCCTCATCGGGCTCAAACCATCCAATGGGCAATGACATCCCGTTCATACAAAGCCTTAATTGGAGCCATCTCAATGCTAGACTTATAATTGTTATTATAAGAAAGCAAGACCAAAGGCAAGAATCGATCCCACTACCCTCCAAAGTCAATCACACATTCTAAGCATATCCTTTAGGATCTCAACCATCTGCTTTGTCTGCCCGCCGGTTTGCAGATGAAAGGTCGTACTGAGCTCTATCCAGATGCCCAACTCACTCTGTACTGCTCTCCAAAAGTGCAAAGTGAACTGAGGTCCCCTATTTGAAATGATGGAGACAAGCACACCATGCAATCGAACAATATCCTGAATGAAAATCTGGGCCAATCTCTCTGACATGTACGTAGTCACAACAGGAATAATATGCCGACTTGGTCAACCTATTGAAAATGCCCCAAACTGCATCGAACTTCCTCAAAGCCTACGACAACCCAACTACGAAGTCTATATTCTTGCGCTCTCATTTCCACTCGGGTATAACCATCTACTGAAGTAGGCCACACTTAACCTGCTCACAATTTAGGCATCTCTCTACTTACGCAACTATCTTTATTCATCTGCCACCACCAATAATGCTGCCTCAGTTCGTGATACGTCTTCCTGGCACCTGGATGAACAGAATACCTAGAAATGTGTGCCTCACTAGAATATTCTCCCTCAATACATCAACATTAGGAACACATAGATGACCATGGAGTCATAGAACACCATCCTCAGTGATATTAAGCTCCTTGGCACCAACCTATAGTACCGTCTCTCTAAGAACATCAAGTGTGGATCGCTGTACTGATGAGATTTGATCTATTCGAATAATGAAGACTAAGTAACCACACATGAACGAACTCGATTGGGCTCTGAATTATCCAACCTCACAAGTCTATTATCCAAGAACTGAATGAACAAATACAATGGCCTTTTCTCTACTGAAATGAATGCCAAACTACCTATACTTTCGGCCTTTCTGCTCAAGGCATCCACAACCACATTTGCCTAGCCCGGATGATAAAGGATGGAAATATCATAGTCCTTTAGTAACTCAATCCACTTGTGTTGCCTCAAATATGGATCCCTCTACTTGAATAGATGTTGCAAGCTACGATGATTGGTGTAAACCTTATAGGACATCCCGTAAAGATAATGCCTTCAGATCTTGAGAGCATGAACTATCGCAGCCAACTCCGAGTCATCTTCGGGGTAATTCTTCTCGTAGATCTTTAGTTAACATGAATCATATGAAATAAATCCCCCTCCTACATCAATACACAACCTAAGCCAATGCGTGAAGCATCACAATACATATTATACATCCCTGAATTGGAAGGTAACACTAACACCAGTGTTATAGTCAATGTGGTCTTGAGCTTCTCAAAGCTCGCCTCACAAGCATAGGACCATCAAACCATTAGAATGGAGCACCCTTCTGGATCAATCTAGTCAAAGGTGCTGCAATAGATGAGAAGCCATCCACTAACCAGAGATAATAACCTTCTAACCACAAGAAACTCCTGATCTCGGTTGATATTATTGGACAAGGCCAAATTTGGACTACCTCGATCTTTATGTTTTCTACCTTAATACCGAAGAATGAAATAGAAACTAACTAGAATCCATACTTAGAAAACTTAGCATAAAGCTTCCGTTCTCACAAAGTCTAAAGCACAACTCTCAAAAGATGCTCATGCTCCTCCATGATAGGCGAGTAGATCAATATGTCATCTATGAAGACAATGACAAATGAGTCAATACATGGCTTAAAAACCCGATTCATTAGATCCATAAATGTCGTTGGTCATTGGTCAAACTAAAAGACACCATTAGAAACTCATAGTGGCAATATCTAGTCGGGAAAGCCATCATTAGAACATCTGAAGCATGAATCTTCAACTGATGATACACCAATCTCAAGTCGATCATAGAGAACACCTTGGCACCCTACAACTGGTCAAAAATTCATCAATATGTGGCAATAGGTACTTGTTCTTAATGGTAACTTTGTTCAACTGGCGGTAATCAATGCATATTTGCATAGTCACATCCTTCTTCTTCATGAACATCACCGGTGCACCCCAAGGCGACACACTCGATCTGAGGAACCCCTTTTTTACCAACTCCTCAAGCTAGTCTTTCAACTCCTTCAACTGTTTTAGAGTCATGCGGTACAGTGGAATGGAGATAGGGTGTGTGCCTAAAGCCAAATCAATATAGAAATCAATTATAAAAATTTGGTGGCATGCCTAGTAGATCAAAATGAAACACATCAGAGAACTCTTGTACCACGGGCACTGAATCAATTGTTAGAGTCTCCGTAGTAGTATCCCAAACATAAGTTAGATAAGACAAACAATCATTCTCGACCATATGTCGAGCCTTCAGAAAAGGTATAAACCGACTAGATGTACTGATAGATAAACCGTTCAATACTAATCTAGGCAACTATGGTATCGCCAAGGTAACAATCTTGTCATGGCAATCAAGGACGACATGATATAGAGTCAACCAATTCATGCCCGGGAAGACCTCAAAGTCAGTCATGTCGAGCAACATAAGATATGCTCTGGTCTCATAACCATAGAAAGTCACAATACATGATCGGTAGACCCGGTCCACAATAATAGAATCGCTCACAATCATGGACACTATACAAGAGTACCCAAGGACTCACGAGAAACACCTAGAAAATGAGCAAACAGAGATGAAACATATGAATATGTAGATCATGGATCAAATAATACTGAAGCATCCTTACTACAGACAAATAATACATATGATCATAACATAGAAGGCTACTACATCTGGTCTGGCTAGAAAGGCATAGATCCTAGCAGGTGCACCACTTGACTGGCCTCCACCTCTAGGGCGGCCCCTACCCACCTACCTTCTACCTCTAAGTAGCTGGATGACTGGTGCAGTAGCAGGTGCGGTAATTATGGGTTGGTGACCCTACTGTACTGCTTTGCCCCGAAGCCTGGGGTAAAATATCCTCACATGACCAAGTTCCCCGCATTCAAAGCAACCTCGATATGGAAGGTAACTAACCTTGAGTTTGACTCTGGGAACCTGAAGACTCACTAGAAGAACCCTGAATAGTTGGTGGACGGTAAGAGCTCTCTAGAATGGCACTGAAATAGGGCCGCACTAGAGCAGCCCGAGAAGGCAAAAATGCTGGATATGTGGGTCTGTTAGACTGGACCCTAACAAACTAGCCTTTGCCCTCAAATGGAGCACCACTGAATCCTCTAGAATATCGAGACCGCTTGTCCATTGGAGCCTGCTCACAGCCCTACTAATGAACACCCTTATTCCTCCGAGCTATCTTCACAACTTGCTCGTATAGAGTCCCCATCTCAATCTCTCGGGCTATTGTAACTTGGATACCATAGTGCAAGACTGTAATAAACCTCCATACTCTCTCTGCATCAATGGGCAGTATCATAAGTGCATGGCAAAACAACTCAAAGAATCTCGCCTCATAGTCGGTCATAAACATCTGACCTTGTTGGAGCCACTCGAACTGACCCTGTAACTCTTCCTTTGAGAGGGTGGGATATATCTCTCTGGGAAGAGATATGTGAACTGGTCCCAAGTCAAGGAAGGACAACATGTTGGTCTGATTAGAAAATAGGACTATCACTATCTACAGGCCCTGACCTCTAGCTGAAAGTTAGTAAAGTCCACCCAATGGGACTCCAAACTCTTATGTTGTGCAGTCTATCTTTGTAACGATCAATAAGGTAATGGGGTTCCTCATGTCTCTCACCTCCAAAGGCAAGAGGACATAGCCCGATCCATCTGTCTAATAGCTTCTACGGCTCGCCGATCATGGCTGGTTTGGACTCTGGTATAGCCATTGCAATTGGATGATCCCCGCCCTGTCACTATCATGACCCAAACCGATCAGCCGCAGCGGGCACCTAATGCCCTTACTCAACCGAGTACCATCGTAACGTATCTTTCTCATTACATCAACACGGGTAAATGGGTCAGAAGGGTCGTATGAGGTAACAAGAATAAAACATAAGAGATACATAAAATGACGCAACCTAATATACTGACTTATACATATGATGTACGGGACTATAAGGCCAAAATAATCACTCATACACTAAACATAGGCCGACAAAGCCATACAATCTTTCATATATATATGACATATGTCTACAAGCCTCTAAGAGTACATAAACGTCATAAAACCGGGATAGGGCCCTGACATACTAATCAATACATTGCTAAATCATACTAATCAAATAAGCAACTCCGGAGCAAATAGTGTGCACCAACATCTTTCGCCGAGCTGATAGCCTACTAGAGGACTCAACTTGTCTATCGGGACCTATGGGCATGAAACGCATCGTCCCCAGGAAAAAAAGACGTCAGTACAAATATTATACCGAGTGTGTAAGGAATAAAAATTAGTAAACAGTAGACATGAGAGAAACATGGAGTAAAAGACTCGATATGTGTATCTGAATAGCTTTGTGTATTATTTAATATTATAATGTCATGCACATGCGTATGAATGTCATACCATGCATAAATATATGCGTTCATAACATCATCAAACCTATGAGAAATCCCGCCATATCATCTCGGCCACTGTGGGTAAATCATCAATGTGCGCCAGCTGATCAGGTGGTGGTGCATATATATGGTGGTGCATATATATATATATATATATATATATAAAATACCATCTGGTCATGGGTCAATATAAATGAATGCAATGCATGAGAAGTACGTCAATAAAATCATTCAGAATGTCATAGGACCATTATACCTTTGATTAGTATCATGAAATAAACATTATCAACTTACGTATTTCTGAGACCCATGAATAGATGATAGAATAATATGACACGTGGAGAATCAAGAACATCAGCATCTCTAGTATTTCTATGAATATAGTCATTTATGAAAATTGTACATTTGCTCGTTTCATTTGTGTTGTATTGATCATGCCAAAAGAAAGAAGGGATGACATGAACATAGCTGCCGATTCACTTGACAATCCTTATAACGCACGTCAATCGCAATAAAGCATGTAACGGCGAATCGAAGTAAGGAAAAATCCGTATCATATTCCTGAGAAATATTATATCGGGCTTCCTTAAAATTGCAAATCCCGTTGATATTACGTAGTAGAACTCGCATGGATTTCTTGGCTGGAGATCCGTCACTTTGTACATTAGATTAAGTACCTCTCTTTTGTGAAGTAACTCACGTTACTAACATTTTGTTTTGCTGAAGCAATGTATATTGCTATGGAGATCATTACTTGGCGATGGGAGGAGGTGAGCATCTCTTATTTTGTGAAATTTTAGTCAAAATCTAACATATCTTTTGTTGAATTTATGAAGTCTTTTATGGCTTTGCTAAGAGGCCCTCCAAAGGTTACCACCTAGTAAGTCAATTCAAGAGTCACTAATTGAAAAGTGGTTGCCACGTTTTGGGCCTTTAGGCCTTATCCCATAATCATAATTATTTACTAATCTTCGTGATTATCTTATTAATCTCCCATGACTGATAATTACCCAATTATCCACATAATTAATAATTTTTTCAAATCACCTAAAATGCTACTCACTTTTAACACACTTTATACACCTTGCTATCATGCTCATGTGGTACTTTGTATGGCACTAGTTCATATATACCGGGTATTTTAGCTCAGGCCATTTTCTATCCAAAAATGTCATACTTCGATAAAATTTATTTTCTTCGATTTTCTTACCCTCTTACCTTCATGAATTTACGCATCACTTGTTTGAAATAGCATAATACTTATAATATCAAAATAGTCACATTCCCGAACTTACATCGATTTACTTACGAATAAACTTTAAAATACAAAAATGTGAAATGTAGTATCTTATTTTCAAGCTTTAAATTTAAAGTAAATATGCGGAAACTCAACTAGCCATATATCTATTATAATTCCCTGAACCTGGTGTCACGAGTGCACGAACTACTGGAGCAATACACATAAGGGTCTGAAATAAATAACAAGTTGTTTGAATGAAAGTTCATAGCTAAATAAATATAGGATGGGACTCCAGAAGCTGGGGGTGTTGAACAGCGGTACCTCAAGTCTCGCGAATTACCGATCCGAGCTCTCTAGTAGCCAAGGCCGGGACTGCCTCCAAATTTTGTATGGTGTGCAGAGTTCAGTATCAGTACAACTGACCCTATGTACTAGTAAGTGCCAAGCCTAACCTCGACAAAGTAGTGATGAGGCTAAGGTGAGTCACCTACACTAAAACATGTACCCATTCTATAATAATGGCAGAATAATTGAAATACTGTACAAAATTAAATAACCAACAGGAAATGATAACCATA
>JASVEL010004113.1:0-54853 GCA_032618575.1 Nicotiana noctiflora | reverse complement strand
CTACACACAATTTCAACAAGTTCAAATAAGCAACTTACAAGTTGGTTCATGTTCACAATTCCTTCTCAAACCAATATTTCAAGCAACTTACAATGTGTCCAAAATCAAGAGTATTCACACTGTATTGTTCAATGACTTACCAATCCTCAAGTGTTTCATTTCTTTTCCACAAGGTATCATATATGCCATCATAACCATTATTCACAATTCTTTACCAAATTCAACTCTCATTTATCTTTCGGTTCACATCTCATATTACATCACTCATAGTTCAACGACAAATTTGAATATCCAACAACAACATCAAGAATTTCACACAATTTGTCAAATTAACACAGACCAAACAAATTTCACACATATAGGCGATTTCACAAAAATCAAAATTAGCCATACATACCTGGTGTCGAGTTTTCTTCCTTCAACTTCTTATTTTATGCTTACCCAAGATATCCTACTCTTGCCGACCTTGTTCTTTGCGGACTCTTACGTCTATTCACTTCTTTTTACTAAAAACCAAGTTCAATAATCATGCATGAGTATAAAATTCTATTTTCAAAAGCTATTATATGCAAACCTCTCTTTACCCATTTTAAAACTGAAAATCAAAGAAAATAGTTAGGGTTTTAACTTGAATGATTTGGGGAAGTTGAATCCTTGCCCTAGAATCCTTTAGACTATATGTTTGGAACAATCTTTGAAGATGAAGGACTTCTCACTCTAAAACCCCTCTCTTCTCTCCCTAATTTTGGTAAGATGATATGATAAAATGAAAGAGAAAGGTGTTATATTAAAGAAGAGGTCGGGTCAAAATTTTACAAAAATCTGGGTCAGGTCAATTCTGCGGTCGCATCTGCGATTGCAGAATCAATATGCGATCCGCATATTGACCGCAGAATTGCCCCAAAATTTACACAAGTTATGTTACAAAATGCGACCAAAATGCGGTCTGCATTCTTGATCTATGGTCGCAAAGTGCACCGCAGATTTGACACTCCAAATTGAAGAGAAATTATGCGGTAGATCTGCGGTCCACAAATCCACTCTGCGATCGCATAAACCGCATTTGTGACATGGATTTTGGGAAACTTCTGTTAAACTCTACGGTAGGAATGCGGTCCGCATAGCAGATTTGCGGTCGCATTCCTGACTGCATAATTGACACTTTTTGGAAAAATCGGTTCTTTACATTTTGAAACTTAAATCACTACCAAGGGTCTGAACCGCGACGAGCAAGCTCGCCGCGAAGAATTCTACGCATTCCTAATACATTATTTGGACCATGACACCATAGATACTAGGTTTTATGCACAAAAATTTTACGGGGCCTTACACTGAGACATTGTACATCAAAGGCAATGTCAGGCCTAGTAATGGTCAGATACAATGACCTCTCAAGGAGCCTCTGATAAGGACCTGGATCATCTAGGGGGAGATCATCATGTACCCTAAAATGGATGTCAAATTTTAGCAGTAGTGAGGTTTTGATTGATCTCAAAGGGAGCACCTACAGATTTTGCTCCTGATAACCCCAAGTCTAAGATAAGCTCAAGAGCATATTTTTTCAGATGCATGAGTATACCATCTTTGCTTCTAGCAAACTCTATTCCCACAAAGTACTTCAAGCACCAAAGTCTTTGGTGACGTCCAAATCGACTGCTAAAATGCAATAGATACGGTCGCAACAATATAATTTACCCAACTAAGAGTCGGGGTCGAATCCCACAGAGAACAATGTGTAGGCGATTAGGTATATAAGAAAATTATTGCTAATTATGCAACGCCAAACACTAAGAATGGTGGTTGAAATAGTATTTAAACTTAAATGAGAAAATATAAACTAAACTAGAAAGCAAGTAAAATGATCAATGGCTACACGTATGATTTGCTTCGGGAATTACACTGAAGTGGTCATGAAATTGCTAGTAATCATGCTTATTTTCATACTCATAATTGATTTATTGAACTATTCGGATTGTTGATTATAAGGTTAATAATATTCATAAGAATCTTTCGAGTTCTTATGAATCTATCCAAGTTAAATCAATACCTATATGTCTATGGTATTAATATTAACAAGAATGCATTTACCACTCTTATGATTCAACCAAACAAGGCAACTAAGTATATGTCTATCTTAATTGCAAATTCTCCACTCGATGCCCGGGATTTAAATCTTGTTCTATTTGATTTTATATCCAACCAAGAATTTCCTCTGTCAAGTTTAATTCAAGGTTCGTAGATAATATTTCACTGTTGGCCTAGCAGTAAAATAATTAAGATCAAAATCAAATAAACAACCCACAACAATAATTTCAATAAAATCAATCTAAGCTTCAAATAACAAGATCATCTAACAAATACATAAGCACAACAAGTTATTTAATCCACACTTTAAACATGAATATTCTCATAAACAAGATTCAAGTGTTGGAAATAAATACTACACACTTAAATATTCAATACAAAGCAAGAAAATGAAGAAATAAACATAAATGGGTAAGAAATTCTTAACCAAAATCTTCAATCTTCAAGACCCAAGTGTGTGTGCAAAACCCTAGCTTCCAAAAATGTTCTCTCTACTGAAAATGAGCCAAAGATCCTAAAAGATGAAGATGATAATGAGAGATCTGTTTTTGGGCGAGTATATAATTGATTTGGGGTAAAAATATGTGAAATGCCGGAATTGCCCAGAACTGGCCCAGATGCAACAGATCGCGATCGCGTGTTTTGGCTCGCGATCGTGTAGAGCAGTGGTCTAACACTTCGCGATCGCGTGACTTCACGTTTGTGTCTTCTGCGATCATGTGATCCACTCCTGCGATCGCATAGCTTTAGGTGTTTTCCTTCTGCGATCGCATGGTTACTTCTGTGATCACGTAGCATTGCTGCCTGGTCTTTTGCGATCGCGTGATGGTGTCCGCAATCGCGTAGAGTACTTCGCCCAGCAGTCATTTTGCCCTTAAATTCCAGTCAAAAACACCCAAATTCCATTCAACACACTTCATAGCATCACGTACCTAAAAATCTCACAATAACCACTATAAACAATCTCATTGCATACATAAGACGACACAAAAGCTAAGGGAAAAGAGGCTAAAATGAGTGGTAAAATCACCACTCATCAACACCCCCAACTTAAAGCTTTTGCTTGTCCTCAAGCATATCAAACTCAAAACTTCAATGAGGATTCACCATTTAAAATACAAGTGGCATTGCTATTATGTACATATCACATTCTCTCATTTAAACACCATACTTATGGATTTGGTTGATACTAACAATTAGGCTCAAGTATGTATATCTTTTTCAAATAACTCCCGCCTAAAAAAAATCAACTTCAACAATGTGCAAGGGAGTTCCAAAACAATCAAGTGACAAAAATAAGCCTCAATGAGTGACTCAAGGGCACTAGTTCACTATAACAATTTCACCGGTCTTCTCTAATTCATGCGCCCTCACAAGAAAGAAAGTCCCAACAAAGAACAATATATTTACGACAAAACACAAAGGACAAAGTTTTCGAAAACACTCACTCTCACAAAGAAGCTTCAAGTGTTACGACACATCATACCATAAGCTTGCCCTTATTTTAATTCATCGCTTATTCAAGAATGCTTAGTTGGAGGTCCCATAAGGACTTTTTAAGCTTGTAATGTAGGTTTAGGGAAGGTTGGATAAGCATTTGGGTACATGTGACTTCATCCTCCTTGAACACTACTCACAAGTTTCATTCTTTAGTATTTTGACTCTCTTTAACTCACATAGCCTCATTGGCATCTAGTTCAAGGCTCTCCAATATAGAACCACCTTACATACCTCTTCCAAATTTTATTCAAGGCTACACAATGTACATATTTACACATACATGTAAAGACTCACCTTTTTTTTATTTTTTTTTTATTTTTTTTTATTTTGGAGCTTAAATACTTTAATATAAATACTTTGAGGCATATGGATACTCAATGCACAACCTTACCAATCTCCATTTTGACACCACCCCCAACTTAGGCTTTTAGCCTCATTCTCAGTGTTCAAGGAGGGACAGGATCAAGAGAGGGAATTATTTTACAAAAAGGGAAAGGTTTGTAATGAGTTGGCCAAAGAAAGGTTTAAAGGCTCAAAATGGGTACTAGTGACATTATTTATGCAACGGTAGGCTTGAAAGGCTAAAGAGATTTTAAAATTAAAATAAAGAATGCCTAAGATCATTCCTCCAACCAAATGTACTATCACTAGCATTGAAAAACTAACCGGGCAAGTTCTAGATGATGGAAGTAAACACAAGATTTATTTCAACACTCGCTAACACACATGGCACATGAATTAATGAAGACGGATCAATTCTATCAAACTAGTGAGCTAAAAGTCACTGACGTCACCAAAAATTTATCACCAAAATTGTTTTACACCATGCAACTTACTTGTTTTTAACACTTTAATACAAATTTTTGGAGGGGTATTCTTAATTCATAATTTACATACAAGAGGCTAATTTTATTAGTACCAAATAATCCAAAAGCCTCATCCTAACAAAACAAGACTAATTTCCTTAAGAAGGTTGTCACACTATCTCTCATCGGGAAAAGTCACCCGGTTCACTAAATTGTTCCTTGGGAAAGAACCGTAGCATGAAGAAAATCCAAGGAAATGTTATTTAAGAAAAGGAAAATAACAACTACTACAAAGGTACAAAAATTAAAGAAGCTACTAAAAACAAAAAATTTTATCAACAAGAAAGATAGTAACTAACACTAATTTAATACTAACAAAATACATATCCACCCAAGTTCAAGGCTACACAACTAGTTCATGCTTCAATGTCTAAGGAAGTATTTCAATGTTCAAGTACCACCACACCCCCAACTTAGAATATTGCAATGTCCCCAGTGCAATCATGCAATTCAAGCAAAAATAAAGGAGGTGCTCCCTGAATGGTGTCACTCTCCACTGGAGGAACTGGGAGGCTCAAGCTCAAAGTCATCATCCTCTATCTCATCAGGTCCATAGAATTTGCGCAACGTGCTCATGATCTTGTTGAGGAACTTGCTTTTCTTCCTCTCATGCTCTCTATGCTTTCGTTGCCTTCTTTCAATTTTTTCCAGCTTTGCTTTGATGTTCTGTTGCTCCTTTGTGAGGTCATACAATGTGGGGAGCCTTTCTGAGCCAGCTAGGCCTGCAGAGGTGCTCTCTCCGGACGGTCCAGACGGAAGACCAGCTACAAGCTGCCGTACCTGAGTGTCCATACCATAAACCTGTCGAGAGATGTACCTGAGAGTAAGAGGTCCCTCCTCGAGTGGAATGATGGCTGTGGAAGTACTGGAGGCATCTTTATTAATCTTTGTTTCTGTGAACCGGCCAAAACTGGGAGATGCTACATCAATTGGTCTCTTCTTTGGTGGCGCTCCTGCTCTTGACCTTACTAGGGGATGGATAAGCTTCTCTGGTGGCTTTTCATTTTCAGTAGGTTTGGGTTGTACCCCAGCCTCATAGCATAGGTGGGTGATCAATGATGGAAAGAACAAGCTCTTGGTCCGCTCTGCCACCACCTCGGCTATTTTATCAACAATGAGTTTCCCTACATTTACCTGCATCCCCTCCAGAAGTGCACAAATCACCCTTTCCTTCTCAGGTGTCACCTCTGTTTCATTCTTTGAAGGCATGATGCGAGCATAGGTCATGGAGAGCCAAGTCTTGGCCTCCGCAGTGAATTCCGAAGACTCGATACTGGTGTGATTCTTGATCTATTTAGGCACCTGCCCACCGTGCAAGTGAGTGACAAACCATTGGCTACCCAACTCTTTGGCTCTCTCCTGGTACACCTGATTATCGACATTGGCAAGGTTGTAATGGGCATTGATCCTCTCTGGACTGAAACGGACTTCGCAACCTCTGACAGTGGCCACCAACTCATTGTTGAAGTCTGTCCCTACAGAATTTGCATAGAATTCTCGGACAACTTCATAGTTGGCTGGCCTGGGCTCTTCGGCGAAGCATATCCAGCCACTAGCAAGCAGCCTGCCATGGAATTCAGGCCATCGATCCTCCAGGTCGACCAATTGTATGCCTCTTTCCCTTATCATGCTTTTGGAAAGCTGTTTGTCATAGCGTTCATAGCACCTGCGTGAGGAAAATGTGGCAGCATCATAATACTCCTCAGCTGCCACTTGTTCGGCATATTGTTGCACATTTTCATTAGTCGCCGAATCCATCTTTTTAGCTCAAAATACCTACCCACAAAGTTTTAATGTCAGACAAACATATAATGACTTTCTGCATTGCATTTAAAGGTAATTATGTCAAAGAAATAGGTTAGAAAGCTTTCGAGGCAGAATATTCAAAGCTACTGGTTAGTGCACTGGGCTGTTGTTAATCGCCATCGCAGACATAGTCACGCAATCGCGGAGAGGAAAGCCAGTTCAAGTCACGCGATCGCAGACAATGTCACGCGATCGCGGAGAGTAAAGTGCTGGGAAACCATTGCGATCACAGAAGCATTCACGCGATCGCGATGAGTAAGTTTTTGAACGGCCATAATTTTACCTACGCGATCGCGGAATTGGTCATCGCGATCACGTTAGTCTTCTTCCTTTCCCAGAACCAGTGTCTTTGGGGCATTTTGTTGAACAACTGATGTGCTTGATTATTAAGAGTCATTTTACACCAACAAAGCATGCGTGTTTGCCCCAAAATTTTGCATACAAAAACTCCCTTTCTCTCAACCAATCACTCACAGCAAGCAAGCATGACAAGAAATTCAACAATGGCTTTTCATACTACAACAAATTTTAAACCCCAACTTTTGAAAAATAGGGCAGCCCACACCCTAACATACCATTAACATACTGTTAAACAAGCTTTAGGGGTGGGGGAGTAACATACCTGAGAGAGCAATGCAAGATTTATGCAATTGAAGTCAAAACAATTTGATTTCTTGGTGAGCTTATCGGAAGAAAAATGGGAGCAGGGGGTCTGTTCTTTTGTTTTAATGAGATTTGGCACAATTTTTGCAATTCCAGTGTATTTCAAGTCTGAAACTGCCACAATGCTACGCGATCGCGTGGCTATTACTGCAATCGCGGTTCACAAGATTACCCATTCATGCGGTCGCGTCCGTGTTTCCGCGATCGCGATGTGTTGGCCAAGAGCTTACCTTACGCGATCGCGTGATGTTTATCGCGATCGCGATTCATTACTTTTTCTGGCAGATTTCTTCAGCTACTGGTTTGTGGCTGCCCGGATACCCTGCCCTGCTCAAATCAACTCCAAAAATTCTCAAACTTGGCAGATTTAGCAAAAATAATATCCTAAGCAATTCTAAAAAAGAAAATTTTGCAAAATGATGAAAAATTTTGAAAAACCGATGGGTTGCCTCCCACCAAGCGCCGCATTTAACGTCGTGGCACGACGCAAATAACATTACCACTTTTCTCGCCACTTGGATGATATAAATTGGGCACCTAGCTTGGAATCAAGCTTGTGACCACGAGCGACGGGGGGTGGTAATTTGATGCTTGAGCCAATGCTTAAAATCTTGATTTTGCACTTCTTGGCTTTCAAGTAAGGAATGTCATTTTGATTTCTTGTCTCTTCAAATTGTAAAATGTAAGGCATGAATTTTGCTTCCTCGCAGTCCTCCATTGACTCGTGTAGTTCAACTCCAGTATCACCACACAATTCCAACGTTGAAAAATGCCAGGAATGTGATTTCAAACCTTCACTTTGCAATTGTCCTTTGACCTTGACATCCTCATTTTCCCCCGAACTAGAGTCAATCTCAACCACATTTACATTTACACCGATTGACTCTAAATCCATATTTTTGTCAGCATCGTTAACAATATTTTGGTCAAATAGCTGAAATTCCTCTTTCTGCTCCACAAGCTGGCTAGTATCCACACAAATTGGTTGTAGGGCATCAAACGCCTCAACCTTTTTATTCATTTGAGCATACAAGTCATGGATATCTGAGACAAATTGGTTTATCTCTTGCTGGAGCTCAGTTTTTGCTTCTATTAGTTGCTCTATCATATTTGAAAGACCATCACATAAAAAGTCATGAAATTTTATCAACTGAGCTTGTTCCTCTAGCCAGGATAAGCTCACTATTTCTGCTTTTTCCAATTTATCTTCTGATGAGAACTCGCTCTCTTTAGTCACCTCCTCCGCTTCGGCTTTCATTATAATGATTGTTGCACTAATTCTTTGTATAGCCTGTCGAATTTCATCTTGTTGCTCAACTGTTTGCCTTATCATATCCATAATAAGAGCTTTACTTTCCATATCATCTACTTCCTTGGCCCTATAATTTTCATCAAAACAAGTAGATTCATCATAGTAGGGGCTTGGGGAAGGGAAAAACAAATAAGCACAATAATCACAATGACCATTTTGGCTACCACACTTATCACAAATACTCCACTCATGGGTTTGAAATTGTGTGCACAATCCATCCCCGGAAGAATTTAAACAATTTTGCCACGAATGTGGTCCTCCACAATAATGACAAGGATCATCAAAGTATGAACAACTACCATCTGACCAATTGTTGTTATATGATGCCACTTTTCAAAATTAAGAAAATAAGCAAGAAAAATTAATTACATAAATATTCACAAGTTTTGATCAAAGCATTTTAGCTTACTTTTCAAACAACCTAAATTACGCCAAATTGTTCCCCGGCAACGGCGCCATTTTTGGTGACGTCCAAATCGACTGCTAAAAAGCAATAGATACGGTCGCAACAATATAATTTACCCAACTAAGAGTCGGGGTCGAATCCCACAGAGAACAATGTGTACGCGATTAGGTATATAAGAAAATTATTGCTAATTATGCAACGCCAAACACTAAGAATGGTGGTTGAAATAGTATTTAAACTTAAATGCGAAAATATAAACTAAACTAGAAAGCAAGTAAAATGATCAATGGCTACACGTATGATTGCTTCGGGAATTACATTGAAGTGGTCATGAAATTGCTAGTAATCATGCTTCTTTTCATACTCATAATTGATTTATTGAACTATTCGGATTGTTGATTATAAGGTTAATAATATTCATAAGAATCTTTCGAGTTCTTATGAATCTATCCAAGTTAAATCAATACCTATATGTTTATGGTATTAATATTAACAAGAATGCATTTACCACTCTTATGATTCAACCAAACAAGGCAACTAAGTATATGTCTATCTTAATTGCAAATTCTCCACCCGATGCCTGGGATTTAAATCTTGTTCTATTTGATTTTATATGCAACCAACAATTTCCTCTGTCAAGTTTAATTCAAGGTTCGTAGATAATATTTCACTGTTGGCCTAGCAGTAAAATAATTAAGATCAAAATCAAATAAACAACCCACAACAATAATTTAAATAAAATCAATCTAAGCTTCAAATAACAAGATCATCTAACAAATACATAAGCACAACAAGTTATTTAATCCACACTTTAAACGTGAATATTCTCATAAACAAGATTCAAGTGTTGGAAATAAATACTACACACTTAAATATTCAATTCAAAGCAAGAAAATGAAGAAATAAACATAAATGGGTAAGGAATTCTTAACCAAAAGCTTCAATCTTCAAGACCCAAGTGTGTGTGCAAAACCCTAGCTTCCAAAAATGTTCTCTCTACTGAAAATAAGCCAAAGATCCTAAAAGATGAAGATGATAATGAGAGATCTGTTTTTGGGCGAGTATATAATTGATTTGGGGTAAAAATATGTGAAATACCGGAATTGCCCAGAACTGGCCCAGATGCAATACACCGCGATCGCGTGTTTTGGCTCGCAATCGCGTAAAGCAGTGGTCTAACACTCCGCGATCGCGTGAGACATTACTGCGATCGCGTGACTTCACGTTTGTGTCTTCTGCGATCGCGTGATCCACTCCTGCGATCGCATAGCTTTAGGTGTTTTCCTTCTGCGATCGCGTGGTAACTTCTGCGATCGCGTAGCATTGCTGCCTGGTGTTCTGTGATCGCGTGATGGTGTCCGCGATCGCGTAGTGTACTTCGCCCAACAGTCATTTTTCCCTTAAATTCCAATCAAAAACACCCAAATTCCATTCAACACACTTCATAGCATCACGTACCTGAAAATCTCACAATAACCACTATAAACAATCTCATTGCATACATAGGATGACACAAAAGCTAAGGGAAAAGAGGCTAAAATGAGTGGTAGAATCACCACTCATCAGTCTTTAATCTTGAATCTTTTTTGTAAATTGTCCTTTATCTCTTAAATCAAAATGGAATCATCATTGGTGATCAATGGGTCATTCACATAGACCCACCACTACAATATTGCCAGCAGACCTTTTGGTGAATAACGAATAACTCAAGTGAAGTTTAGTGAACCCACAGGACATAAGAGTAGTAGTGAGTTTGATATTTTACTGCATTGAGGCTTGCTTAAGTCCATACAAAGACTTGAGCAGGCTACATATATGAGATTTACCATATGGATAACTGAAATCTTGGGGCAAGCTCATATAAATATCCTTGTAGAAAAGCATTATAAACAACCATTTGTTAAATGTTTCAATGCTTAGTTGCTATAGAAATAACTATTTTGATAGTGACCATCTTAACAACTGGAGAAAAAATTTCTTGGTAGTTTTGACCTTCTTCTTGATTGTAACCCTTTGCAATTAGTCTTGCTTTGAATCTTTCTACTTCTCCTAAAAATTTATACTTGATCTTATATATCTACTTACATCCAATAGCTCTCTTTTTAAGAGGTAAAGAGACAAATTTTCAAGTTTGATTATATTCTAAAGCCTTAATCTCAATTTGCATAGCTTCAATCCATCTTGGATCATTGATTGCTTGAGCATAACTAGTATGCTCTACTTCGCAGAGAACCTAGTGATGAAGCTATTATAATTTGGAGAAAGTGAAGAATAATTCACTAGGGGATACAAACAAGTTGCTAATGCATGCCTATTTCCAGGAACAAAAAATTCTTTAGCAAAATGGGTGGCTTGGAAGTCTAGCAGACTTTATAATTCCAGAGGACTCAACTGCTAAGAATTCACCTGATAAGGGTGAAGTTTGTGACTATGTCAAATCCCGAATTTTATTACCATGTGAAATTGCAGAACCAAGTAAATTTGACGGGTTAATTTAGGTGGTATTAAAGGAGATGTAGTTGGGATAGGTGTTGAATTAGGCAAATCAATTGGGAACCCTTAACATCCAAGGGCATAAAAACTATATAAACTCTGATCTGCAAAACTAACAGGTAAATAAAATATAAGTTCATGGAATTGAAAACATCTACTCATAAAAACTACTGTATTGTTAGTATCAAATAACTTGTATCCCTTTTGAGATGAACCATAGCCCAGCAGAACAGATCCTATTGTTCTATGACTAATTTGTCCGACCTAGGAAGTTTAAAGGCATAACAAAGACATCTTATGATCCTCATGTGTGATAATGGAGGCAACTTTTGATACAACAATTCAAAAGTAACTTATATATTAAAATAGTGGATGGGACCCTATTTATAATACACATTGCAACATCTACACAATATTCCCAAAACCTAGCAGGTAGGTGTCTTTGAAACTTGATTGTTCTTGCAGTCTTAAGAATGTGTCTAAGTCCCACTTTCACCACCCTATTTTGTTATGGTATGTATGTAAAGGAGCTTTGATGTAATATACCATACAAATTGAATGATTCTCTACACATTGAGTTAAAAAATTCTGAGCCAATATATCCTAATAATTTTAATCCTGTATTCAAATAGAGTGAGAGTCATGGAAAATAAATACATGTTTTTGATTTGAATATATCAAAAATTCAAGTCCACCTAGAGTAGTCATATATTAGAGTAAGAAAATATTTGATACCATTATAAGTGTCAATTTTGTAACCCCCTCCCCCATACATCCAAATGAAGTAATTGAAAGGAGCAGTTGCTCTACAAGTACTATTCTGAAAAGCATTCCTAGTCTGCCTAGCTAATTGACAAACACCACAATGATTACAGAGAAACTACACTTATTCTGGAAAACATGAATTTCCTAGAACTATCATTATCACATGACCTAATATCTCTTATGTCAAATCTCAGGGTCTGATGTTGTTTGGTCTGCCATTAATCTGCTAGTGTTAGTCATTACACTGTTATTCTGAGACATCAACACATAGATACCTTCTTCTTCCCTACCAATCGCATTCACCTTCCCATTGAACATGGAATAGGAAAAATTCAGGATAGAAAATGGCAAAACATTTCAAATCCCTTGTGACTTTAGATTATAACAGTAAATTAAATTTAAAGTCTAGTACGTATAAAACATTTGTAATTACATCACCATCAAACAATTAGCAGCTTCCAATATAGGATATCTGCAGAATTACTAGTTGGCATCTGAACATTTCCATTGTTTCCTACTTTAACATTATCCAACAAATATTTGTTTACTAGTCATATGATTGGTGGCTCTAGTTTCTACTATCCAATCATAAATAGTTTTATGCTCAAAAGGTGATATACATGCCATAGGTGCATTGTGGCCACTGGTATCACCTTAGTAATTTTGCTCAGTATATTCAGTATCTGATTGTATTGATCTTGGATGAAAATAGGAGGAGAAGCACAAGTGGTGACGAGTCCTTCAAATTGTATCATAAACTCATAGGCATGCCCTTCTTCTTAACCTTGAAATCAGCAGGACAACCAATGATCTTATAACAATTTTATTTTAAGTTGTCCTTTTATGTTGCAGAAATCACATCTCATAAGCTTTTATAATTATCCTTCGTGTGTAATCAAACTCCAGACTGTAGCTTTTCTTCTGCTTGTATCATGTGTTCTTAGATGTAAACAGAAATGTAGGATCCAGATTGTCAGAGATAGCACAATGTCCTCTACCTACGATTTTTAAAATCTCTTCCTGAAGAATCATTGCATATGTCTGATTAACAATTGGTATCTTTGATTTCTTCAGAAGTTGATTGCGTGCGTGATTGTATCATTCAGTCAATCCTATTAGAAATTACCATAAATACTTATAATGTTGTGTTCAATGTAATTTTTTGATTTGTCACAGCAATTCAGATCGAGGTAGCATAATTGAGTCATTCATCCCAAAGGTCTTTCAACTTCTTATAATATACTAATACAAAAGATGTTCCTCATGTAAGAGTGGAACATTTCTGTGGGTAGACAAATATGATTTGACGTTAACATTAGTGTTGAGAGTATAAGTTGATAGTGGCTATATGTGTAAAAAGTAGCTAGGTGTTAAATATAATGGCTATTTATGCAAAGGCTAGATAGTTAATATGTTAGTTAGTTAGAACACTGTATATAGATATGTGAGTGTGTACAGTAGGCGAAATGAAGAAATGAGAAAGCAGTTACTTTTCTCTCCAAATCTCTTCTGCTCATAATTCTTCTCAAATCTTCTTCTCTTGATAAAGTTTGACATGGTATCAGAGCCTACCGCTCAGATTTAGCTCTCAAATCATTAAAGTAGTTGCAGATTTCAAGCTCAATCATCTCAATTTTGGAAGTTCAAGCTCCACAATTGAAGCTCAACAATGGCGGAAGTTGACAATGAAGTTCTTGAAAATCTAAGTCATAATCATCCCCTATTTTTGAATTCAAATGATAATTCTGGTGCAATTTTGATCTCGCTACAATGCGAGGTCCAGAAAATTACTCGGTATGGAGCCGGGCTATGCGAATTTCCATTCCAGGAAGAAACAAATTAGGGTTCATTAATGGCACTTGTAAGCGAGTTAAATTCGGTCCTAATCTAGTGGATCTATTGGATAGATGTAATGCCATAGTCCTGTCATGAATTATGAATTGTGTATCGCCCAAGTTGCTTAGTGGAATCGTTTACTCATCAAATGCAAGTGCTGTGTGGAATGACTTAAGAGAGAGATTTGCTAATGCTGATCTCTCTAGAATATTTCAAATCCACAAGAATATTGCAACAATCAGTCAAGGAACTAGTTCGATAGTCTCCTATTTCTCAAAATTGAGGCAGATGTGGGTAGAGTTTGATAGATTAGCTCCAATTCCTTGGTGTGATTGTGAGAAATCACGTGAATTCATTGTGTTTATGGAACGACTGAAATTGTTACAATATCTTATGGGACTAAATGAATCTCATGAGCAAGCAAGAAGTCAATTGCTCATGATGACACCAACTCCCTCTATTAACAAGGCCTATTTTATGATGATGGAGAGGAAAATCCAAAGGACAATTGCTTACACTAATCCTGTAGAGAACTCAGAGTTCACCTCATTGATATCTTCTAGAGGTGGTTTTCAACAAAGGCCCAAGAAGAGCTTCAATATGTTTTATGATTACTGCAAGTATAAGGGGAATACTAGAGAGAATTTTTTCAAATTAATTGGCTATCCGGCTGATTTTAAACATAAGAAGAAAGGGAATACATTTCCTACAGCTCACATTGCAGGAAATACTGGTGACTCATGTACATTAATGCTTACTATTGAAGATCATGATGTTGGTTCAGCAATTAACATTGCAGGTAACAACATCAGAGGAAACCATGGGGAAAGAATTCAACCTCAAGTTCATTCAACAGCCACACCTCATCCTGCAGCATACTTCACTCCTCAACAGTATCAACAAATCCTTCATATGCTTGGGAAAGCAAATGAAGAATCATCAAGATCTACTCAACCAACAGCAGCGTGTATATTTGACTTCCTATCCAGTATAGTTGAGGATAGGTAGATAATTGATATAGGACCTACCAACCATATGGTAGGGAACTCTAAGATATTCACTAAAATAGATGAGAGGCCTAGTTTGAAAGGAGGTAAAGTGCACCTTCCAAATGGGAATGAGGTGTCAATATCAAACACAGGAACAACTAGAATTTTCAGAAATCGAAACATAGAAAATGTGTTACACATTCCTCACTTCAAGTTTAATCTTTTGTATGTGTCTATGTTGACAAAAGAACATGAAGTGTTGTGCTACATTCTTACCTGATTTTTGCCTATTACAGGACCTCTTTAGTGGGCAGGTAAGGGGGACTGGTAGAGAAGAGTGTGGACTGTATTACCTAAAGTCAACTCCAACTCCCACTGCATCACATGTTCAATCACAATTACAAGAAGTTGATGGTTTAGAGAAGTGCTATTCTGTGGCTACTAATAATCCATTGTCTGTATGGCATAATAGATTAGGCCATGCTCCTTTAGATATGCTCAGAAAAATAGAATTCTTGAAAAACTATAAATTTGATAAGCAGCATCATTGTCATGTATGTCCTCTAGCGAAGCAGTCTAAACTTCTTTTTCCTATTAGTACCACTATGTCAAACAAGCCTTTTCAGTTGATTCATGGGGATGTTTGGGGACCTTATAGAGTACCTACAAATGATGGGAAGAGGTACTTTCTAACATTGGTAGATGACTTCTCTAGGTACACCTGGATTTTTCTGCTGAATCATAAAGCTGAAACTTTTGTTGTGTTGAAATAATTTCTTGCATTGGTAAATAATAGCTTTAACTCTTCTATTAAAACATTAAGAACAGATAATGGATTTGAGTTCTTTAACTCTTAAATGACATAGCTGATTCAAGGAAATGGGATTGTGCACCAAAGTTCATGTGTTTATACACCTCAACAGAATGTTGTAATGGAAAGGAAACATAGATCTATTCTCAACATAGCCAGATCTTTAAGATTTCAAGGTATTTTGCCTCTAAGGTTTTTGGGAGAATGTGTTGATATTGTAGTCTATATACTAAACAGGCTACCCTCTTCTACTCTGCATTATAAATCCCCATTCCACCTACTATACTCACAACCTCCAAACCATGATAATCTAAAAACCTTTGGGTGCCTTGCCTATGCATCAAACCCAAACATCACTGATAAGTTGTCTCCTATATCCATTTCTGTAGCCTTAGTGGAATATTTCTGCACTCAAAAAGGATACAAACTTTATGATCTGCATGATAGATCATTCTTTGTGAGTAGAAATATTATTTTCAGAGAAGATATATTTCCATTCAAACACTTCAAACCTTCTACTCTACCTTTATTCCTTGTACTTGAACCTATTTCTCATACTGAGACTCCTAGGATCAGCCCTGATATCTCCTCTACAACCTCATCCCCTTCTCATACCATCCAGGATGCACAGCCTTTGGAAACATATTTCACTGAACCTTCCTCTATCAGTATAACTGAACCATCTCTCAATAATATAGTTCCCACTCTTATCAATAACAGTCCAATAGAACTTCCCAACAACTTATCTCCATCTACTGCACCTTCCTCACAACTTGAATCCCTTAGAAAATCTACTAGAACAGTAAAACAACCTCTATGGTTACAGGACTTTGTCACCATAGAGAAATCTAATTGTGCATATCCTCTATTAGCTATGACCAATTAGCCTTACCATATAAGACATCCTTGCACTCTTATTCATGCATTGTAGAGCCTACCAGCTATGATGAAGAAACTTCATATCCAGAGTTGATTAAAGCCATGAAACTAGAGATTGTAGCACTATAGGACAACAACACCTGGACTATTTTTGATCTCCCCAAAGGTAAAGCAACAATTGGTTGCAAATGAGTGTTCAAGGTGAAGTATAGGTCTTCAGGAGAAGTGGAGAGATATAAAGCAAGAGTAGTGGCAAACGGTTATAGCCAGCAAGATGGGTTGGACTACAAAGAAACCTTTTCTCCAGTTGCAAAAATGGTTACTGTTCGATCAATCATTATTGTGGCAGCCTCAAAGCATTGGTTCATCTATCAAATGGATGTCCACAATGCTTTCTTGCAAGAGGATCTTTTAGAGGAAGTTTATATGGATATTCCGGAAGGGTTTGCTAGACAAGGGGGAGAACAATCAAGTCTGCAAACTCCAGAAGTCTTTATATGGCTTAAAATAAGCACAAAGAGAGTGGAACCTAAAACTCACTGAAGCCTTACAGCAGCTTGGCTTTGTCCAGAGTCATTTTGACTATTCATTTTTCACACAATGTCAAGGAAGTGATATAGTTATTATCCTTAAATATGTTGATGATCTAATCATCACAAGATCCAATAATGATCTCCTGAAGAAGACTAGATGTGACCTACAGAAGAAGTTCAAAATGAAAGATCTAGGAGAATTGAAGTTTTTATTAGGTATTGAATTTGCAAGGTTAAGCAAAGGCATACAGATGTGCCAAAGAAAGTATTCATTGTAGCTGATTTCTGAGCTTGGCCTAGGAGGTGCTAAAATTGCTGGAACCCCACTTGAATGCAACCAAAAACTTACTTCAATAGAATTCGACAAAGTTTTCAGAAACACTGTACCTCATGAAGATCCTACACTATAAGATGCTGGAGAATATCAAAGATTAGTAGGAAGGCTTTTGTATTTGACCATGACTAGGCCAGACATTTCATTTGGAGTACAAGTACTTAGCCAGTTTATGCATGCTCCAAAACAATCTCACATGCATGATGCCCAGAGAATTGTTAGATATCTGAAAACTTCACCAGGCATGGGAGTCCCAATGCCATCAGCTGCAACTACAGAACTACAAGCATTTTATGACTCAGATTGGGTTCTTGCTTGCAGACCAGAAGATCAGTCACCGGTTATCTAGTGAAATTTGGAGGAGCTTTGATGTCTTGGAAATCCAAGAAGCTCAGCTGAAGCTGGATTTAGAAGCATGGCATCATGTGTAGTTGAAGTCACTTGGTTGATAGGACTGTTTAAGGAATTGGGAGTTGAGGTGCAACAACCTGTTGACATGTTC
Organism: Nicotiana noctiflora; assembly: GCA_032618575.1. NCBI lineage: Eukaryota > Viridiplantae > Streptophyta > Magnoliopsida > Solanales > Solanaceae > Nicotiana > Nicotiana noctiflora. The sequence goes on along the minus strand of JASVEL010004113.1, from coordinate 37,073 downwards.
TGTGATAGCAAAGTTGCTATTCAAATAGCAGCAAATCCAATCTTCCATGAAAGAACCAAACGTATAGATATTGATTGACATTTTGTTAGGGAGAAAATAAGTCAAGGAACAATCAAAGCTCATTATATATCTACAAAGGATCAACTGGCATATTTACTAACCAAAAGCCTTGGAAAGGCTCAACATGAAGTTCTATTGAATCAGCTTGGAGTCAAGAATATATTCACAGCATCAGCTTAAGGGCGAGTGTTGAGAGTATAAACTAATAGTGGCTAAATGTGTAATAAGTAGTCAGGTATCAAATGTAATGGCTATTTATGCAAATGCAAGTTAGTTAATAGGTTAGTTAGTTAGAACACTGTATATAGATATGTGAGTATGTACAGTAGGCGAAATGAAGAAACGAGAAAGCAGTTACTTTCTCTCCAAACTCTTTTGCTCATAATTCTTCTCAAATCTTCTTCTCTTGATAAAGTTTGACAATTAGACTCACGTAAGTTTTTCTGCTTAAAGTATATACCAAGCTTAGATATTAAAAAAAAAATCGATTGTTGCTTAGCTGAGCATAAACGTTAATTGAAACCAAATGTCAAAAAATATATTAATTGAAACTGCTAATCACTTTAGCATCAAATCTAGTAATATTTTTCTCTACCATTTAGCCTCAACCCTTCAAGCCACCTCACCACATTTGGGCTAAGCATTCCATTGGCTTGCCTAATATTCTTAATTTTCGAATATTTGGTTAGCATTTATCAAAGCAAGCAATCATTTAGAATAAAATACATAAGAGTATCAAAGGATTCCTAATTCTTTTATCATGATCATCAGTCAAATAAGAACTCGTGGTTCTTATAAATTGTCAAACTGGCAGTGTACAGTCTCAGATTCAATTTCTGACTATACTTTACAAAAATAAGTAAATAAAAAATAAAAAAAGTTATGCAGGTTTTGAAATTTCTGTACGTGTATTCTGTTTGGTTAAAATAAATCATAAAATGAAACCGGTAAATCTTTGGAACAAATTAAAGTGGTGTCACGACCCGGATTTCCCACCATCGGGAGTCATGATGGCGCCTACTAGTGGAAGCTAGGCAAGCCAAATCTTACTTACATTTCCATTAGTCACAATTCTCTTTTTAAAACTTTAAATAAAATCATGAAATTACAGCGGAAAAATTAAACTTAGCGGAAGACTTAGTCAATTTTATCATATAAGATACAGAAAACCCAAACATGATACACTACCCAAGATCGGTGTCACAATACTCACGAACTTCTAAGAATAATACACACAATTGTCTGAAAGAAACATAAGTTTTTTATCTTGAATACATGAGATAACAAAATGAATACATAGATAGAAGAGACAACGGGTCCTGCGGACGCCTGCAAGGCTACCTCGTAGTCTCGGTAGTTGGAATATCCACAATCGTACTACTTCCGCTGCTGCTGTCCGTAACCTGTATCTGCGCAAAAAGAGCGCAGAGTGTAGTATCAGCACAACCGACCCCATGCGCTGGTAAGTGCCTGGCCTATCCCGGCGAAGTAGTGACGAGACTAAGGCCAATCACCCCACATAAACCTGTACAGTTGGAATATATATACATATACAACAGCAGAAAACGTTATCGAGCGTTTATAAGGAAAGAATCTGCTCTGAAATAACAGTCAATAACTCACAATATCCAGAATAATATGGTCAACGGAACAAGTCTTACTTCCATGTCTCAATTCATTTTTTATTTTATATCTTGTGGTAGGCGTACTACCCGCTCCCAAATGTAACAATAAGTCATATCTGGTGGTAGGCGTACCACCCGCTCCCAAAAGTAACAATAGGCTACCGGTAACTATGACCAATGCCAAGATTCAAATCACTTTGTGGTCGGCGTGCCACACGAACCCGTTTCTTATCATATAAGTGGTCGACGCGCCACATGATCCCAATTCATTAATATATAAGTGGTCGGCGCGCCACACGATCCCAATTAATTAATATATATATTACCGGAATTAAACTAATAATCTCTGATCCACAGTAAGCGTATAAAAGTATTACCGGTTTTGAACCAATAATCTTTACTTCAACAATATTTATAATTACCGGTTTTGAACCAATAATTGATAATAAATCAACAATTTATCTCAGTTACCTGTGTGACACCAATAACTCTTAATCAACACTTCATACATAACTAAATTCCTATTCCTTCAAGCTAGGATAGAACAAACACTTACCTTGAAAGTTTACGAACAATTCAATCCGTGGCAATGCCTTTTCCTTTCGAATTTGGCTCCAATCCAATCGTATCTATACACAATTGATTTAATATCATCAATACTACTCAACAAACTAATCCATATGGCCAATTATAATTTTTATAACATTCTGCCCGGAATAGTGAAAATCGACCCCGGGCCCACATAATCGAAATTCGAGTTTCGAACCGAAATAAATTCACCCAATCATCCATGAGTTCAAATATACAATATGTTCTTAATTTCGACTCCAAAACGAAGTCTAGATCGCAAATTCTTTAAAAACCCTTATTAAACTCATTTCTCAATTTTTCTATCCATTTACACATATTAAGGCTAAGGAATTCAAATAATATTGATGGAAAATGAAGAAAAGGAGTTAAGAATCACTTACCCAAGAAGTTTGATGAAGAATCGCTCAAAAATCGCCCAAGGAGCTGTGGAGAAGAGAGTTGAACAGAAATGGGATTTTTATCCCGTTTCTGTTATGTTTTCATACTTAAATTCACTGGGCATAAATTTGTTCATCGCGTTCGCGACACCCCGGTCGAGTTCGCGATGAAGAAGAATTGTTACACATCGCGTTCGCGTGGGGCTAGTCGCGAACGCGAAGAAGAAATTCTGGGGACTTACAGGTTGGCCTACGCGAACGCGGGCTAAGCCACGCGAACGCGTAGAGGAAAATATGGCTGGTTCAATTTACTCTGCGCGAACGCGAGAAGGAGTCCGCGATCGCGATGAAGGGAAAATGCTGGGCATTGCGAACGCGACCAACAGGACGCAAACGCGATGAAGGAATGAAATGTGCATCGCAAACGCGATGAAGAAATGCCTGCTGCAGATTTTTCTTCAATTTTCTAAGTTCAAAACCATCCCGATGCCTATCCGAAACTCACCCGAGCCCTCGGGGATTCAAACCAGTCATATACACTGACTCAAAAACATTATACAAACTTGCTCGCACGATCAAATCGCCAAAATAACACCAAAATCAATGAATTGAGCCTAAAAACTCAAGAATTCTTTCAAAAATTCATGACTTTCAAAATTTCCAATTTAAGGCCGAAACACGTCAAACGACATCTGTTTTCAACCAAACTTTACAAGAAGCACTTAACTAACATATATGACCTGTACCGGGCATCGGAATCAAAATACGAGCCCGATATCACTACTATTTAATCAAATTTTAGTTTCATTTTCCTTAAACATTTTCAGAAAACAATTTAAGACAAAAATTCTTTTACCGGGGTTCTAGACCTCGGATTTCAATTTCGGGCATACGCCCAAGTTCCATATTTTTCTACGTATTTTCTGAGACCGTCAAATCATGGGTCCGGGTCCGTTTACCAAAAATATTGACCAAAGTCAACCATATCAATATTAATATCAAAGTTCTTCAAATTTCTCACATATTTCATATATTTCAACATAAGAATTTTTCAGCTTTGCGCCCGAACTGCGCATGCAAATCGAGGCAACTATAAATGAGGTTTTCAGGACCTTAGAAGCTCGAAATGATTAATAAAACAAGTGATGACCCTTTGGGTCGTCACATTCTCCACCTCTAAAACAAGCGTTCGTCCTCGAACGGACAAAAGAAAGAAGTACCTGAGTCACGGAATAGATGAGGATATTGGCTCCGCATGTCAGACTCGGACTCCCAGGTCGATGCCTCAGGAGGCTGACCCCTCCACTGAACTCGCACGGAAGGAAAACTCTTCGACCTCAACTGTCGAACCTGCCGATCTAGAATAGCTACCGGCTCCTCCTTATAGGACAGATCTTTGTCCAATTGGACAGTGCTGAAATCTAACATGTGCGATGGATCGCCGTGATATTTTCGAAGCATGGACACATGAAACACTGGATGTACAGCTGATAAGCTAGGTGGCAAGGCAAGTTTATATGCCACCTCTCCCACACGATCAAGAATCTCGAATGGGCCAATAAACCTAGGGCTAAGTTTGCCCTTCTTTCCAAATCTCATCACGCCCTTCATAGGCGACACTCGGAGCAATACTCGCTCCCCAATCATGAAAGCTATATCTCGAACCTTGCGATCTGCATAGCTCTTTTGCCTAGATTGAGCTGTGCGAAGCCTATCTTGAATAATCTTGACCTTATCTAAGGCCTCCAAAACTAAATCCGTACCCAATAATCGAGCTTCTCCCGGTTCAAACCATCCAACCGGAGAACGACACCGCCTACCATACAATGCTTCATAAGGAGCCATCCGGATGCTCGATTGATAACTATTATTATAAGCAAACTCTGCCAAAGGCAGAAATTGATCCCACGAACCTCCAAAATCAATAACACATGCCCGAAGCATATCTTCCAATATCTGAATAGTCCTCTCGGACTGACCATCCATCTGGGATGAAAGGCTTTACTTAGCTGAATGTGCGTGCCCAACTCTCGTTGAACCGCCTTCCAGAAATGTAAGGTAAACTATGCACCTCGATCTAAAATAATAGAGATTGGCATGCCATGAAGGCGAACGATCTCCCTGATATAAATCCTAGCTAACCTCTCGGATGAATAGGTAGTGGCAATAGGAACAAAATGAGCTGACTTGGTCAGCCTATCAACAATCGCCCAAACAGCATCAAACTTCTTCCGAGTCATCCGAAGTCCAGAAACGAAGTCCATCGTGATTTGCTCCCACTTCCATTCAGGAAGTTCAATTCTCTGAAATAAACCGCCAGGTCTCTGATGTTCATACTTAACCTGCTGACAATTAAGACACCTTGCCACAATATCCTTTTTCATTCTGGGCCACCAATAATCTTGACGCAAATCTTGATACATTTTCGCTACGCCTGGATGAATAGAATACCGCGAACTGTGAGCTTCTTCTAGAATCAATTCTCTAAGCCCATCAACATTTGGCACACAAATGCGCCCTTGCATCCTTAGAATCCCATCAGCATCTAAGGTGACCTGTTTAGCACCTCCTCTCTAAACCGTATCTCTAAGGTCACATAAATAAGAATCATTACATTGTTGATCGCGAATATGCTCCAATAATGAAGAGCAAGCGATCGTGCAAGCTAGTACTCGACTAGGCTCAGAAATATCCAACCTCACAAATCGGTTGGCCAAGGACCGAACATCCAAAGCAAGTGGTCTCTGATTGACTGGAATATAAGCAAGACTACCCATACTGGCTGACTTCCTACTCAAAGCGTCGGCCACCATGTTTGCTTTTCCCGGATGATATAAAATGGTGACATCATAATCTTTTAGCAATTCTAGCCACCTTCTCTGCCTCAAATTCAACTCTTTCTGCTTAAACAAATACTGAAGACTCTTATGATCGGTGTATACTTCACATGCTACACCATACAAATAATGCCTCCGGATCTTCAATGCGTGAATAATCGCCGTCAATTCTAGATCATGCACTGGATAGTTCTTCTCATGAATCTTCAACTGCCTCGAAGCATAGGCTTGCCATCCTGCATTAACACTGCACCAAGCCCAATACGGGAAGCATCATAATAAACAGTATAAGGTCCCGTACCTATGGGTAAAACCAACACCGGTGTTGTGGTCAAGGCTGTTTTGAGCTTTTGAAAGCTTGTCTCACATTCATTTGACCATTCAAATTGAACACCTTTCTGTGTCAATCTGGTCAGTGGGGTTGCAATAGATGAAAACCCCTCCACGAATCGGCGATAATAACCCGCTAATCCCAAGAAACTCCGAATCTCTGTGGCTTCTGTCGGTATAGGCCAGTTCTTGACTGCCTCAATCTTCTTCGGATCAACCTGAACACCTGCTGTCGTCACAATATGACCCAGGAATGCAACTGAACTTAGCCAAAATTCATACTTTGAAAATTTTGCATATAGTTGGCTATCTTTCAGAGTCTGCAAGGCCACTCTGAGATGTTGTGCATGCTCCTCCTGACCGCGAGAATATATTAATATGTCATCAATGAAGACTATTACAAACAAGTCTAAATAAGGCCGGAACACCCGATTCATCAATTTCATAAAAGCTGCTGGAGCATTTGTCAACCCAAAAGACATGACCAGAAATTCATAATGTCCGTACCGAGTGCAGAATTCTGTCTTAGGGACATCAGATGCCCTAATCTTCAGCTGGTGATAGCCAGATCTCAAATCTATCTTCGAAAATACCTTGGCACCCTGAAGTTGGTCAAATAAATCATCAATTCGCGGAAGTGGATATTTATTTTTGATAGTTACCTTGTTCAACTGCCGATAGTCAATGCACATTCTCATCGAACCATCTTTTTTCTTTACAAATAATACTGGTGCACCCCACGGCGAAACACTAGGTCTAATGAAACCCTTTTCAAGTAAATCCTGCAATTTCTCCTTCAATTCTTTTAACTCTGGCGGAGCCATACGATATGGGGGAATGGAAATGGGCCGAGTGCCTAGAGCCAAGTCAATGCAAAAATCAATGTCCCTATCGGGCGGCATACCTGGCAAGTCTGAAGGAAATACTTCAGGAAATTCGTGAACCATAGGCACAGAGTCAATAGAAGGAACATCAGCACTGGAATCACGGACATAGGCCAGATAAGCCAAATATCCCTTTCCAACCATACGCTGAGCCTTAACATAAGAAATAACATTGCGACTAGTATAACCTGAAATTCTTTTCCACTCTATACGAGGCAAATTCGGTAGAGCTAAAGTCACAGTCTTGGCATGGAATCTAAAATAGCATGATATGGAGATAGCCAGTCCATGCCTAATATAATATCGAAGTCCACCATATTTAGGAGCAATAAATCAGCACGGGTCTCGAGACCCTCAATTACTATAATACATGACCGATGAACTCGATCAACCACAATAGAATCGCCTACTGGTGTAGACACATGAACAGGAACAACCAGTGGATCACTAGGCTGAATCAAGTACGGTGCAAAATAAGAGGACACGTACGAATATGTAGACCTAGGGTCAAATAATGTTGATGCCTTTCTATCACAAACCAAAATAATACTTGTAATGACGGCATCAGAAGACTCAGCCTCTGGTCTGGCGGGAAGTGCATAACATCGGGGCTGTGCCCCACCACCCTGAGTAGTATCTCTAGGATGATCAGCTACTGGCTGGTCTCTACCTCTATCGGTTTGAGCTCCACCTCTATGACCTCTACCTCCACCTCTATGCCCTCTACCCCCGCCTCTGGCTGGCTGGGCAGGCTGTGGGGGAACTGGGGCCTGAATCATGGCACGAGAACTCTGCTGTTGAGATCTGTCAGAAGCTCGAGGGCAATACTTTGCAATGTGCCTAAGATCACCGCACGTAAAACAAGCCCTCGGCTGCTGAAAATAGCGAAGTGGTGGTGCACTGATAGGCTGCTGATCAGAGTAGCGTGGCTAAGAATTACGATCAGCAGAAGCATCATGAGAAACCTGAAGAGCTGACTGATAGGGCCTAGGAGGATGGCCTCTATCATGAGAATCTCTACCTCCGGACGAGGTACCACTGAATCTACCCGAATTACGAGATCTTTTATCTGATCCATGTCTTGCTCCCTGTGACAGAGCCATCTCGATCCGGTGGGCTGCATTAGCCGCCTCCTGAAAAGTGATTTCAGTTCCTGCCCCCAAAGCCATCTGTAGTCGAATTGGCTGATTCAAGCCATCAATAAACCTTCTCACCCTTTCCCGATCTGTGGGAAGTATGATAATAGCATGACGAGCCAGGTCCACGAACCTAGTCTCGTACTGTGTGACAGACATAGAACCCTGATGAAGACGCTCAAATTGCTTGCGCAGAGCCTCCCGCTGAGTTGCTGGAAGGAACTTTTCCAAGAACAAATCTGTAAATTGCCCCCAAGTCAAAGATGTTGATCCTGCTGGCCTGGATAGATAATAATCCCTCCGCCAAGTCTTGGCAGAACCAGATAATCGAAAAGTAGCAAAATCCACACCATTAGTCTCCACAATGCCCATAGTACGGAGAACCTCGTGGCAACTATATAGGAAATCCTGGGGATCCTCTGAAAGAATGCCACTGAATATGGTAGTGAACAGCTTGGTAAACCTGTCCAATCTCCATAACGCGTCAGCGAACATAGCTGCGCCATCATTAGCCTGAGTCACAATAACAGGCTCAGCTGCCTCAACTGGCTGAATCACAGGAACCATGAGCCTGGGGAATTACTGGCTCCGGAGTGCGCGTAGCAGGAGTCCGATTACCTCCTCAAGCCTGAGAAGTGGCTGGTGCAACTGGTAGTAAACCTGCTCTGGTGATATGGTCCATAAAACCTGCTATCTGGAGTAAAGCATCCTGAAGGTCCGGTGTAAACATAACCCCTCCTGGGACCTGAGCTGGGCCTACTGGAGCTGCTGGGACTGGAACCTCCTCCTCGATATGATCCTGAGGTTCTGCCACTTGTGCTGCTGCTCGGGGCTGAGCTCTGCCCCTACCTTGGCCTTTCGGACGACCTCGACCTCGGCCTATGCCCCTAGCGGGAGCTGCCGCTGCTGGGACCTCGGGTTGTTGGTCAGTAGATGAGGATGCATGTGTTCTTGCCATCTGCGGAAGAACAAAGTAGAAATTCAATTAACATTTGAAAGATCAAGTCGCATGACTAGAAAGAATAAAGGGAAAATTTTCCTAACTCTGTAGCCTCTAGAGGATAAATACAGACGTCTCCGTACCAATCCCTCAGATTCTACTAAGGTTGTTCGTGAGTTGTGAGACCTGTGCAACCTAGTGCTCTGATACCAACTTGTCACGACCCGGATTTCCCACCATCGGGAGTCATGATGGCGCCTACTAGTGGAAGCTAGGCAAGCCAAATCTTACTTACATTTCCATTAGTCACAATTCTCTTTTTAAAACTTTAAATAAAATCATGGAATTACAGCGAAAAAATTAAACTTAGCGGAAGACTTAGTCAATTTTATCATATAAGATACAGAAAACCCAAACATGATACAGTACCCAAGACTGGTGTCACAATACTCACGAACTTCTAAAAATAATACACACAGTTGTTTGAAAGAAATATAAGCTGTTTATCTCGAATACATGAGATAACGGAATGAAATACATAGATAGAAGAGACAACGGGTCCTGCGGACGCCTGCAAGGCTACCTCGTAGTCTCCGTAGTCGGAATATCCACAATCGCTACCGTCGCTGCTGCTGTCCGTAACCTGTATCTGCGCAAAAAGAGCGCAGAGTGTAGTATCAGCACAACCGACCTCATGCGCTGGTAAGTGCCTGGCCTAGTAGTGACGAGACTAAGGCCAGTCACCCCACATAAACCTGTACAGTTGGAATATATATACATATACAACAGCAAAAAACGTTATCAAACGTTTATAAGGAAAGAATTTGCTCTGAAATAACAGTCAATAACTCACAATATCCAGAGTAATATGGTAAAAGGAACAAGTCTTACTTCCATGTCTCAATTCATTTTTCATTTCATATCTTGTGGTAGGCGTACCACCCACTCCCAAATGTAACAATAAGCCATATCTTATGGTAGGCGTACCACCCGCTCCCAAATGTAACAATAGGCTAACGGCAACTATGGCCAATGCCAAGATTCAAATCACTTTGTGGTCGGCGTGCCACACGATCCCATTTCTTATCATATAAGTGGTCGGCGCGCCACACGACCCCAATTCATTAATATATAAGTGGTCGGCGCGCCACACGATCCCAATTAATTAATATATATATTACCGGCATTAAACCAATAATCTCTGATCCACAGTAAGCGTATAAAAGTATTACCGGTTTTGAACCAATAATCTTTACTTCAACAATATTTATAATTACCGGTTTTGAACCAATAATTGATAATAAATCAACAATTTATCTCTGTTACCGGTGTGACACCAATAACTCTTAATCAACACTTCATACATAACTAAATTCCTATTCCTTCAAGCTAGGATAGAACAAACACTTAACTTGAAAGTTTACGAACAATTCAATCCGTGGCAATGCCTTTTCCTTTCGAATTTGGCTCCAATCCAATCGTATCTATATACAATTGATTTAATATCATCAATACTACTCAACAAACTAATCCATATGGCCAATTATAATTTTTATAACATTCTGCCCGGAATAGTGAAAATCGACCCCCGGGCCCACATAATCGAAATTCGAGTTTCGAACCAAAATAAATTCACCCAATCATCCATGAGTTCAAATATACAATTTGTTCTTAAGTTCGACTCCAAAACGAGGTCTAGATCGCAAATTCTTTGAAAACCCTTATTAAACTCATTTCTCAATTTTTCTACCCATTTACACATATTTAGGCTAAGGAATTCAAATAATATTGATGGAAATGAAGAAAAGGAGCTAAGAATCACTTACCCAAGAAGTTTGACGAAGAATCTCTCAAAAATCGCCCAAGGAGTTGCGGAGAAGAGAGTTGAACAGAAATGGAATTTTTATCCCGTTTTTGTTCTGTTTTCAAACTTAAATTCACTGGGCATAAATTTGTTCATCGCGTTCGCGACACCCCGGTCGCGTCGCGATGAAGAAGAAATGTTACACATCACGTTCACGTGGGGCTAGTCGCGAACGTGAAGAAGAAATTCTGGGGACTTACAGGTTGGCCTACGCGAACGCCGGCTAAGCCACGCGAACACGTAGAGGAAAAATATGGCTGGTTCAATTTACTCTGCGCGAACGCGAGAAGGAGTCCGCGATCGCGATGAAGGGAAAATGCTGGGCATCGCGAACGCGACCAACAGGACGCGAACGCGATGAAGAAATGAAATGTGCATCGCGAACGCGACCAACACATCACGAACGCGATGAAGAAATGCCTGCTGCAGATTTTTCTGCAACTTTCTAAGTTCAAAACCATCCCGATGCATATCCGAAACTCACCCGACCCCTCGGGATTCAAACTAGTCATATACACTTACTCAAAAATATTATACGAACTTGCTCGCGCAATTAAATCGCCAAAATAACACCAAAATCAATGAATTGAGCCTAAAAACTAAAGAATGCTTTCAAAATTTCATAACTTTCAAAATTTCAAATTTAAGGCCGAAACACGTCAAACGACATCCGTTTTTAACCAAACTTTACAGGAAGCGCTTAACCAACATACATGACATCTGTACCGGGCGTCGGAACCAAAATACGAGCCCGATATCACTATTATTTAATCAAAGTTCAGTTTCATTTTCCTTAAACATTTTCAGAAAACAATTTAACAGAAAAATTCTTTTACCGGGGTTCTAGACCTCGGATTTTGATTCCGGTTATACGCCCGAGTTCCATTTTTTTCTACGGATTTTATGAGACTATCAAATCACCGGTCCGAGTCCGTTTACCAAAAATGTTGACCAAAGTCAACCATATCAATATTAATATCAAAATTCTTCAAATTTCTCACATATTTCATATATTTCAACATAAGAATTTTTCAACTTCGCGCCTGAACTGCGTACGCAAATCGAGGCAACTATAAATGAGGTTTTCAGGACCTTAAAAGCTCGAAATGATTAATAAAACAAGTGATAGACCCTTTCGTCACACGTGGATGTACAACTGGAGATTAATCACAGGGATTAGGGACCAATATTATTGTAGGAAAATTCTTCTTTCATTTCGCTTCTTCTTTTTGTGTTCAAAATACCATTCTCTATTATTTTGAAGGGATGACTAATGGAATCCAAAACTCTTAGTGCGGTCGTGCTCATAGACTATCTTTTGAAAGCTTTATCCCTATTCTTTGGTCCCAAATTCTTGCAAGAAGATGAATTAGAAACATGCTTAAGATTCCCTTTTAGTGCAAAATTTAAGATAAGTTGGAATATAATAATTAAGCCACTGAAAATTCCAAAATGGTTTCATCTTTATCTTTGTGCATGCACCAAAAACTACCACTGTCAAATGAAAAGTTAAGTCTATTTTGGAGGGCCAACGTTTATTCCCACAATTAGCGGAAAAGGCTTAGCTAAAAATAAATCATTTTTCTCCACATTCTCGTCCATAACAAAGAAGAGTTTGCCTAAATATATTCACCCTAATATTATATGATGCTAAAAGATATATAGTCTTGACATGAACAATATACCTATGAATAGGGCTAGAGGTGTGTTTGTTATATTTATAATAAGTAAGATTAGTAACATGAAAAATATGAAAATCATCTAGTATAACAAGTTAAAATACACAAAAATCTTACATTGTCTATATATATATATATATATATAAATATATATATAAGTGCTCAACTTTTAACTCAAGAGAGGTATTGAACATCACGAATAAAATATGTGGTAGAATTAAAGAAGGCCACGTAAACTATACTATGATGGCTTTAAAGAATTGGAATATCATTACTATGATGGCTTTAAGGAACTAAATAGGAAGGATATCGATGTCTTCCTCTTTGTCATTGCAATTCAAAATTTATAAAAGAAACCGACCAAATTCATCACGGAATACAAAATGACCTTTAAAAAAGGTGACTGACTGGTGAGTCAACTTAAGAATTATAATCTCGAAAATAAGATAAAATACCTATTACAATAGATAATAAAAATTCTTTATCCATGTACATAACCTAAATTAATTTCTTATTTTGTAAAATGTTGTTCAAAGTTTTCAATGGATGGTACAGCACAAACGTTTCATTTTCTATGGTTAGGACCAAATGCAAAAGGCCAATTGTGGGGACCCTTTTTCTTATTAGAGGGGTGGGGTGGTGGTGGCGGAGGTGGGGGACTTGGAAAAGATACAAGATCGACATAATATATAAGCACATTCGAGGGTGCAAAATAAACACCATCATTCTTGACCTAAAACTCATATCATTACACCCAGATTTCATACTATTTGAGTAGTATTTTAGATTAAAAAATTCCCAAAATCACCAAGTATTTAGCTTTTTCAAAACCTCCCACTATTCTTGGCTCCAAAGACTTTTGGCCTTTGACCCTCAATTTATTAATCATTGTACCCTCTTATATAGGAGTATATATTTCATCTTCCTTAACCATTCATACACCCCATATATATAAAGTCCATAACACAAACAAACACACACACACTAAAAATGGCAGCCGAATTTGTGAAGAAGAGCATGTACGTATCAACAGAAGTGGAAAGTGGAGATGTTCAAAAAAACTTTGACGATGATGGGCGTGAGAAAAGAAGTGGTAGGAACGGAACACATATATATACTTATATTGTTACATATATATAGAAGTTAAACTCTAATTGTTTTTCAGGGACGTTGTTAACGGCAAGTGCACATATTATCACCGCCGTTATTGGTTCAGGAGTGCTTTCTTTAGCATGGGCTATAGCTCAGTTAGGATGGGTGGCTGGTCCTGCTGTTCTCTTTGCTTTTTCTTTCATTACATACTTCACTTCTACACTTCTTGCCGACTGTTACCGTTCTCCCGGCCCCATCTCCGGCAACAGAAACTACACTTACATGGACGTTGTCCGTTCTCACTTAGGTACTTTAATTTATTATATATATATATTCTCTCATCACTACTTACTATACTAGTCGGTCGTTAATGCTCTATTTTTCTGTGTCCTCATTGTAGTTTAACTTTCACAAAACCACAAAAAGAAAATTAAGCTACAATTTTTTATTCTTTATTTTGTTGAGTTAGAAAGAAAATTACTGTATAAATTATGGATTGGAAAGAAGAGTAATCTATTTCCAAGATGGGATTTTTATCAATTGAAACATGCATGGACTGCATTTATGCAAGAAATGCTTCAATCATTAATGGGATTTTGGCCTTTTCTTGATTTTTCTTTTTAAACAGGAGGTGTGAAGGTAACGCTGTGTGGATTGGCGCAGTATGCTAACCTCGTCGGAGTTACCATTGGATACACTATTACAGCATCTATCAGTATGGTGTATGTATAAAAGTTCTATTTTTAAAGAAAATATACTATATACTATGACATTTTTGTCAATACTTTTTACTAATCTCATCTTATGACAACCACATTAGATCTATATATATTCAATATATAAATATTCTCATGTTCATAGTTTCGACTTTTCTCTAATAATTTTGTTTCAATTTCAGGGCAGTAAAGAGATCAAATTGTTTTCACAAACATGGCCATGAAGCCAGCTGCTCAATATCGAGCTACCCATATATGATAATATTTGCAGTAATTCAAATAGTTCTAAGCCAAATACCAAACTTCCACAAGCTCTCATGGCTATCAATTCTTGCTGCTGTTATGTCTTTTACTTACGCTTCTATTGGTCTTGGACTCTCCATTGCCAAAGCTGCTGGTACTATATTTTTCTTCTTCTTTTTTTTCTCTAGATTATTCGTACCGATACTTACATCAGAATATATTATCTATATTACTATATTACTCCCACTGGCGCACCCACATGCACTCAACCGATATCCCTTGGTTAAAAAATTATACTATACCATGTAACTAGATTATTTTCTTAAACAATATATATTGACATTCTTTGATTTGATGAAAATTCTGATCCCATAACCCATAGATGAAATCCTGGCTTCACCACTGATCAAACCCAATCATTCTTGAATTCGGCGAGATAATTCATACACCAACCAGCCTTTTTTTCGTTTCCTTGGAATTAATTTTATACTTTGTGGTCCACATAAAGACACTAATTGTCTGCAATAATATGATTTGTTAATTAAAATTGTATAAATTGTAGGTGTAGGGCACCATGTAAAGACAAGCCTAACAGGGACGACAGTAGGGGTGGATGTGTCTGGAACAGAGAAAATATGGAAAAGCTTCCAAGCCATAGGAGATATTGCATTTGCTTATGCTTATTCCACCGTTCTCATCGAAATACAGGCAAGCACACTGTTACTGATTCTAATTCCTTCATATGATCATTTTTAAGATTTTATTACGTCGTAGCTAGGGTTATATGATCTTTGTCTGCATGTGAACTCTGCATGTTTTTTGTTTAATAAATACACATGTCCCACCCAACCCTTACTACCAGGATAAGGGTGGTCCGTATATATATTTGGCATGCTAGAAAATAATTTTTATAAATGAGTTATTTGAAAATCATTTTCTCAGTGTTTAGATCGAAAAGTATAAAATGTTATAAAAATAGGATAAATTAGTAATAAACATTAATAACTCAAATATGTCGGTAAAATGAAAATTTTTAAGCATTAAAAATTATATATATATATATATAGACAAAATTAGTTGCAATATGATGATAAGAATTGAAATAACCGGGACAGAATAATTATCATCCAAAAGTGACAATCATTTTGCCTATTTAGTGAAAAATATTTTTTATATTTTCTGACCACAAGCACCGAAAAACAACTTTTTTCCGTCTTACCAAAACAAACTAGCTAATTCTAACCTCTTCACTTTAATTAAAATATAGACAAAAACTCAAAAAATGCGCTTAATATCCATTAAATTATTCATATTTTCTTCTATAATAGTCTTTTGTCAAAAGTAGCTTAGCAGCATTGAATTTTGACACCCGGCCCCAATGACTAGTAACATAACACCATGCACCTATTCATTCTCGTCCCAACAAAAAATCTGAGGTTCTCAGTTGAAATGCGTGCCTGAATTAATGAAGCTTTATATTATAATATTATATGACGTACCTAATATCTATCTTTAGATGTAGTCGTGTATACATGCATCGACAAATCCATTTTATACTATTCTTATGTAATCAGTGTACAGACTACATGTAGTCAGCCACATGAAGGGTTTTGTAGCATTGGGTGTTAAGATGGTCCATTTTTGTCAATATCCAATCCACTACTGCTCGAGATGATGCTTATATATATCCCCAACAAGTTAAAAAAGAAATCAATATATATGAATTTTTTACTTAATTAATAATATAATTTTTTGATAAAGAGTTATCGAGTAATACTTTGCTTCTTTAATAGACTATATAAATATAGAATTAAGATTCAAATATAAAGATATGTTACTCTTAAGTGGTCGGTCCACTTTGAAAATGATCTAGCAATATTAGCGTTAAAACCATGAATTGTTTATCTTTTTCTTTAATTGAGAGCAAAAACAAAGCTCACGAGCGTTGTCTTTTACCACATGGGTATGGCTAAAAATATTAAATATCGTTTCACACTTTCACTTAATACTTTATTTCATTTTCTCCTAAAGTTTCCTGTTAGGTGCAGCATAATATATAGAAAGTATATTATTCCTTGTGGACCAGAAAAGTCATGGACCACGACTTCGGGTCACTGAGTCTTTAGGCCTTTTTCATATTTCTACTATTCTATAAGTGGGAGTTAGCATGCACTTTCCCGTCTAACATGCTTGCTTATGTAGGGGCATTTAAGAAATTTTATCTTTTATTTATTTTAGAGGTATTGTATGTGCTAGCTTTATCACAGGTACAAACTAGAAAAGATGGCTGAACTATAGGGCCCATCTCAATGTCCATCTCATGCGTTCACACCTATCACTTATTTATACCCTTGATTTAACTTTATTATTTCAAATGACCTCTTTGCTTCTGTAAATTTTTTAAACTTTGAGAGCTTTTTATATGTTCCAAAAAAGTCAATTGTCGGACTCATGGTCCCCACGTTCCTATCTAGCCTATCCAAAAACCAAATCATAAAATAGCTTTAATAGTAAAGCAAGATACAAAAATAATACAGTGGAAGTAATACAAGACATTTATTGGAGTAAAGAAAATTATTTTTCTTAATAAAGTCAAATGAATTAGGCACACAATAGTAAAAAAATAAATTGAAATACTCGACAAGCATATAAAGTACAATAGTTTAAATACAAGTATTATCGAGTTATATGATTCCACTTTGTGCAAAATGGAGCAGAAACTTAAAGCTTTTACTAAAGAATTAAAAAAAAAAAGAATTTAGTTGGGATTTAGATTTAAATGGCAACATGTTGCTAAAGGTGTCGACAGCCAAAGGGCACTGATAAACAAAAATGTAAGCAATGAAAATATTAAAGTTTATGCCTTTAACTAGAGGAAAGATGACTTCATTTTAAATACTAACGGCTAATAAATATTGAGACCAACATTAAGAAGATAAGGTGAAATAATACTTAGGTAAGTATTTGATATTAAAGGATTAGAAATAAATTATGATATTAATGAAAAGAATTTAACACTAAAATATAAAACAAAAAATAGTTAGTTTGTCGGTTGTATCGTGTCATTATGGTTCTTTTAGAGACAAAGATAATACCATCACTATAGGCTACGTATATCATTTGCTAGGGTTAAATTTCAAAAATTAACGAGTGTTTAAAAAAATATTTGATTGGGTGTGAAAAATAATATTTAAAATTAAAATCTAAAAATTTATGATTGAAAAGTCGCATTTATTTCATGTGAAATACTCCTTAAATAATTTTTTAAATATTTTACCCGTGTTCTAAATATACTCAAATCTGTAGAATACAATATTAAATTAATTAATTTAAATTATATTAATTTATCTATAAGAACTTGGACACGTGCACGTGCTATCACTTACTAGTCATAAAAGAAGTGAGCCTTCTCCCACACTCCTTTTTTGGTGCATTATCTGATCATGATTGCGACAAATTTTACTACTGTCAACATTTTTTTTATTTTATTATTATGATGTAATACAACGAACCTGAATTAATTCCACATGTCTTTGTTTCCACTTCGTGATATTAAAACCATATACGACAAATAAGTTGGAATATTTCCTAGTTAAGCTTTTAGACAGTTACACATACCGATTCTGAATAGCATACAACATTTCCTTGATTACTTGGAGCATGTATGATTAAACATTCTTGTGGTTTTGACTTGAAATAACAACTATGATATATTATTACTAAATAAATATTTACATATTATTTTCATTAATTACGAACAAGTTTTGCAACACAGTTAGGATCAGAAAAAATAAACAGGATGATAAAGAGAGGAACAGGCAATAATAGATATTTCTACTTGTAACATATCAATTTTTGCCATCACAATCTGGTTTTAGCATCTGCGGAGCACATCTAAGTGAAAAATATAAATAAAAAAAGGCTTGAATTCCAATTGAACTTTTTTTTACTCTGTTCCAGACTTTTAGGTACAAGTCAAGTTAAATTTACAAAAAAGAATTCAGTATTACAACTAATTAAATTCATAAATTCACTATGAAACAAGGCCAGAACCAAGCCCGGTTACCTCTCTAATTCTGACTATATGGAGTCTCTTAGAAGAGGTTGTCATAGGCATATGACGCACTCCTACA
This sequence comes from Nicotiana noctiflora, assembly GCA_032618575.1. Classification (NCBI taxonomy): domain Eukaryota; kingdom Viridiplantae; phylum Streptophyta; class Magnoliopsida; order Solanales; family Solanaceae; genus Nicotiana; species Nicotiana noctiflora. The sequence continues at coordinate 18,566 of JASVEL010004113.1, read as the reverse complement.
CTTAAGTGGCCACAATTTTAATAGTAGTATACTGAATCCAAAAGCTTCACGCTTGAACCTGCTAAGTTCTAATATTAATTTCACAATATTCAGATATAGTTGTATACTATTAAAAAACCATTACTTACTTAATCAGCAATATAATTGCAGGATACATTGAGATCACAACCTCCAGAGAGCAAGGTTATGAAGAGAGCCTCATTAGCTGGAGTTTCCACCACAACTTTATTCTATATACTATGTGGTACCATTGGTTATGCAGCCTTTGGAAATGATGCTCCTGGAAATTTCCTTACTGGTTTTGGTTTCTATGAACCATTTTGGCTAATTGACTTTGCCAACGTTTGCATTGCCGTCCACCTTGTTGGAGCTTACCAGGTGAAACTTAATTCTATCTCAAAAACCTGCTCCATCTACTTAAATACACAAGGCACTAATCTAACTATATATACCAAATCGAATATAATGTCGTGACTTTAGGTTTTCTGCCAACCTTTATATGGGTTTGTGGAGGCTCGTTGCAACGAGCGATGGTCGGACAGCAAATTCATCACCTCCGAGTACGCTGTGCAAGTTCCATGCTGTGGCGTTTACAACGTCAACTTGTTCAGGTTGGTGTGGAGAACAGCATATGTTGTAGTGACAGCCGTGATTGCCATGATATTCCCCTTCTTCAATGACTTCTTGGGTTTGATCGGGGCAGCTTCGTTCTATCCATTAACTGTCTACTTCCCAATAGAGATGCACATTGCCCAGAGAAAGATACCAAAGTATTCTTTCACATGGGTATGGCTCAAAATTTTGAGCTGGACTTGCCTGGTTGTATCACTTGTTGCAGCTGCTGGATCTATCCAGGGTCTTGTCACTTCTCTCAAGCATTACAAGCCTTTCTCAACTCAACAATAAGTTCTCTGAATTGTTCAAATTAAATATGTAATGTTTTTTAATAACAAGTGTAATCCAAACTGATTGGTTGTATGTTATTCTTACAAATTTTATACACTACGCTTTTTCACAAACTCTACATTGCACCTGCAACCTGATTTTTGACTCATTCGAAATGATCTAAGCCATCCACTTACTTAACAGAGCAGGGTCCATCTACATCTACTGCAGCTTGCATTGACTTATCACTGAATAACAAATCAAAACTACACTTGTTGATCAAAGCAGGCAAAATGGGCAACTGGTGCTGGTTCCTAGAGGAGTACCGTCATCAAGAACTAATTTTTAGAAGTCATGATCTGCATAATGCTTTTACAAGCTATGTTATATGAACGCATTTATGGATACCTATGCTAATAGGGTTGTGCATAGATATCCTATATGAATATTTATAGTTTGTTAATTTTGAATGTTCTTTAAGAATCCGCACCAAGCATTCACACCCATATCATACAAGTTCAGTATGGGTACGTCAATGGAAATCGAGGACTCCCCGAAACAGTTTACAAGTCGAAATGAAACAGACAAAGCTTGAGTTCTGGAACAATAGGATTAAAAAAGCTGTTTACGCATCAGATCAGATCTTAAACGCATACATATGTCTCAGGAAAATTGCAGGCAGAGTGGAGCACACAACTCAATTTATGTGGAATTGAGAGGAAACTCCCTCCTCTCCTCCCCTACAGCTCTTATTTATTTCCCTCTAGTCTGGGATACCTCAAGTAGTAGACAACTCTATGTAAGTTAGGTTTCTGAAAAGGATTGCCACACCGCATTTTTGCACATTTCAACTGCTACTGTTGGGTATCTCAAACTAGCAATATAGCAGCACACTTCTATTCTTAGTTTTTACAGTATCAAACGGGAAATGGAAAAGAAGGACCAGAAGCATACTTTGAAGTCAATGAATGACCTCTCAGTCTGGTAGTAATGCAGCATAAGAAACAACAACAACTGAACTGAAATTAGGTAATAAATCTTTCGCAATTAAGGAAGTAAGACATATGTTTCTTACTTTGTGGGCCTGCCGAGGTAAAATATTACTAGTCTTTATCCTTAATGTTGTTATCTATCTTCTCATTAGACTGCTTTCAGTTTTCATTAATGCATTGAGATAAAACCAAAATTAATCTTCAAGCTATACTTTGTGAAGGAATAAATCCCCAAGATATCAAGTTGAGACAAGACCAACACACTACTAATGGCTCCATCATTTTTGTAGGACAAAGAGACAGGGGAATTTGACTGCAAACGAAGATGTTAAAAAACCCTCCTTCTCCATCCTAGAATGATCATCTCAAGTGAAAACATATCAATATGTTCTGTGAAACTTTACCACCACAGAATCCGAATCTGTTAGCCAACTGGCAGTACTTCAAATACTCTAACATGCATTTTTTCCATTTTTGTTTTATCAAGAGTTTGCAGCTTGTAAAACTGCTAAACCATATCTTCCAGTAGCCATCACCGCAAACTCCAGTTTCAGCACTGCGCAGAACACCATAACAATAAGTCTTCTGGAATAAGTTAACGCCTTTTGAATTCACATTGACAAAAGTATAAAAAAAGGGAGCATCCTCCATCCGGACTGCTCTCCAGGGAGCATAACTAACTATTCTGCATTCACACAGCTTCTGAGAACAAAGATCACTCAATTAGACGTCCACAAGATCGACAAATTACCTCACTGCCACTAATCAAGCAGCTTCAGTCTCGACCATTACAAAGGCTTGGATGAGACTTTGAGCAGCATTAGTCTGCTCAGGCGTCCCAGATATAATGATAACAGTCTCTGTTGCTCCAGGCTTGGGATCATTTATGGTGACTTTTGCATCAGAAATCTAGAAAATAATTAGTCAGTGTCACAAATGAAAATGTTTTTATACAATGCTAGATCCGCACTTCACAGAAATAAGACCAAGTATATTACAACAACAACAACAACAACCCAGTATATTCCCACAAGGTGGGGTCTGGGGAGGGTAATATGTAGATAGGCCTGACCAAATATATTGATATGCTAATATTTAAAAACAGAAACTGGTGTAAAACACGGAAGCAAAACATGTAGAAAACGACAAGCGGAAATCTACAACAGTAAAACATAAAAAACAAAGAAAACAAACAGTAACTAAGAAGATAGAAATATGTACCAAAAGAGGGAGATAATATTTACTACCATATATACACATTTATGCATAAAGAGGGAGATCATATATCTTTCTTATTGGGCATGGCCTTAGGTAATGATCAATCAGAAATAAAAGTCAGAATATAAAAGAAGAAAAAAGGTGTAATGCTATAGAATCCAGAGATCATACATCACATATTTGTCGAAGACATCCCCCGCCTTCTCCATAGATTGCAGGAACGACAGATCGAGGCACAACTACTTCCACTGTAGTGCTTGTTATCACAGCTGGATGACTTCCTCTATATTAATGAAATTCAGGTTTAACCAGGACATACATATATCATCAGTATATAATAGAAAATAGCAGTTCAAAAATGAACTGTAGAACATGAAGTAGAAAAAAGGACAATAACAGAAAGAGTTTGGTCATGATCAAGAATGTACTGACCCTCCAAATCCGCCAATACTTCGTGGACCTCCTGCATAATCTGGGAAGCCCCCACCTTCACCCAGTCCCTGCAATACAGTTCAGAAAATTAATATTTCTATGATATTTATCATTTATTGGATCAGAACTTTTTTCCTAGCAGAAATAGACATGCTCTAAGACAATTCTGAGGCTCGCGTTAAATTACATTGTGAAAGCAACAAGTACGTGATTATAAGTACATCAGGTGGAGCAGCCTAGATATAAAAATCAACCAACTCCCACTTTAATAGTCACAAGAAACTCGAATGCTAGAATTAACTGCAAACAAATGCGTACCTGAGAACCCCATGGGGCTGAAGATGGCATTCTATCAGATATATGAGGTGGAATGCCTGGCCTATGGAAATTTTGCATAAAGGGAGGACGATCATCATGTGGATGGAAACCACCATGCGGAGGTAGGACACCAACAGCATCAAACTTGTGAAATGATGGACGAATGTTAGAAAACATGCCTGGAGGTGAAAATTCTCTTCTTCCCATATGTGAAGGGAATGGAGTTACTTGGTCCAGGAAACCAGGGTTTGAAGGAAATGCATCACGAAAATAATGATTCTGCAATCTGGTGGTAATCTGCAGAAGGGCTTCACAAACGTTTTCAAAGTCTCCATTTACCTGAGCAACCAAAAAGAAAAGCAAAAAACAGTCGAGATCTAGGAATTAGGCTTATCTTAAACCAAACAAATGTTGCTATAGATATCACACTAAACCAAAAAGAGAATTAAAAAGTAATAAATGTCAAGCCAGCGATAAACCAAAAAAGAGAATTAAAAAGTAACAAAATGGCAAGCCAGGGAGATGCAGAAGGGAATTGCTAATTTTTATTTTTAGTAACATCACTAAAATCATAAAAAGAGAAAAACACCTGAACTACTTCTTCATTTTCTGATGCAAACTTTGGGGTTTGATCCTTGCCTACAATACGAATATAGGCTCCAGTTGACTTCCTCATTTCAGCTATTATACCGCCACCTTTACCCAAGAGGCATCCGATTTGATTTGAGAACACCAAAAGTTTTGCAACCATGCCATTGTCCTTGTTCTCGGATGCAGCCCTAAATATTCGGGATTGAATGCGAAGGACAGCATCTTGTGGCAAAGATATCCTATCATCTGGGTGCTGCATAAATAGAATGACCTTAGCCTTTTATTTTGCAAAGGTTAGAACGAGTATCAACTTTAGCGAAAAGAACGAAACCCCCCCCCCTCCAAAAAAAAAAAAAAAACTAAAGGACAATCCAGGAAAAGAAAGCAAACATATATCGAAGAGTCAAATCATACCGCTGGACCAGAGATGACAATAACTCGATCTTCAGAATCCCCTGCACCATCCAGAACTTTGATCTGACACCCAGTCTCATGCTGAAGTGCTTTGATTATACTTCCTCCTTTTCCAATTATACCTCCAACTTTTTCATTCGGACAAAGTAATCTGAAAGTCAAGGCGTCAGGAATAGGGTTCATTCGTCCAGGTATACCAACTTCCCCATCACGAGATGCAACAGAGGACGGTGGCCCCTGCCCACGGTAAGGACGTGCTGACGGTGGATGCAATTCCTGGTTAGACAGAGGATGGCCAGGAGACTGAGAAGATGGACCACCAGCATCAGCAAAGAGAAAATCCTTATCCCAAGAGGAATTCTCAAGTAATTGTCGAGCAACGACTTCGAGAGCTTTTTTAACTGCCTCACGCTCCCCAGAAATCTGCATTATAACAGTAAGGAATCTTTTCATATTTCTGGTATATATGACAAAATTTGACCAATAGAGTACTTCATAAACCAGCAGACACTGTTCACATGATCAACTCTATGAAACGTGAGGCAGGCAATAGGCAGGCAATGAGATAGTGATGAAGCAGTATTCACCATGAACTCAACAAGTATGTAGAGTATTCAATTTGAATTGTATAGATTCAGGGGCCATTCTTTGACACCAAAGCTCATCAGTGCACCTCCTAACATAGAACCTACTGTTATATCAATATTAAGCCACAGACCTTTCAAAACATTTTGACATGCATGCACACACACAACAGCGTTGAATTACGAATTCAACTCAGAAGTATAGATGATAGCACTGACGATAGTTAATGACTAAGCTGAGAAGATCACATATATTAATGCTACGCAAAATGAATGAATAAATATCAACAAATATACCTGAAGCAATTCATCAGATGAAGACGCACATGAAGGTCGTTTGTCCTTGGGAAGAACCTGTATCTGTGCCCCACTTTCAGAACACATCTGCTTTATCACACTACCACCTTTTCCTAACAAACATCCCACTTGACTGGAGAGTATAAGCAATCTTATAACTAATGAGGAAGAATTATCACCCTCTTCATCTCCTCCATCCATTCCTACCCCTCCTTCAATCATCCTATCATATACCAAGAATAGAGCTTTCTGAATAGATACTGCCTCCTTCTCAGTTTTGGAGCTTTCTGCTGGAGGGGACTCCTTATTCTCAAGCTTATCACCATTTTCATCAGTGCAACTGTCCTTTTCTTTAGTTTCAGTTCCCTCAACATCAGCCTGGAGCTGTTCGGTTCCCACTTCATCTTCTTTTCCTGAACCTACAATAACTATCACCCTCTCATCACAACCAACAACACTATCCTCAACTCGAATCTCTGCACCAGTATCCTCTCGTATCCGAGAAATGTTGCTGCTATCCTCTCCGATAAAGGAATCTATCTTAGAAGCAGGGCATAGTATACGAACTTTCGGAGGTGATTTCTGGGAACTAAAAGATGCTGATTTCTGCCACTTCCCTCGGCCATTTGTTTCTGCAAGGCTCCAAACATGCGGCCGCTTGGAAGGTGTCAACTTCATTGGCATATCTGCATATTTTTTGTAACAGACGCTAACTTCAGGAAAGAATGATAAGAGTACAGAGGATATATGAGCTAGATTAGGAACATTGCCAAGTAGTAGACTCATTTGATAAGGCCTGAATCAAATTATGCAAACATAATCAAACTCCACAGAGCCACATTGGTAGTGATTTTCGAACCTCGTACATGTTATTCTATTATATGATCAGTAAGACACATTAATTTCAAACAGCGATACCTGAATAAGAGAAACGAAAGTACCAAGCGCGAACCCTAGGGGTGAGCAGCCGCACATATTTGAATTATAATTTAAGAGTATCCATTAACTACAGTCTGAAAGATATAGACATCAACCAGTTGATTCATTCTAATTCATTGAACTACTCCACTGTAGAAATATCAGAAAAAAATAAGGAAATGTTGTTTTTGCAAATATGAATCGCATTTTCTAAAATAATTTTCCAAGAAAAGTTATCTTTTAACCGGAGCCTTGAAGTTAAGCAAAATGGTTCATTGTTTTGACATTTTTCAGTCTGAGCATTTTGCATTTAAACTACTCTCCACCAATGTAGGCAGTAATTTTTAATACCTTATCGCCCAAACCTTAAGACCCTATCATATTTTTCGGGCCATTACCTGATACCTTCTTCTTCTTTTCCTTATTTTTTTTTTAATTACATTGCGAAGAAGCGATGAACTTCGTAAGTACTCTATATGTAATAGGAAGCTAGCACTACGCTTGCAAAAGCACAAAACCAAGAAAAGAAATTTCAGCTGAAGCATACAACAACATACCCAATATTATCCCACATCTGTGGGATGGGATAATAAGAAGAATATTATTAAAAATTATTTAATGCTCTATAGTTATACAGCAGCTAACAATCATGAACTTTAATTTTGAGAGGACCGATATTTGGACAGTTAGACTTGGCATAAACTGTTAAAACCATAGAGTGAAAGGCAATTGAGAGATTCAGCATTTGTTACCAATTAACTCGTCGGAGAAAACGTTCGGACCGTTTCTAGGGTTCCGCCGGCGACGTTGCGACGGTGAAGATAAATTTAGGGAGGGCGGTGCTGAAGTTTAGAACTGAGGTTTCATTTTTGTAGTATTTAGAATTTGCATATGGAATGAATTTATTCGTTTGCATTTGGTTCAAATTTATTGCTTCTTTTGCTTCTTTTGCTATTTTGTATTTTTATTTGAAAAAATAAAAGATTAAAAAGAGGTGTCTACTAATGCCTTTTTTTTTTTGTTTAATCATAACTTATTGGCAAACTATTTTGCGTGGCGTGTTTCTATTTCTTCATTTTCTAAGAGCCAAACATTTAATTAAGGGTCAAATAATTCTAGTACACTCCTTTGGGATGGTGTGAAATGTTAATGTTAAACAGAACTAAAATTAAACTAAATCAGAAAATAAATCTTAGCGGTTCAATTTAATTTTTGTTATAAAATAATAAAAGAACAAGAATAATATTACACAGAGAGAGGAAATTCTTATTGAATTTTGGAATGATTTACAATGGGGTAAGACCCCTCTATTTATAGCAGAAAAATAACTTAGTCACAAAGTAAACTCTCCACAAGATAGACATTCACTCCAAAAAGAATTTTATTCTTAACACTCCTCCTTGAATGTCTACTCAGTAAGTAATGTGCCTCATTAGAACCTTAACTAAAATAAAACCCAATGGGAAAAATAATCTAGAAAAGGAAAAAGAGTACACATATCTAATAATACGCCTTTTGGTTGCCTCGTTAAAAACCTCGCAAGGAAAACCCAGTGGGACAAAACCTTGTAAGGGAAAAAGAGTGCAACGCGCATTAACTCCCCCTGATGAGAGCATCAATTCACATTCTTAAGTCTTCGCATCCCAATCTTGTACACTAGCTTCTTGAAGGTTGATGTCGACAAAGATTTTATATTAGTTTCAATGTATTTTCATAATGACATAACACTTCGTAATCTCTCATGAGAAATTACGAAGTGTTATGTCATGTGATCTTCTCGATCACTTGCCTCCTTTATTATGATCATTTTGATAATCTGCTCATCTTCTTTATCAAGAATTTTATTTGAAACCGATTGTCTATACGCTTTAAGCTTACCATAGACTTTGTCCTTCTAGGACTTATTATAATATGAGCATTTGCAGTGAGAATATAGTTACTTTCTTTGGGTCAGCAAATACATCTAGCATGCTTTGCAATAAATTGCACATGAATTATCCTTTTATGAACTTCAAGTTCATATTATTTTATTCGAGGATCTCGATGTATAAATGATAATTTATTCCATGTAACTTTTCTCAACTGTTGTATCTTGTCTCTCCCTCATGTTAGAAAAACTAACTTGTTTCCTCAATTTTGAGAACTCATCTTTGTGCGTTATGGTGTTAATCAAAATATACACTACACATCAATAATAATAGGATGGAATTATTTGGTTCCTGACCCTGAGCCACTTGTGGGGGGAGAAAATAATATACTTTCCTATATAACGTGTATATAATTTTGTTCTCATAAGCAATAATTTAGCTATTAAGTAGAGGCACTCAATAAATTATTTTGCTAAACCAACTGTAATATAAACTAACTTATCAAGATGAACTATCTTGAATAGAAAATCTGGAAATTATACTCTAAATCAAATTATTGAGCAAGTTACCTCGCACACACCGGCCAGGTTGCGGGAAAATAATAATTGCACATGTAACCATCTCATAGATGCATCTTATGTGGGATACATAGCAGGTGAATGGGCCCATATTCACCTTTGATATTTCCAACATTCATGGGATTCAATCCCACTTTTAGTTGGTATATTAATTATTGAGAACAGACACATAAAAGAATTCGTAAAGAACTTTCTAGTTCTTTAATATTTACCCATGTGAATTCTCTTTATTTTTGCACATCATACTTAAATTGATATGGGTAAATCAATTATGCCAACTGAATAAATTATCAATATTGATAAACTTCAGGTTTACACCATGATGTGTGCAATTATGAATAAACTCCAAGTTTATTATGATATGAGTTTTTATATCAATAAATATTCACTTCATTGTGATATTCTTTTGTTTATGTAGTACAAATTAGAATAAAGCGGATAACTTTTCACATACATATTACCCCACTACAAGTTGTAGTAATAGAAGATATTAAATCTTTCCTTTATTTATAGTCTCAATATAATCAACTGCTTTCACATATACTTTGGAAACTGAATAAGTTTCTTTGAGACTTACCACAACACAATACTTTATTGGTAACCAATTGTGTTTCTCCAAAATAGTAATAATTAGCTCTTCTAGAGCTCTCAATTAATTTTGCACTATCACAGATTCATCATCATCCATGTGGTGAATATCTCTTTTAAAGAGAAAGTTATACCATTATGGCCATGGTCAAAATAATATGCAAGATCTGTTTCTTCCATTATCGTTGACTTTTAATAATCACAATGCTAAAATATTTTGGCGTACAATAGGTGCGTGACCAATGACCATTCATGCCATAATAATAATATTATTTTTTTATATCATCTCAAACCTCCTTTTAAAGGTGAGTGTGGTGTAATCACTACCACTAGCACATTTATATTCTTCCAAAAACGAATATATATTCATAAATCAGATGTTTTCTCATCATCATGAATGGACCATAGTCATGCGCTTTATAAAATCTCATGTCAAATCGATGACAAATATTTTCACAAAGTGTAGGATTATTTTGAGAATCCTTATTGTTCTCATTACCACAAATGATGACGATTATAATTTCGTCTATTGTCACGTCCACATCCATTGATACCTTCACAGTAATAATTTTATCTTCTTTCAGACTTATCACATATTGGTATCACATTCTCTTAAGGGAATGAGAATGGAGAAAATTCAATGGGACGGATTTTCACTTCTTGTGTGCATGATCATCCATGACTTTGATCATGGCAAGACATAGAAATTTTACCACTTCATGTGGGTGTAATTTCTTAAAAACTCTATTAGAGTTATAATCAAACTTTGTTGTCTTTGCCTGTATATAAAATCAAATTATAGAATTTCGCCAAGCCTAATCTCTCTTCACGGTACCGGGAAGAAAAGAAATACGACAACAACTAAGTCAGAAAAAATTGATTCTTAAATTTACCCTCCTTCAGCTAGGACAGGAACGAAAAAAGAGATGTTGGAAAGATTACTACCTGAGAAAGAAGCTGACGGACTACGAGTCGTCATATTCGACCTTGGAAAAGACGTGCCTCGCCTTGGTGTGGGCTAGGCTTTTTTCAAACTTGACGGTCAAGTTCCCTGCTACTTCCGTAAATACGTCGCCCGCATAGCTTCGGATTCCCAAAAAGAGTAGAATAGAAGAGTCCGTCGACTCTTTTTAGTTTTAGAAGGTTTAAATGAAAGAGAAAAGTAAAATATTTACCTTAAATCCAGAATTTTAATCATGAAGGAAGTTCATAAAATAATTGACAATCATTATGCTCAATCCCAAAGTTTCTACTCAATTGGTTAGAGTCTCGTGCTGATAAATAAAAGAACAAGAACAATATTGGAGAGAGAGAGGAAATTCTTATTGAATTTTGGGATGATTTACAACGGGGTAAGACCCCTCTATTTATAGCAGAAAAATGACTTAGTCACAAAGTAAACTCTCCACAAGATAGACATTCACTCCAAATAGAATTTTATTCTGAACAATTTTGATATTTTAGTTTATAAATCAGTAATATTATATTTGATTCGTTATTAAATTAAAAAAAGTTAAATCAAACCAATAATAGATATATTACTTAGTAAATAAAAATAATAATATTTATCCCTTAAAGGTTTCGTGAAAAACAATTGCATACCGTATGATTCTGTTTGAAGTGAGTCTAATACCCTTTAAATAATAAAACGCTAAATTGGGTATGCGCAACAGCCAATGCATTTGAAGAGAAAAATGAGTCAAAAATATTAATATTCACGTGCAAAAGTTGCCATAAATTGAACAAAATATTGCATCTAGCTAAGAGAGAAGAAGAGATAAATGAAAGAAGAAAAGAGGTGAGAATTCATAAAGTGAGGAAAACAATTTGTAATAGCTCGAAAAGTGTGTTCCCTACTATTACAAATTGTTACTTAATATACAAGACATGCTGAAATAGTTGTTGTTGTTGTCCTACTCAACTTTCACGTCAACTGCCAGTGTAATATATGTATCAATACCCCTTTGATAAAGATCACCCTTGTCCTCAAGGGTGAAAGATGGAAATCGAGCTCGTAGTGCAGAGGCTAATTCTCAAGTGGCATATGAAGCATCTAAGTTGGACCATTTGATCAGGCATTGTTCAACAGCTTTGTTTCTCTTTTTGATCAAACATCTAGCTAGAATGGCTTCAGGAAATGGATAAAGCTAGATGGTCAGGTCAAGGACCGGAGGATGAACAATCTCGGAAGGAAGGTTATGGCAAAGTGTGGGCTGACAAATGTGGAAGGTGGAATGGATAAGAACCTCTGGTGGCAGCAGGAGTTTACAAGCAACAACACCAACTATTTCAACAATAGGATAGGGACCAAAGTAACAAGAAGTTAGCTTATGATAAGGAGAAACAATCAATGTTGATTGTCTATAAAATTGCAACTTGACAAACACCCAATCTCCAACATGAAAGGTTTTCTCAAACCCGTGAGCATCAGCTTGAGCCTTTATTCTGAGTTGAGCTCTATGTAAATGAAATTTGGCCATGTGCGACTTGAATTCCCTTAATAACAGAATGTCTTCAACAAGGGTAGAATCAGAATCTCTAAGTAGATAGGGCAAGCATAATGGAGGAGAGTATCTATATAGAAGGTCAAAGAGGGAGGTTTTAATGGAGGAGTGTGGGCATGAGTTGTACCACTACTCAGACAAAGATAAAAAAGAAGACCAATCAACATGTGAGTCAATACAAAAGCACCTCAAATACGTCTCTAAGCACATGTTAAGAACCTCACTTTGGCTATCGGTTTAAGGATGGTAGGCAGTATACGTTTACAAAGTAATTCCTTGAGCTGAGAAAAATTCTTTCTAGAAGGAACTGATAAAGATAGGATCACTATCACTAGTAATAGTAGCAGGGAATCCATGTAGCTTAAAAATGTTGTCCAAGAAAACAGGCACCAAGGTTTGTGCAGTATAAAGGTGAGCGAGAGCAATAAAGTGACCATACTTGGTCAAACAATCAAATACGACCCAAATAACTGTCTTACCCTTGTAATTTGGTAGTCCCTAAATGAATTCCATGGTAATGTCAGTCCAAGGTAGTGCAGGGATAGGTTAGGGTTGGAGAAAACAAGGAGAAACAAACATATCATACTTATTTCTTTGGCAGGTAGTACAGTTCTGAATGAAGGTTACAATGTCCTTCCTTATGCCCTTCCTGTAGAAATAGATTAACACCTTCCTGGTAGTGTCATCTAAGCTAAAATGGCCACCAGCTGGAGTGGAATGCCATAAAGTGAGCAATTTAGATATTAAAGCAGCAAAATTCCTTATCACTAACTTCCATTTCTTTCTAAGTTGATTATTGAGCCAAGTAAAATGCTTCTGACAAGTCTGTTGTAAAGACTGAATCAAGATATGCAAGTAAGAATCAAAAGACCAAGTGCAGTAATCTTTTCCCATAAATCAGTGGAGACAGAAAAAACAAGTAAGGACATCAACTTAGCTCCTGAACTTTTGACAAGTATGAAGCTATGTTCTCTTTGCCCTTCTTATATTGGATCTCTAAGTTGTGATGACCCGGCCCGTCATCATGTGAGTTATCACCCCGTTATTCCCCTTACATGCTTGTCAATGTTTCAATATGCATGTTTGGTGAGTTTGAGTCAATTCGAATTGAATTTGGTTGGAAATGAGGCAAATAGTCTCTTAGAAGAAGGAATAGTTGGGAAAAGTCAATTGGACGTTGACTTGTGAGTTAGAGAGCTCGGAATCGAATTTTGATGATTCAGTCAGCTCTGGGAGATCATTTGTGTCTTAGGAGAGCGATCGGACTTGAATTTGGAGGTCCGGTGTAGTTTTAGGCTTGAATTGGCTAAGGTTGAAATTTGGCGAAATTCGAACGGTAGGTGAGATTTTGATCCGGGATTCGGAATGGAATTCCGACAGTTGCAGTAGCTCCGTTAGGTGATTTTGGATATGCCTGCAAATTTTCAGGTCATTCGGACATCGTTTGGTCGGGTTTTTGATCGAATGTGAATTTTTGAAGTTAAAGTTAAACTTAATCTTGAATTTGTTGAAACGGACGTTTTTTATGTTAACGATAGAGTTTTGATGATTGGAACAAGTTCGAATAAGGTTATAGGACGTGTTGGTGTTTTTGGTTGAGGTCCCGGGGGCCTCGGGTGAGTTTGGGGATGGTTTCGGACCATTTCTAAGCCATTTTTAACTGTTGGTTTATGTCTGTAGCAGTGTTCTACGCGATCGCGGACAATGTGTCACGATCGCGGTGAGTAAAATGTGCGAAAAATATTAATGCATCGCGATCGCGTGAAATGCTCCGCGATCGCGAAGAAGGAAATTTCTGTTGCATTGATCCTACTTCGGAAGCTCATATCTTTTTATCTAAAAGGAATTTAGAGGTGATTTAAAAACGAAAGTTGTAGCTCATCGTGTCTAGTTTGCATAAAGCTAAAGAAATATTGCTTTGGATATCTGTGTAAAACGTTATGGACGTTACACTATAGGGTGTCCGAGAAGGATCTCTAATACACATGTATATATTGGAAAGCTTGTATCTCGAAATGTATAAGGATTCAGGCAATGAGCAACAAATAAAAGTTATATCTCTATATATTTAGTTTCTATAACATCAAACCATTCATGATTCGGAGTTGTGTGCAAAAAGTTATGACCATTATACTGAAGCCTATCCGGAGGAACCGGAATTTGTTCACCGCGATCGCGAAGCATTTCCCGCGATCGCGAAGGATAAATTTTGGGCCAAAAATTTTGTTCTCCACGATTGCGGAGATATTCCCGCAATTGCGATGAGTAATATGCCTGGACAGAATATTTTTAAAATATTTCAGTCGCGAAATCAACCCACTTTTCCACCATTTTTGGTCATTCTTGAGAGCTTTTGGACGGGAACTGAAGGGATTTCGATGGGGAATCGTTGGAGGTAAGATTTATGAGTTAAATACATGATTTTATCAAAGAATCTTCTATTAATTCTCTGAATTTGGGTAAAAAACCAAGAAAATTAGGGCTTTGAGCAAAAATCTTAAAATGAGGATTTGAAGGACCATTTATGGTCCGAATTGGGAGTTCTTGGTATGTACAGACTCGTGGAGAGACGAGGATTCTGAAAATATGAGTTTCATAATTTTTTTGAGAAGCGTACCAAAAGTTGAATTTTGATAACTTCGTGGGTTTTGGTGTAATTCGAGTTATTTCGATTAGGTTACGTCTAATTAGCCTATATTGATGCATTCTCATTTATTTTGAGCAGATTTGGCATCCGAAGAGATTAATTTGCGAGGCAAGCACAAAGCGGGCTAGGACTTCTATCGGATCGAGGTGAGTGGTGGTAGTAAATAATGTACTGAGGGTTTGAAACCTCGTACTTGCACTATACAGTGCAATGTTGAGATGAGACACGCGTCATGTGACAGGCGTGATAACATTGTGATTGGGGGATTGGACTTGGTCCTTCCCGACTAATAGTTTATTATATATTATGACTGTGAATGAGCTTATAACTGAGTAATTGAGCCGGTAGCCATGTTTGGGGCCTTGTGCCGATCTATAGACCATTAGGGAAAACTGTAGAGCTAGGTGACCCCTGTATCATGTTGGAAACTTACACTCAGCCGTAATATTTATTGTATAGCACATCGTGGGCCAGTACTAGATGTGAACTGTGACAGAGACTACCTAGGGTGGAAATTCCCTGATTTACCTGAGTGGGCCTGAAAGGCCAAGTCTATACTGACTGGGATAGGGTCGAGGACCCATTATGAGGTATTATATATATATACCTATATTGGATCGGGCTACACGTCGCAATAGTATATGTGTTAGATCGGACTGCACATCGCAATAGTATATGTGTTAGATCGGACTGCACGCCGTAGTGATATATATATATGGATCGGACTGCACGCTGCAGTAATATACAAGTGGGACGGACTGCACGCCACAGTATTTTTGCGCTTGGGCTGTAGGAGCCACTCCGAAGTCTGTATACACCCCAGTGAGCACCGTCGACGTTAAATGGAGCGGGCTGCATATATATATATATATACATATATATATATATATACATATATATATATATATATATATATATATATATATATATATATATATATATATATATATATATATATATATATATAACGGGCTAAGCGCCACCGCATTATAGACATATGTATACATATATATATACATTGGATCGACTGTACGCCGTAGCAGTACGAGTGAGGACTAGGTTAGTGTGGGGGACCTTGGTGAGATAGATGTGGACTCGAAATGGGGGTATTCACTGTAGAGATGACTTACCTGTGAGGTTACCCTTAGAACTGTTTAGTGACAGTACATGTGTTCTCACTTTCAGTTGTTATTTATTATTATTACTCACTGAGCTGAAATATACTCACCCCACTTCCCTGCACTTTTTGTGCAGATTCACAGGTGCCAGAGAGCAGTTGAGCTGTCGCAGCTGCTTATTCATTACTATCCCGTGGAGACTTCGAGGTAGCTGCCGACGTCCGCAGGACCTGATCTCTCCTTCTTATCATTTTGTTGCTTTCATTCTGCCTAGACTTGTATTGTGTAGGATATTTCATTGTAGAGGCTCAGACTTGTGACACCATGATTTGGTTGGGACCGTATTTTGTATGCTTCTACATCCACGTTTAACGTTTTGATTTGAAAACATGCTATTTAACTTTAATTGATCATCTGAATTTATAATTGGCTGGTTTAACAGATAATATGGTCGGGCTTGCCTAGCAATGTGTTGGGCGCCATCACGACCGGGGTTTGGGTCGTGACATAAGTCAAAGGGTAAAAGTTTGGCAATCCACCTGATATGAGAGTCCGTACGGATCATTTACTCTAGGAGTGTTGGCCCAAGTTAAGTTGAAGTTTTGAAGACTGACAAACGAACTCAGTGAAGGACCAGGTTCATCTTAGGTGATACAGTTGTTATAGCTCATACACATGAGGTGCACGTGATGAGGATACGACCTTGGGGTTAAGTAGCAATATCTTGATGAGTATCTTCTAAGTTGAACGAAATGTCACGACCCAAACCCCGATGGTGATGGTGCCCAACACATTACTAGGCAAGCCCGACCATGATTTCCAGATAACCAACACATTTATTAATTAATGCTGATTCATTAAGGTTAATAGCTTATTTTCATAATAGAAACAACAAGTGCGAAAATAAAATACATGAAATACAGCCCAACGAATCCGGTGTCACAAGTCCAAGCCTCTAACAGAAGGAAAATATCATATACAATCCAAGTCTAGGTAGAATAGCAAAAGACATAAATGAAAGGAAGGAGAGAGATCAGGTCCTGCAGACGCTGGCAGCTACCTCGATGTCTCATCGGATAACAGAAAATAGCAGCTACGGATAGCTCAACTGCCCTCCTAAACACCTGTATATGCATATAAAGTGCAGGGAGTGGGGTGAGTATCTTTCAACTCAGTGAGTAACAATAATAAGTAATAACTGAAAGTAAGAACACCTGTATTATCACTAAACAATTCTAAGAATAACCGTATAGGTAAATCATCTCTACAATGGTAAGTCCGGTTCCAGTCCACTACTGTCTCACTCTGATCCAACACTGATCTAGCCCTGCTGCGGTGCACAACTCGATCCTCACTCATACTGCTGCGGCGTGCAGCCCGATCCAATATATATGTACATATATATAATGTTGCGGTGTGCAGCCCGATCCAATATATATAGTGCGCTCATTGGGGGTGTGTGCAGACTCCGGAGGGGCTCCTTCAGCCCAAGCGCTATGATACTGCAGCGTGTAGTCCGATCCACATATATATTACTGCGGCATGCAGTCCGATCCATATATATATATATATATTAATACCTCACAATGGGTCCTCGACCCCTCTTAGTCAATATAGACTTGGCCTCTCGGGCCTACTCAGCTAGAATAGGGTATTCAACCCTAGGTCCACTCAGCTAGAACAGGGTATTCAACCCTAGGTATTCTCACTTAGAGTACACATCTAGTACTGATTCATGTCATGCTATACAGCTATGAATACGACTGAGAGTATGCGTTCAACATGATATAGGGGTCGCTTAGCTCTACAAGCTTCCCTAATATTCTACAGATCATCACATGACCCCAAACATGGCTACTAGCCCAAATACACAGATTTAAGCCCAGTCTCAATCATTATATATTGTAAATTATCAGTCGGGAAGGACCAAGTACAAATCCCCAATCAGAATACCACCACGCTCGTCACATGACGCGTGTTGCATCTCAGCATAGCACTCTATAGTGCAAATACGGGGTTTCAAACCCTCAGTACATCATTTATTACCACCACTCACCTCGAATCGGCAAAAGTCCTAGCTCGCCTTGCGCTTGCCTCGCGAATCAACCTCCTAGAATGCCAAATCTGATCAAAATAAATAAGAATACATCAAATAGGCTAAATGAACATAACCCAATCGAAATAACTCGAATTACACCAAAAGCTACGAAGTTGCCAAAATCCTACCCTTGGGCCCGCTTCTTGAAAAATTACAAAAGTTACATTTTTAGAATCCTTATCCCGATACGAGTTCATACATATAAAGTTTATCAAAATTAGACTCCGTTTGTCCATTCAAATCAATGATTTTCAATAACACAGGCTTAGAGCAAAAACCTCCATTAATACACCTACAATCCTCCATTTTCAGGTGTTAACTCCATAATTTAACAATATAATAACATAAATTGAGTCCATAAATGCTTACCTGATGAATCCTCTCGATTTTCTCCTCAAAATCACCTAAATCGCCTCTTAGAACAAAGCCCCAAATGAGATATAACTTCTGAAATTCGAACCCTTCTGTTTCTTTAATCACTAACGATTTTCCGCTTCTGCGGATCCTTCATCGCCT
>JASVEL010004112.1:0-85087 GCA_032618575.1 Nicotiana noctiflora | reverse complement strand
AATATTTTTTAAAAGAGAATGTTTTGCCGATTCAAAAGAGAATGGTACAAAATCACTCCTTACACATATAGCCATTGTACAAAAATTCCTTTAGATGTTGCAAAAAGTCAATCAAAAATAGGCTTTAAAACTATTCTAGGGGGTAATAAGGGTGATGTAGTTGTTGTTCCTTGGAAATTTGATCAAGAACAATGTAGGAAGGCTTTGTGTCGTATGGTGATCGTTGATGAACTTCCTTTCAGCTTTGTTGAAAATGAAGGTTTTATGAGTTTTATGAAAGTTGCACAACCTTTTTTCGAATTCCTTCACGTAGAACGGTGACTCGGGACTATTCTGATCTTTTCAATGAGGAAAAAACGTAAGTTGGTGAAGCTTTTAAACATTAGAGAGTTTGCCATCTTTTTAAATCAATATTTTAGTCATTGTCATCTTGATTTATGTTGCAATGCACGAAAAACTGGTACTAAGTCCTTAATGAGGCATATTGAGCATTGTTTGGAGCATAATTTAGTGAAGCCTATAAGGATTGAGTAGTTGTTGTGTTGTTTACTTGAATTTGAACTATTAGTATTATGTTTGGACTTTGGACTTGTTAATCTTAAGGTTGCTACTACTTTGTATTGTTATTAATGTGTTTGAATTATTACTTTGGAGTTTGGACTGTTTGTAGTATTGAACTATTACTTGAAGTGTTGAACTATTAGTTGAAGTGATGTTTCTATATTGCAGAGAATCTGTTTTATAGCTATTACTTTGTATTGTTATTATGTTTTATGTTGCACAGACTTAGTGCTTATAGCTTATCGTTGGCCTTTTAGTTGAAACCAACAGATAACATGCTCCAGTCAGGGGCGAAGGCACATGTAGGCAAGGATGGTCAACTGACCACCCTTTGTCGAAAAATTACACTGTTTATATAGGTAAAATATTAGATTTTAGAGGTAAATAACATGTATTGAACACTCTTTGTCGGATTATTATTTTACATATTTCAAGTTTGAATACCCTTAAGAAAATTTCTGGCTTCGCCACTGGCTCCGTTGCTTTTAGTTTGTGGAATGGCTGTTATCTGAGCAGTTTGAAGCCTAACCAACTTCCGGGCATGGAATTAACATACCACCTTTAGAAGAATTTTATGATTCCATTCTTGTAGTGGTACAAGAATTCATTTATGATAAAGCTGGTATAACTGAGTGGATTTCCCGATGTAAAATTAATGTCGATCTGTACTATAAGCAAATGGCCTTGAGATTGGTTCTTATCATGTGTGTACTGTGTTTGAATTGTGAGAAATATTATGATGTTCTTTTCAAAGTTCTCAGTATCGATGATGTTAGAAACCAGCTTCCGGTGGTACTTTATGCCATTCTTCAACGAGGAACAGAGTAAATACTGAAATGCAGTAAATAAATTTTCATCTCTCTCCATCAATTGCTTGACTTCAGCCTTTGTGAGCTTTGGCAAAGGCCATGGTAATATATATATCAGCACTCTTATTTTTAGTTTTACTTTATCGGGTAAATTGATAATGATCGATAATCGATTAATCGAACATTAACCTAAGACCAACTTAAAAGGCGGTAAATAAGAATATGCATGTATAAAATCACGTAACCAAAAGGGAAAAAAATTGTAAGAAAGAAAATGGAGGAAAAGAAGTCAAATTAACACCCAACACTAACTACATTTATATATTGCATCGAAAATAGTAGTGCAATAAAGAAAATATTGAATTGAGAAGGGGGAAAAGAGTTGAGTCTTACGTGCAATCATTACGTACTAAGTTGAGTAACTTGGACGACAAAGAGTGTTTGAAGACTCTTCTAAAATTGTCTTTGATTATGTTTATGATGGACGGTTGAAGCTTAAATTAGAAGCACGAAGAGTAACCCAAAGAAAAAGGACAAAGATAGAGAGAGCTAATAATAGAAGATCGGCAGCACTACCTAGGAGTAAAGTGATGGTCAAGAGGGAGAAGAGAACGATCAAGGAGCAGTAAGATGACATAATTGAAAGTCCTAAAGATGAGATTATAAGACTGATTTTCCTTGACAAGAGGTTTCAGGTTTGAGCCGGGGAATATGAATCCGGATATAGTTAGACTACATTATTGGATGCGAAACAAAACAAAAAATCCTAAAAGAATTATTTGTCTGGAAAAATGAAGGGCATCTAATGTAATAAATTGATAAAGTAAGGGCAATAATAATGATAATGAAGTGGCTAGTTTATGTATGACAAAGATGACGTAATTCCAGAAGCTTGAGTTTACCGTTTTGCCATTGGTCGGCAGTATTTGCTAAAAGGCTCAATTAGTTAATTATTCGGACCTTTATCCAGAAACACAAACAACAGAACCTTTCTTCGCTCAATGGATCTTCTTCAACCTCCTTGTAGCGCTTGCACTTCCCCTCTTCTCCGGCGACTATCTTCTCTCAATTCCGTCAACTTCTCTTTGAATTCCGTCAAATGCCGCCGCAAAACTACTCCGAAATTTCAAACTCCCGTCGCCGGCCAAAATGGTAGCAGCTATTCTCCCTCAGTTCCCACACATAAAGTCACCGTTCTCGACCGCCAACGTGGTGTGGTTCACGAATTCCTCGTTCCCGAGGTACGTACTAAATCCAAATACTTTTTCCTGCTAAATTCGTGCGTTATATTTAAAATTGTTACTTGAAGAGTTGAATTCTAATGCAGGACCAATACATATTGCATACAGCAGAGGCTCAGAACATTGCGCTCCCATTCGCTTGCAGGCATGGTATTGGTTCATATCCAATAATTTACAATAGCATTTCCTCCCCCCCCCCCCCCCACCTCCATCCCCCATTTATATGTTAGTCTATTTCTTCTTACATATTTAAGCTGCTATTTTATGGTACTACTTGAACTACTAACGAACTATGAAAACTGGAATGGTTTGAGTTAACTGAAGGTTTACTGGTTTTTAAAATTGGGGCTGGGCATTTGGCTGTTAAGTTTTGGCTTGTTATAGTCATCTTACCTTTTGGTAGGAAAGCTTTTGTGGGGGTTATAGATCTCCACCAACTTTTACACAAAGATTTGACTTGTCAGGATCTTTCCATGCTTAAACCTATTAATGAAGCTGTTATCTCTCTCTGCTAACTTTAGAAAGAGCGGGTTTGATTTTCACTAAGGAGTACCATGCATTTCGTTTGTGGTTTGTTTTTGATGGATTATTATGAGCAGCGGAAATAATCCCAGTATCAAAATCACATGTAATCTAGATAACTAGTATAAGTGGAATTTCATGGGTTACCTCTTGAAGCGTGAACACGACTCTTCAGTCACCTGAGCCTTCAATTTCACATCGTCTCGTTGAAATCTCCACCACCCGCACGATCACAATCTTCGAACTTTCCACGGTCTTCTACTGTGTTCCCAAATAATTTCCGGAAATAGTAATTTCGTGTGGACCAAATTTTCTAGGAAATTATGGCTGAAATTCGTCCATTATTTCTCTCTTCTCTAGGTGGAAAACCTTTTGTATTTATAGCATAAGTTCTAAGAGTTAAAAACCCTTCTCCAAAACATGTTAGGTTTTCCTTTACACCAGAAAAATGATTCCTTTATTTCCAGTTATTTAGGCACAGCAAGGACCACATAACGTAATTAACAAGGCTTCCAATTATGAAATTAATTTATAATTTTCGAAATTAATATCCACCATAATTAATTACGAATTATTCCACTAAACATCCTTAATTGCACTCCTTGTTCAATTTCGAAATTCATCCATTAAATCTTATTTAACTTCCCATGTTAAGATTCAGATACTAATCAATTAAATTAAATTGATGACGATTTAATTTATTGATTATTTTCTTCAGACTTTCGCGTAACTTATTTAATGTGTTGGATACAAAATCCATTGGTCGGGTTTACACATGAAAACTTATAGCTTTCATAAAGGCGTATCATCAATCTCTAAACCGAGACATGGATTCCATCAACTAACTCTCGCCAATGTACATTATTATTGTCTAATTTAGAATCTCGCCTTTTAATAAATCAAAACAATAATAATATATACAACTAATAATTATTCTTTCAAGATTGAAAGTATAAGTACATTTAATGGCTAGAGAGTTTATTTTATTAGTCAGTATAAAATACTTATCTCTACTTGGTCTGTTCAATACATACAAAATGTACTAGCACAAGAAGGTAGAATTAAACCATTTGCATAATCAAGATAAATTATATTTAATCTTGTGCTACAATCATTCCTGATGGTTTGTCCAATTCCATCATTAGATTGTGAACTCAAACTTTATACTTATAAGAACCGATGATTTAATCTTCCGTGTATAAACTATACTCTATACACTAAATCATCTACTATATAAGCAAAGGACAAAGACTAATATATGATCTATTTAAAACTTTATTTAAACTGAATAAACAATTATTTCATAATAAATATTATATCTAAACCAAAACTCATGTTTAATAATATATATCCCAACAGCTTTAACCTTAAGGTTCTCTTTCATTTGTTTCTCACAAAATGCACATTTATCTTTGATCTCGGGTCAAATGCATTGGGGTTTGGTTGTGTTACTTTGACCTTTAACCGTTAGCCTCTTTTTCATCAGATATTCTCCATATGATGCACATTGTTATATCACATTTTTCTAATTTAATAATCCAATATGTTGAAGGATGTTGTACGAGCTGTGCTGTTCGTGTAAAATCAGGGCAACTTAGACAACCGGAGGCACTGGGGATTTCTGCAGAGTTGAAGTCTAAGGTACTTTAAATCACGTTGAGCTTCTGTGGATGCAGTTAAAATTCGCTTTTATTGTTTGACTGTCGATTCGTGGTAGTTTTGATTGTTTCTCCTTTGTTAAACCTTAAATGTAATTTTTCCTCTCTTTTTTATGCTAATATATTTGATGTAACTGATCAAAAAAGAAATGATATTTATGTGATGTGACAAGGAATTTTTGGTCTCGAGGCTGATAAAGCATGCAAACCTTGTCTGCATGTTATTTGTCCATGGAACAATGATGAGCTTTTATTGCAAAAGGTTTTGGAATGTTTTGAAATTCCTCGTGACATCATACATGTGATGCAATTCATTTTCCTTATTTAAAAAATCATATATGTGATGTAACTAGGAATTTCTTGGTCTCAAGAGTCAAGACTGATGAAGCATGTGAACTTCATCTTCACGTTATTTGTCCACAAAACAATGGAGAGATGTTGTTCCTCAAGGTTTTGGAAGATGGAATTCATAAACTTCCGGCTCAAGCTAGTAACTCCACTGTTTTCATGTGATACTCAATGGCAAGATGACTGACGAAATGTTTCATCAGTTTGTTAATAATCCCTCTTTGCAACTATTTGGCCATGACTTGGAGATGTACCTTCCATGCCCAACTCCCTATCTTCTCAAAAAAAAAAAAAAAAACTGGTCTTATCATTAATTCTTCTTTCATTAGACTTATAAGAGATCTGATGGTAGCCATTAGTCTGTCAAATCCTATGAGCCAAAATACAGGCTCAGATCACAATGATTGAGACCTATTAGTTAAGGTTAACAGATGAGGTACAGGGTCTTCGGCTCTTCGCAGAGGTCCGCGTTGCTAATACCTGAAAGAAGTCCTGGCTTTTTACATGTATCTTGAACTAGATATAAGCGAAGTGACGGTCTTCATTTTACCTGTCTCCTTCTACCTTTTTACCAGGATTAATCGAATATGCTTTGATTTGTAGGGTTATGCACTTCTTTGTGTGGGATTTCCGTCATCTGACCTTGAAGTTGAAACACAGGATGAAGATGAGGTAATTAACCACTTGGAATTGCAAAAGTTTGGCTTTGGGTGGCAATAAAGAGCAAATCTATTTGACCAACCATTACCATCTAAATAATCATTTGACATCCACCTTTTATAGGTTCAGTTTGGCCTATGAAGCATGGGTACAAAATATATGGCTGCATACTAGATTCATACCTTTGTTAGGAATCAACAGTTGATGACCCTCTCTGGATACTTACTGACGATATCCCAATTTTCTTCTTATGTTTTTCTGTCTTTTCAACTTCACGCCCTTAAGCAATTGAAACTTATGATGCTCGGACATGGGTGTGGATCTAGAGGTCGATTCGAGATGTAAATTCTAAAATTCGGGCATACAGTTCCTAGTATGGATGCGAGTGCCAGGATAGGACTAAAAATAATTCAAAAAAAATAAAAATATAAAAATATCTTTAAATTATGAGAAATTTTGTGGAATACTAACGTATAACTTGTAAAGTATGGATTTTTTTTATTCTCAAGTTTTAGATAAGTGTAGGATTGGTTTCCTAGATAAGATATGCTATTTTCTTCAAATTTACCCTAGTTTTGGTTATGATATTTAATCAATTGTATCTCGCGAATTTTTCCGTCTGTCATGGTCAACAACAACAACAACAACAAACTAAGTGTCATGGTTAAAGTACCTAAAATTGTTTGACCACATCCGTATAGGTCCCATACCCACACCCATACTAGTGTCGTGTCACACGAGTGCGGCATCTAAGCTGCCATGTCGGAGCAACTTAGATTGAAACCAAAGGGTACACCAAGTTTTTCATCTTAGGCGCATGCCCAATGCCAAAGTTTTCCTTTGAATCATCAGCAATAATACTTGCCATATCCATGCAGCTGACACACTACTTCAAAGAGTTATGTGCAATACACATTCTTTACTCCTCTAAACTTCTTCCTTTCTCACTTTCTATAAAAGACAGTTACCCTCCCTTTTGTAGAAGCAGGATGCATGTGGGTCCTTTGATAAGAAGATTTTTCAGAAAAGAAAACAAAATATAGAGGAATTGTTGCTCTATGAGATTAGCAAAAATGAATTAACGAGTGCTTAAATAGCAATAATGAATTACCTGGACCCTTTAGCCCAACCTACTTTTAACCTATTAACGGTGGGGCCTTTTATTATGAGAACTAACAATGAGGTGTTTTGGTTTTAACTCATGCCATTCCCACTCAGCCCGTGCATTTGTCACATCAAGCCTGACCAAAAATCTATAGCCTCAATTTATGCAAAAAATGCAGCAGATGCAAAGCTAGTTAAGAGCGCCAAATGACTGCGATTAACTGCTCAGATTATAGTGTATTCATTTTCTAAATGAATGGCTAGAAAGAAAAAAATGATCTCTTAGAGGACTAGACAAGAAGCAGAAAAAAGTTTGTGACTGTTCGAACAGGGCTACGCAAAAAAGGCAGCAACATGTTTGTTCTTTGGCCTTCCAGTTTCTTCTATAGTGTGTTGCTCTGGCATACGTTCTTTGCGAGATGTGATGTTCAGATGAGCCTGCAACAAACTTTTCATATTTCAATATATGTATTAACCTTTCTGACTGCTTTATTTTCCGCGAGACACTGAAGTTACGAGTATTGTATTCCCAGTAACCAGATGGAATTCATGTTTTCCTCTTTGAGCATTTTAGAGATTTTAGCTTATTACCTGTAGTATTTTCATGGAAACTTTACCTCGATAGAAAATTATATCAGTAGAGCATGAAGCTTTGCTGATATTTTTGTAGTTGTAATGGTGGGGTTTACAGTAAAGGCACTGACAGCTATTTTCAGAACTCCCCTCTGAAGTTTTAGCCAAATGATCAGTTGTGTAGTTTTGATCTATTATGCTACCACGGACCTGACATCATGTGGTATATTCAGGTATATTGGCTTCAATTTGGGAGATATTTTGCTCGAGGACCTATTGTAAGTTCTACGTTTCTGTAATTTCCTATTAATGTAAAAAAGCAGTCAACAGGGGATACTGATGATGTAAGAAAGGACAAGTAATACAAGTTGCTATAAGTTCCTAAGGTTTACTTTTCCCTGTTGCAGGAGAGAGATGATTATGCATTGGAATTAGCAATGGGAGATGAATAACCTGTCAAGAGTTTAGAGAATGTGGAGTCAAAAACAAATGTGTAATTTTCTTGCCTCTCGTTGTATATCTGGGGTAATATGCTCTCCATTGCCTTTTCCTCAGTGGATTGGCTGTTCTCTTGTACCGTTAGTATAATGAATAAAATTAATGTTCTCTTCCTTGTCAGATAGGAGCCTACTTAATGACATCTTGTTATGCCCTTAATGTATTTGAAGTTTTGAAGATGACATCTGTATGAGGTGCACTTTCTTCGGAATGAATTAGAGTACTTTCTAATTATTGAGCCATTGTTGAACACCTAACTCTGGTCAACTAATGGAGGAAAACTTTTAAAATTATGAGATTGTCTTACTCCAGAGGTCCCATGTTGTTCTTCCCTTTGGTGGTTTGACCGGCAAAACAAACTTCTTGAATCAGACTTATTACCACTCATGTGAATGGAACATAGATTATGCAAATATAATAATTTTAAAAAAAGGTTATTTCTGATGCAGAGCAAAGGACTTATCTTTTCTTCCGAATACTGTGGTGCCTAATAACATTTGATCTAAAGCATTAAATGAAATTAGCCTATACTATCACCAGAAAATTAAGCTTAACCAGGGTTTTGGATACCACGTTTGGTGAAGTCCAAAAACAGATTTGATAGTGGAGTCCTCCTTTATGAAATTTAAGTGAACATGTAGTGACACAGTCATTCTCCTTAAAAAGTAATGAAGATGGTCGTCGCACCACTGCATGCATTCAAGGCTGAAATATTTTAGGTTGCTCAGCTAACATCCTTACTGTTGCAAGATGTAAAATTATAACCCAAACTTGCAGGCCATCCTGAAAAGGGAAGGCCCATTGTGGGGTTTCGAACCGAGTGCCACTGGCCCTCGAGGATTTCTCGGTCATTAAGAAAAACACTTACACCATCTTGATATATTAGATGAAGAAATTATTGCAGTATCTCGTTCCACTGTATATAATCTTTTTTTCCATTTGGTAGATTGAGATAGGAAACTATCTTAAGATATTTATTCTTTCTTCTTAAAACTCTTGCAATTGTCAAGGGAGAAAACTTAGGAAGGCACCCGTATCTACTAAACGCATATCCTTTTGTCCAAAGGAATAAGAATGGTAAACAGGAAAGAGTATATGACGAAAATGCATATATTAAATTCTCATAGATGGTCTGGATAATTAGTGAAGTTATATCCAACTTCTTTTTGTGTACATTTCTGCCTATCACTACCTTCTTGGTATGGACTTTTTTATTTTTTATTTTTTATTTTTTTTCACTCACATTTTATTTAATAAAGTTTATCTTATAAGAAAAAGAAGTATGTGACCTTGAACCTGCATATGCCCTATATTGCATCGACAAGTTGAGCCATTAGTCATGATTAGATAAGATGGTGACAACTTCGCGAAGTACATAATCGCAAAAACTAAACAACTGGAACATCTGTCATGATGAAGTGCTGACTCTAGTGTTTGCTCATTCAGAAGAGGGCTGAGTACATAGCCTATGCAGGGATTATCTCTTAGGGGCAGACGGAAGAACCCTCTACAGACCATTTCAGTTCCATGCTATGTGAAGATATCATTTTAATTTTTGATGAAAAGGTATATTTTGTTTAGTTTGATTCTCTTTTAAGATCAAAGGTGTAGCTTTCAGAGCTCAAAATGCCCAGATCACCCATGTGAAAGGATCATATTATGGACAAATTAGGTAAAACCTGAATTAACTGTGGTGCACTTGTGGGAAACTCCTTGACGAGGGCCTATGCACCCCCGGGATTAGTCGTGGCTCTTAGAGATTCGGACACCCGGTGCAAATCAAAAAAAATATTATGGACAAATTAAGGTTTTCCCGTTGTCTTATCATGTGCTGGAAAATCAAGCACAACATTTTCATCTGAATGGTCCTGAAGTTCCCGTTGATGTGGAAATCATGTATTAGTAGATATTTTAAATTTATATCTTCATCTGGACAAAGACTGGGTGTTGATATACATCCATAGGCTACACACTATGTTAGCTAGTTTCTTGAATGGCACGTTTAATTTTTTTGCAGAGCTGGTCATGTCCTTATATTGTCTGTGGTTATAGTTATTAAGAAAAGAAAATAGATATGGACTCCCATAATGTTCCCCATGAAGAGGTTTTTTACTGCATTCTGATTCCAAAAGGTATGATTTAAACTTAAGTCATAAAACTTTGCAGACTGCTAAAAGTAGCACTAGTTAGGATGTTGAGTTATTATTTGGTTTGTCTAGCAGTGTGACTAGTTCAAATTTCTAACAGCTTAACTTTGTGGCTCCCTCAATTAACTGATTTGTGGAAGGAAATGAATGTGACTCGATGTTAGTGTCAGTTGCATGTGGTCACAATAGCTGGGTGCAACATTTACTTCGGAATCTCGGCAATGGTGTTTCTGGTAATATCAGGGAAGATTTCATTATTAGTGAATTTTACCCGAAAGTATGAGAAAACAAGGGCATCATACGCCAACAATAAAGACAAGAAAGTAATGAAAGCTTGTGGTTACTGATATGACAGGGGAGACAACTCATACAAGCAACTAAATGATGTGGTTGAAGTGGGTAATTTCTGAAAACATGTGTATATTGAAGTGGCTTCTTAAATTATTTTCTCATTAATTTTGTGCTTTGTTCATGGGATGATGAAACTTGAGATATACCTCCTCTCTGTTTCTGTGGGTTCTAGCAAAGGAACCAGTGGCAGAGGGAAACCAGGCTGGATTGCCTATCTAATTGAAAGTACTGAACCTCCTTTAGCCCTCAGCACTCTTTTTGTAGTACGGTGGAGGCATTGATCTTCTTCTGTTAAACTAAGATGTCTGATGTTGACATTCAGGTCTTGCAATTCAATAGTTATATCTTAAATACTCATTTTTAATTTCTTGATTAAAACTGACCAATGAAATGTTGATATCTTCCCTTTGTTTCTTTTTTATGGTAGATATGAATCTTGTCCAGAAAGTCATAAGATGACTTTCATCTGGATGCTTTTTTTGCATCAATTTGAAGTTGTAGTTAAGGCCTCCCAAAATCAAAATGATATGATGGTAGGTGAAAAGGATGCTTTACTTTCCAGGATTTTTTAACTAGACTTTTAAACTCAATACCATTAGATACAAACCTTTAACATTGTTGGCCCAACCTGCAAAACTGCTTATTCATATTACAGATACGCGAGGGAAATATAGCTCTATACTTGTAGTAAGTAGAAATTTCCTCTGGTGGATGGTAGTTGCAATTGTGCTGAGACATAACACAACTACAGTCATAGAAGTTGGTAGTACTGGCTCAGCTGCTTTAAAATTAGCTGTTAAGCTTTTGCTCAGTTGTGCTCACTGAAACCTGTATTATCCAGCGAACACTTGGTCAAATAAAATTTAGAAACTTAAGGAATGCTTTAAAGACCGTAGAACTTTTTTGTATATTCATACATTGATTGTAACTGTAATAATTACCGACTGTACATCTACAGCAACACTACAGTTCGATAGGAGAAATTTGTGGAAGTAAATTATTACTGGTTTCATTGCTACTTGTACTGATAGGTTTATGAAATTTTTGATAGAGTGGAATAATATTGTAGAGCCACATGAACACAGAGGATTCATATATCTAGTCCTAACGAATCTGGGAGTGGACGTAATGGACGTGAAAATGTGGTGCCTCTTTTCTTGGAAGGCCTAAAGGTGCTCAGGCTCATTATTTAGCTTTTGTGTTAAACTTCGGTATTCCATAAAGAAAATACAGGGTATTTTTTTTTTTTAAAATAAATTGTTTGGTCGTCAAGTCCTGCTCTTGTGAAACAAGCTTAACAGGTTACATATAATTCCTTTGGTTATTTTTGTAAGCTTAAAGTCTATATGCAGGTCCTAGTTGGTGTTCTATTTTGAAAAGGTTAGTTATATAAGGTGCTTGATTAGAAATTCCCCCTCCTTTTATGTTACATTTCAGTATCTTCTGTCCCATGTTTCCAAGATGAACAATGAGGTTGTTCCTGTTGTAGAAGGATTAAATCCTGGTAATTAGGCTTTGAATTGCAGAATTTTGGTAGCTGCAGCATAAAAGCTTAAAAGAGAACTTTATACTTACCCCTACCGCGGTGACAAAATTGCACACTGCACATTTCACTGATCGTGCCCCATATTGGTACATCAACAGCATGCGGCAGTTGCCACAATTCACATGTGCTACCTGATTTGCTGTGAGAATACCATTTTATTCTTACTTGTACTAGCAAGGATATGTGATGTATTTCAAAAAGGCTGGAGAATCACTTTACCTTCCATAGCTAAATTGACTGTGTGATAACAAGAACACTGCATGCTTGTTGCTCCACGAATGTACATTAGTAATGTGTGGCAGCCTCCGCAAACCAACTGAGCCATCTTAGTGCCAGTTTAAGGTTCATAACATGTAAATGGACTTTGCCGATGGTCGATTGGAAACAGCCTCTCTGCCCTTTCGGGTAGGGGTAAGGCTTGCCTACATATGACTTTTTCCAGACCCCACCTTGTGGGACTATACTGGGTAGTTGTTGTTGTAACATGTAAATGGACTTTAGGAGCTTAAAGATTTAAATGAATGTTCAATCAATGAACATGTAACAGGAGGTGGTACTGCTGTGACTTGTGACTGCATTGCAAACTGCACAGCAGACAGATGTTGCTCCAACTGGATAGAGTAAATGATTTCTACATCCAGAGCACACGAGCTGGCTCTGTGTACCTGTCAGTCACCATATTATACAGTCAAACAGGTCTCGCATTATTATAAAGTGGTCACTTTTCCTGGACTGTGAGACTGATTCATCAGAAAGTTGAAGCTGAGTTCAGATTTATTAAGCAATTAACAAGTTACTAGTCAAGAAAGTATTGGTGCCCATGATGTTAATTGATTTTGGTCTATGTAATAAATACACTTCATCTAGAAATGCTAAATTAAACTTTGATTTGGATTCTAGAGTTGGAGATTTAGATAAGAACTCTTGATCTTCCAACTACAACCATCAATAGTATCCTTCTTATTTGTCTTATTATTATTATTAGCAAGCAGAAATAGGTGAATGGAAAATTTTGTACCGTTAGCAAGCGGTGTAAATGGCGTTCGTGGTGTAGGATATGGGGCAAGAGAACTGGCATTGTGAAGCTAACTGAGGTAGTCAAGTCCACTCCCAAGATCTCAAAAGCTTACTGCTTCAACAACTTTGAAAAGAGCAATTGCTTCCATCTAAATTTACTGTATTCGTGAAAAAATAAGGAAAACTATACATGATTGGGCTAGCAACTAAAGGACGTGAAATTTTTGGGCTGAAAAATGAATCTGAAAACTACAGAAATACAATTAGGAAAAAGGGAAATGGATGGTTGATAACTTTTCATATCAACTTATTAGCACTCTATATGCTACTTAAATTTCATACATGATTTTTTTACTGGTTCATCCACTGAGTATTTGAAACATAGAGGTGCGCAATTAAGTATATGGAGAAGAGGTTTTGTCCCCATCTTACGGGAGGTTCATCCGAGCAGAGGAGTCAACGTTCGGCTTCAGCACCAGTTACTTCCCCGCCCGCTCAGTCAGCTCGGGGTGGAGGTTCAGTTAGGGGTCTCCCTAGAGGGGAAGGTAGATCAAGTGGTGTTCAGGCCCGTTTCTATGCCCTTCCAGCCAGACCAAATGTTGTTGCTTCAAATGTTATGATTACAGGTATTGTCTCAGTCTGCTACAAAGATGCCTTTGTATTATTTGATCATGGTTCTACTTTTTCATATGTATCATCATATTTTGCCCATTATTTGGATACGCCCCAGGAGTCTCTTGTTTCATTTGTTCATGTATCTACTCTGGTGGGCGATATTATTGTTGTGGATCATGTATATCGGTCGTGTGTAGTGACTGTTGGGAGTTTGGATACCCGAGTGGATCTCTTGTTGCTTAGTATGGTTGACTTTGATGTGATATTGGGCATTGATTTGTTATTTTCGTGTCGTGCTATTTTGGACTGTCATGCTAAGATAGTAGCGTTGACTATGCTGGCGGTGCCACGAATTGAGTGGCGTACCTAGTAGAGTGATTTCATTTTGGAAGGCCCACCGGATGGTTGGGAAGGGTTGTCTTTCTTATCTGGCCTTTGGGAGGAATGTTAGTGCAGAGACTCCTACCATTGATTCAGATTCGGTAGTGAGGGACTTTTGGATGTGTTTCTTGCAGACTTGCCGGGCATGCCACGAGACAAAGATATTGATTTTGGTATTGATTTGGTGCCGGGTACTCAGCCCATTCCTGTTCCACCGTATCATATGGCACCGAAGGAGTTGAAAGAGCAGCTTCAGGAATTCCTTGATAAGGGGTTTATTCGGCCTAGTGTCGTTGTGGGGTGCGTCTGTCCTATTTGTGAAAAAGAAGGATGGCACTGCGAGGATAAGCATTGCATGCAGTTGAACAAGGTCACAATAAAGAACAAGTATCCTTTGCCTCGTATCGATGATTTATTTGACCGGCTTCAAGGAGCGAGAGTGTTCTCTAAGATTGATCTTCGTTCAGGGTATCACCAGTTGAAAATCAGGGGCTCGGACATTCTTAAGACAACCTTGAGGACCCGATATGGTCATTATGAGTTCATTATGATGTCTTTTGGGTTGACCAATGCCCCAGCAACGTTCATGCATTTGATGAACAACTTGTTTCGGCCTTATCTCAGCTCGTTCGTTATTGTACTCATTGATGATATTATGTTATACTCACGTAGTCAGAAGGAGCACGCGTAGTAGTTGAGAGTTGTGTTGTAGAGGTTGAGGGAGGAGAAGTTGTATGCAAAGTTCTCCAAGTGTGAGTTTTGGCTCAGTACAATGGCTTTCTTGGGACACGTGGTGGCTAGTGAGGGTATTCAGGTTGATCCGAAGAAAATAGAGGCGGTTCGGAGTTGGCCCAGACTGTCCTCAGCCACAAAGATTCGCAGTTTTCAAGGTTTGGCGGGCTATTTCCTTCGGTTCGTTCAGGCATTTTAATCTATAGCATCACCCTTGACCAAATTGACTCAAAAAGGTGCTCCATTTAGGTGGTCGGATGAATGCAAGGCGAGCTTTCACAAACTCAAGACTGTTTTGATCACAACAACCATGTTAGTTTTGCCATAAGCTTCAGGTTCATATACAACATATTGTGATGCTTCGAGAGTTGGTATTGAGTATGTGTTAATATAGGATGGTAGAGTGATTTCTTATGTTTCTCGTCAGTTAAAGCCCCATGAGAAGAACTACCCCGTTCAAGATCTGGAGTTGACTGCCATTGTTCACGCATCAAAGATTTGGAGGCATTATCTCTATGGTGTGTCTTGTGAGGTGTTTACCGATTATCGTAGCCTCCAGCACTTGTTCAAGTAGAAGGATCTCTATTTGAGGAAGCGGAGATGGTTTGAGCTGCTAAAGGACTATGATATTAACATCTTGTACCATCCGGGGAAGGCCAATATAGAGGCCGACGCTTTGAGTAGGAAGGCGGTAAGTATGGGTTGCATTTATTCTTGTTGGGGAGAGACCTCTTGCAGTTGATGTTCGGGCCTTGGACAATCGGTTTGTGAGGTTGGATATTTCGGAACCCAGTCGGGTCTTAGCTTGTGTGATTTCTCGGTCTCTTTGTTTGATCGCATGAGAGAGAACCAGTATGATGATCCTCATTTGCTTGCCATTAAGGACAAAGTTCAGCACGACGATGCCAATGATGTAACTATTGGTAATGATGGAGTATTGAGGATGCAGGGCCGGATATGTGTGCCCAATGTAGATGGGTTTCGGGAGTTGATCTTGGAGGAGGCCCATAGCTCGCGGTATTCCATCCATCCGGGTGCCGGAAAGATATATCAGGATTTGAGACAGCATTATTGGTGGTGAAAAATGAAGAACGATATTGTGGGATTTGTAGCTCGGTGTCTCAATTGTTATCATGTAAAATATGAGCATCGGAGACCGGTGGCTTGCTTCAACATATAGATATTCCAGAGTGGAAATGGGAGCAGATCACCATGGATTTCATAGTTAGGCTCCCAGGACTTTGAGAAAGTTTGATGTTATTTGGGTAATTGTGGATCGGCTGGCCAAGTCTGCGCACTTCATTCCTATGTGTTCTACCTATTATTCAGAGCGGTTAGCTGAGATTTATATGATTGTTCTCCTGCATGGTGTCCCAGTTTCCATCATTTCGAGTAGAGGTACTCAGTTCACATCGCAAGTTTGGAGGGTCGTGCAGTGAGAGTTGGGTACTCAAGTTGAGTTGAGCATAGATTTTCACCCTTAGACAGACGGGCAGTCCGGGCGCACTATTTAGATATTGGAAGACATGTTGCGCGCTTGTGTCATCGATTTTGGATGGTCATGGGATCAATTTCTATCGCTTGTAGAGTTTGCTTATAATAACAGTTATCAGTCGAGTACTCAGATGGCTCCTTATGAGGCTTTATATGGGAGTTGATGTAGATCTCCAGTTGGTTGGTTTGAGCCGGATGAGGCTAGGCTTTTGGGTACAGACTTAGTTTAGGATGATTTGGACAAGGCGAAGGTGATTCAGGAGCTACTTCGTACAGTCAATCCAGAAAAAAAAGTTATGTTGGCAGGAAGGCCCGTGATGTGTCTTACATGGTTGGGGAGAAGGTTTCACCCATGAAGGGTGTTATGAGATTTGGGAAGAAGGATAAATTGAGTCCTCGGTTTATTGGGCCTTTTGAGGTATTTCGGAGGATTGAGGAGGTAGCTTATGAGCTTGTTCTGTCACCCATCATGTCGAGTGTGCATCCATTATTTCATGTTTCTATGCTCTAGAAGTATATTGGCGATATGTCCCATGGTTTCGATTTCAGCACGGTTTAGCTGGACAATAATTTGACTTATGATGTGGAGCCAGTGGCTATTTGGAGCATCAGGTTCGAAAGTTAAGATCAAAGGATATAGCTTTAGTAAAAGTGTAGTGGAGAGGTCGGCCCGTGGAGGAGACTACCTTGGAGACCGAGCGGTTGATGCAGAGCAGTTATCCTCAACTATTTGAGGCTTCAAGACGAACATGTGTTTAAGAGGGGGAGGATGTAACGACATGGCCGGTCGTTTCATGAGTTACCACTCCATTTTCTCATTTCTAATTCTTTATGTCCTATTCAACTGTATTATGTGGTATCGGTTGGTTGGTTCGGGTTCAGAGTGGTTTAGTAGAGGAATGAGACACTTAGTCTCTTTTGAGTAAGCTTAAGTTGGAAAAATCAATCGGAAGTTGACTTATGGGTAGAAGGCCTCGGATGTGAATTTTGACGGTTCAGATAGCTTTGTTAGGTGATTTGGGACTAAGGAGCGTGATGAGAATGTGATTTGGAGGTCCGTGGAAGATTTAGGCTTGAATTGGCGAAATTGAAATTTTAGCGCTTTCCGGTTGGTAGTGGGAATTTTTATATCGGGGTCAGAATGGAATTTTGGAAGTTGGATGTGATGATCCGGCCCGTCGTCACGTGAGTTATCGCCCCATTTTTCCCATAGTATGTCCCTCTATGATTTAATATTAGTGTTTGATTGACCGGATAGAGTTGGATTGGTTTTAACTGAAAATGAGGCACTTAGCCTCTTAGAAGGAAAGCTTGTTGTGAAAAAGTCAACCGGATGTTGACTATGTAGTTAGAGGGCTCGGATGTGAATTTCGATGGTTCGGTTAGCTTCGGGGGATGATTTGTGACTTAGGAGAGCGATCGGAATTGAATTTGGAAGTCTGGTGTAGAATTAGGCTTGAATTGGCGAAGTTTGAATTTTGGCGGATTCCGATTGATAGGTGAGATTATGATCCGAGGGTCGGAATGGAATTTCGAGAGTTGCACTAGCTTCGTTAGGTGATTTTGGATATGTCTGCAAATTTTCAGGTCATTTGGACGTCGTGTGGTCGGGTTTTTGATCGAATGCGAGTTTCAGAAGATTTAGTTTAACTTAGGCTTGAATCCATGGTAATTTGATGATTCTTGTATTGTTGGATGTGTTCTTATGATTGGAACATGTTCGTATGATGTTTCGGAGTAGGTTTGTATTTTTGGTTGAGATCCCGGGGGCCTCGGGGTGATTTCGGATGGTTAACGGAAGTTTTTCTAGGACTTGGGCTGTGCAGAAAATTGCAGATGAGTGTTGCAGACAATTGTTCTATGCTATCACATAGAAGGATTTTGGGGGCAGGATCATTTGTTCAATGCGATCGCGTGGCAGTGGTGCCATCGCACAGAGGAAAATTGGAAGCCTGGAATTTTGTGTAATGTGATCGCAATGTAGTGTATGCGATCGCGCAATTTAATTTGTATGATCAATGCGATCGCGCAGTCCCTTGTGCAATCGCATAGGGTTAAGGTTGATATTTTTGTGCTATACGATCATAATGGCTTGTATGCGATCTCATAGAGTAAAATCTAGGCGAACGTAAGGGTTTTTATAACATTTCATGTGCGAACCAAGTTCATTTTTATCCATTGTTAAGCAAACTTGGGAGATTTTGACGAGGGATTAAGAGGGTTTCGACTAAGAATCGATTGGAGGTAAGTTTATGAGTTAAATACATGATTTATTGATGATTCATCCTTGAAATCTCTGCAAATTGGGTAAAAAAATCGAAGAAATTAGGCCTTGGTTTTTTGGTAATGGAAAATTGGGATCGGGTTTTGCCAACTTCGTATTTTTGGGTATTTTTCGAGTTCTTTCAATTGGGTTATGTTCCATTAGCATATTTTAATGTATCCCTTATGATTTTGATCTGATTCTATATGCGATGAGGTAGATTCGAGAGGGAAAGGCTTGGCGAGCTAGATTATCGGCCGACTACAGGTGAGTAATACTTGTGAATGATATTGTGAGGGTTTAAAATCCCAAATTTGCACATCTTAGTATTGTATTGAGGTGACTTGCACGCTGGACCTGAGTGTGGGATAGAGCACTGTTGGCCCAAGTAAAGATTAGTTTTGAAGACTGAAAAAGGAACTCATGATGAACCAGGTCCATCCAGTGGTCCATTCTCCAGGAACACAAAACGGGCAGATTTGAGCATGTGGGTTGCACGTGATTGAGATAAGCTTAACTTGGTGTATTTAATATCTCCTGATCGAAAATGTTGCATAATTGATAAGGAGAATGACTCCTTACTCAAAGAGAACTCTATCCAATATGGGGAAGGAGTTAGAATTTGAAATCAACTAGAACTCTTCCACCAAGGAAGAGTTGCATCAGAACTCTAGTTATTTATTCATCTACTAACTCTATAAATTTCAGGATGTTCTCACATTAAATCGTTGCACAAAAACGCAGAAATAAAATGTGAATTGGGAGCAAAATAGCAAGGCTTTTAGGAGGCAATTTATGTGAGATTCAAGTGTGCAAACCATAAGCAACATGAACGAGATTGAAGAACCACCTCCATAAAAAGTTTTATGTGTCTTTCTTTATTTCTAGTTCAATTATAGTAGGTATTTTTATATTTTACCTTTCAGCTTTCTCAATCCATAGTTAAAGATACGGGCTCAATTCTTCCAAACTGGCACAACATCAAACTTACGGAGATTACATCTCGCCTCGATCGGAGAATCACAAGCCATCAAGGCACATATACTACTAAGCGCTCGCGTGCGCATACCGACGTGTGGAAGGAATTTCAAGAGGCATTCTCCAGCTGAATCAAGTACGCACGATAAGAATTCCAAGAAAGTGATGTTTTTCCTAAAGGTTCTGCAGCCTCTCGAGGATAAATACAGACGTCTCTGTACCGATCCGCGAGACTCTACTAAACCTGCTCATGACTCGTGAGACCTAGTAACCTAGGCTCATACCAATTTGTCACGACCCAATTTCCATACCCGATTGTGATGGCGCCTCTCGAGAAGACAAGGCCAGCCAACAACCCCAAATCATTTTTATTACAGCTATCGAACATAAATAAATAGAAAATTTGACTTATTGACATTTAAATTTATTAATATCATCCCAATACAATCCGACTGGGGTGTCACAAGTCATGAACATCTAGAGAGTAAGGGCGCTACTACTGGCCAACAAAGTATAGATAAATACAAGATAAAAATTGGACTACAAAATAAAGTACGGTACCGCGAACGCTAGCGGTCACTTGGCTCAACTACCACCATAAAGTCTTCTGCCCTACTAATAACCCGCTATCGGGTGAACAATACCTGCAACTGTACGCAAGGTGTAGGGAGTAAAGTGAGTACTTCCAACTCAGTAGTAATAAAAGTAATATCTGAGCGATAAGAAAACACGTATGGGCACACCAAAATGCTATACAAGACTGTACAATCCCTATGAGAAAATCGTAATACTGTAAAAATTCTTTTGGAAAATCTCAAGATTAGTTAAAAATACCACTTTGAAATTATCTTTTACAAATATTCCTTTTTCTTTTTCAACAGCCAGCATATGAATACTATATCAGATAGAGCAGTCGGCTCACAAGTCGGCCCCTTGGGCACAACACTCCTCAACATGTAACACCAAAGTATCTGGTCAATAAGGCAAATAACATTACGTATGCCAATGATATATGAGTGCTAATGTCATGCCATGTAGTACAAACAGGAGTGAATGCAATGCAATGCATATGACCACTGCGACGTGTAACCCGATCCATTTGCGTACCCGTGCTCACTGTGGGGGTTCAGACTCCGGAGGGGCTCCTAGAGCCCAAGCTCAATAATACTGCGGCGTGCAGTCCGATCCACATACATATTATTGTGGCGTGCAGTCCGATCCATGCATGTATATGCATATGCACACATAACACTCGAGGCCTGAAAGCCTCCTCAAATCACTCATCTTGTCCACACATATGGCCCTCGGCCCCAATCAGTCCAAGAATAGTCAAAAAGCCCCTCGGGCATCAGTAAAAACAATAATACTCAGCTAAAATGATAGTTCAAATATCGTTTAAAACTCCAAGTTTGAGAAAAATATAGCTGAGTTCAAAACAGTGTAAATCACACGGACTGAGTTCAAATCATATTTTAAATAGTGAGGGAAACAGTGATGACAATTCATGTTCATAAAGATTTCAAACAGTCGGCAATAAGACTCAAGTATGGCAATGAGCCCAAATCATAATGATAATAACAAATTATTTTGCAAATACGTGGTAAAAAACAACAACCGGGACGGACCAAGTCACGATCCCCAACGGTGCTCTACCCCACGCTCAGGTCCAGCGTGCAAGTCACCTCGATACAACACTAAGATGTGCAAATTCGGGGTTTCGAACCCTCAGGATATCATTCTCATGTATTACTCACCTCGAACAGGCGAAAACTCAAGCCCGCGATGCCTTTTCTTCTCAAAATGACCTTCACGCATGTCGAAACTAGCCAAAATTAGTACAAATATATCATAATAGGCTAATGGAACATAACCTAATCGAAAGAACTCGAAAAATACAAAAATTACGAAATTGGCAAAACTCGAGCCCGTGCCCATATCTCGAAAAATTTCAAAATTTTCATTTTTGGAATCCTCGTCTCTCCACGAGTCCGTACATACCAAGAACTCCCAAATCGGACCACAAATGGCCCCTCAAATCCCAAATTTAAAGTTTTGCTCCAAGCCCTAATTTCTTGATTTTTTAGCCATTAAATCATGAATTCCGTGGATGATTCTTGTATAAAAATATGTATTTAACTCATAAAACTTACCTCCAATGATTCCCCGTCGAAATCTCTTCAATTCCCGTTCAAAAGCTCTCAAGAATGACCAAAAATGGTGGAAAAATGGGTTGTTTTCGCGACTAAAATATTTTTAACATTCTGTCCGGGTACTGTAGCTAATACTATGCGATCGTATAGAACAATATTTTCGGGCACTGTAGCTAAGTCTATGCGATTGCATAGAATAAAATCCTGGGTACTCTAGCTAACACTATGCGATCGCATAGAATAAATTTCCCGGGCACTGTAGCTAACTCTATGCGATTGCATAGAACAA
The DNA here is from genome assembly GCA_032618575.1 of Nicotiana noctiflora. Classification (NCBI taxonomy): domain Eukaryota; kingdom Viridiplantae; phylum Streptophyta; class Magnoliopsida; order Solanales; family Solanaceae; genus Nicotiana; species Nicotiana noctiflora. The sequence continues at coordinate 63,150 of JASVEL010004112.1, read as the reverse complement.
AATCCTGGGTACCGTAGCTAACACTATGCGATCGCATTAGAGAACTGCGATCGCATAGAATAAAATTCTCTGCAATTTTTTTGCTGCATTTTCAACTCAAAAATCCCCGTTAGCCATCCGAAATCACCCCGAGGCCCCTGGGACCTCAACCAAAAATACCAATACATCCTATAACGTTATTCAAACTTGTTTCAATCGTCAAAACACAATCAACAACACTAAACTAATTAAATTACCACGTATTCAAGCCCAACTTTTATCAAATTCTTCCAAAACTCACATTCGATTCGAAACCCAATCAAACGACTTCTGAATGACATGAAATTTTGTAGACAAGTCCAAAATCACCACCTAACGAAGCTACTGCAACTCTCAGAATTCCATTCCGACTCTCGGATCAAAATATCACCTATCGATCGGATTCCGCCAAAATTCCAACTTCGCCAAAATAGGATAACTTCTTCACCGGACCTCCAAAATTACTTTCGATTGCGCTCCTAAGTCTTAAATGATCCCCCGAAACTAACCGAATCATCGAAATTCAATTCCGAGCCCTCTAACTCATAAGTCAACATCCGGTTGACTTTTCCAACTTAAGTCTTCTTAAAAGAGACTAAGTGTCTCATTTCTTATCAAAGTCACTCCAAATCAATTCTAACACACCCAATACCGATAATGAAACATAAGGAGGCAAAAAATGGGAAAGTCAGGGTAGTAACTCACGAGACGACGGGTCGGGTCGTCACACACACAATGACTGCAAAAGAACTTGTTGCATGTGATAGGAAAGCCTCAAATTACATACCATCTAAAGTTTGCCAAGCCAAGATACTGGTCTGATTGCGTCCATAGCCAAATAAAGGAATCAGCCAATTTAGCAAGCCAATTTCTCAATTTCTCCATAACGAGAAGTAATCAATGACACCAAAAAAGAATCAGTAAAGGGAAGAGGTCAAAATCCATTAAAAAACACTAAAAATGGAAGAGGTCGAAGAATCACTCATGAGAGAGAGATAGAGCTAGCAGAGAGAAGGTGAAGAAGAAAGAAAATAAGGCAACTGAAATGTGAATAAAAGACAAAGGGTTGTAAATAATTTAATACGTTGAAAAGAAGTGAAGAACGAAGTGTTGTTTGCCCTCAGTTTAGATCCTATTTACGTAAAAACCATCAGGACGACAAAGAACCTTTACTTATAATATAGTTAAAGTTAAAATTTCTTTCATCGCTAGTGCTCTTCTTTATAAACGGAGGATGTATGATAGTCTCATTATGCTAATTGCGCTGAATAGACAACAATACTGAAGAAAACACATGGAGCACGAAGACTCTATTTCATGGTTGTTACGCATTGTATCGTATTATTATTTTAAATACAATATTTATTTTGATTGTTACTTAAATTTAATTGTATCGTATCGTTAAATTCGTCGTTACATAACAATAAAATGTGCCACTTTATGTAACGACCGATTTGGTGTGGTCGCATCTTTACATTATCTTTTTCTCTCAATCTCACCCTTTATTATTATTAAAATATTTTATTTTATCATTTACCATATCTTTTTATATAGTAATTTTAACTTGCATCATAATTTTTCTTTATCATATTGCAAGTTTATTCTTCATAATACTGGTGCGTGATATCATGAAACGATGACAAACAATACAATCTATTCAAATATTGTATTTATTAAACGAAGCAGTACAATACAATACATTACGATACAATACATTATAAAACGATGCGTAACAACCTTCCAAACAAGCTGTTAAGGTTCTATTTACTTACTAAATGCATTAATTATTAAATACCTAAATTCTCTTTTGTAGTAGTAAACATACCTCTTAAGCTTTTCTAAGGGTCGACATATCGAAAATTTTCACATAATTTAACTGAAAGTTAATAATAGATGAAATTCAAAAATAATCAGATTAATTGGTAATTAAAAAATAGTCACGATTTCAAAAGTAATCAAAATTTATCCACTTTTATGTAAAGATAAAATCCAAATAAAAATAATATTACAAAATCGGAAATATTCCAACATAATATGCTGGAGTTCTAATATTTATATATGAGTTTCTAACATAATATGCCGGAATTTTATAATATGATAGAGTTCTGCTGAAAGTTTATATGCAGGTGCTACATAATGCCATATATTATGTTAAAATTTTTCGTAATTCAGCAAAATAATAATTATTTTTCGATGAATTTATAAATGCTGGTTATTTTTTTGATTACGAGACAGAAAAAAAGTTAGCCCGACAATTTGGACAACACAAAAACTAAAACCAAAATAAAACCAACTTCGGAATTTCAAATTTTCTCCCCCTTGAGCCCCTCCCCGGAATTTCAGTTTTCAATTAAACAGAAAGAATGAGAAATAAGAAGAAAAAAAAAAAAACGAAAAAGAAGAAAATAAGAATGGAAAAAAAAATGGAGTTTTTGACCTATATTGTCCCTTATCTTTGAGGGTAGGTTTATTTTGGTCCCTCAAATATAACCTTGAGCATATTTAGTCCCTTAAGTATGCTAAGGTGGAGCACCTTTTGTCCCTTATCTTTGAGGGTAGGTCTATTTTGATCCCTCAAATATGACTCTGAGCATATTTAGTCCCTTTAATATGCTAAAGTGAAGCACATTTAGTCTTACTACAAAATTTGTTCAAAAACTAACGGTGTTAACCAACTCTGATTCATGAAGCAAATTTTCAGCTCTGAAACAAAACGTTTCCTATCCTTTTATTGGATAACACAAATGATTACTTTAATTACTCATTTTTAGATAACGTCTTCTAAAAATTTGGCCTTGAAAATTTATAAATTTGTGTATTATTTTGTATATATATACATTTTGTACGTTACTCCTTCCGTTCCAATTTATGTGAACATATTTAATTGGGCACGAAGTTTAAGAAAAAATAAAAACTTTTAAGCAATTTGTGGTCCCAAACAACTAAAAAGGGGGTCCGGAGTATTTGTGTGGTTATAAAACTTTATCATTAATGGTAGAATTGTAAGTTCAAACTAAATTGTTTCCAAATTTAGAAATGGTTCATTCTTTTTGGAATGGACCAAAAAGTAAATATGTTCTCATAAACTAGAACGGAGGGAGTAATATATAAAAATTATAGTATAAAATTTATATATATTTTCGGCTACCGGATGTAAAAAAAAAAATGAGAAAAGAAAACGAGAAGAGAGCTTAAACCCTAAACCCTAGCCTCCACTATCACTTCCACACCATTGCTGAGAACACGTTAAGAGGAAAACAGGAAAAACAGCAGCAATGGTGAAGGCGTATCTCCGGTATGAGCCGGCGGCGTCGTTTGGGGTAATTGTATCGGGGGAGTCAAACATCGCCTACGACAGCTCCGGCAAACACTTGTTAACGGCGGCGTTAGAGAAAGTCGGCGTATGGCATGTGAGGCAGGGTGTTTGCACCAAAAACCTAGCTCCTTCTTCGTCTAACTCTAAAGGCCTCTCCGTTGCCGTTACTTCAATTGCTTCCTCTTCTTCATCCCTTGTAAATCACTCCTTCCTTCCTTTTTTTGCTGCATTTCTCCGTAAGCTGTAATTTTTATATTGCTGGAGATAAGTGCCCATTATATTATTATCTTTAATAACCTACAATTTAGCTAAAATAATGACACAATGAAAGCAAACACTTGAGAAATATGAAGTTGTCCACAGTATTTGGATTGAAAGAAATATGAGAATCTTTGAGAAAGTGCATAGAAATAGTGAAACTATAGCTAAAAATATTTCTTGTGTTTGTAGTGTTTGAGCTCCTACTAGAACTAGAAATGAAGTGCTTAAGTTTAGATTCTAGTAGAAATTCTATGGCTATGTAGTAGTCGGATAGAGATTTTTTTGATAGCTAACTGATTTAGTTAGCTATGGTTGTACGGTTTCTTTGGTGATAAATAAAAATATTTAGCTACCCAAAAAAGAAAGCAAACACTTGACCTATCAACCTACTATCAGTGGCGGAGCTAGGAATTTAATAAGGGGAATCAAAAAATTAGAACTTGCAACCTAAATCAATGTTTGAACTAGCTTTGCTACTTCGATTTTTTAAGAGGATCAAAAGTTTATATATATTTGGAAAAAGAGTATTTTTGCCCTATTTACGCCGTATGATTTTGCCCTATTTAGCTGTGACTCTGCCACTGCTAGAATGGGGGAAAAAACATCGCATGCAGCAATACAAGCTTGGTTGAGTGGCCTACGTGATCTGATTCGGATTAATTGAGAGTTATTAGTTGTTATAGTTTCACTGACATTAGGGTGTGTGTTTATTGAGTAGTGGAAAGAAATGGGTCCAATTAGGCAGAATGAATAAGGAGATTTCATATATCCAATCCCAACTATAAAGGATTGAGGTGTATTTGATTGCTTGATATGATTTTTGGATAATTTCTGATAGGGGTATGATGAATGGGAAAAACTTATTTCCAGTATGATTTTTTTTTCTCAATTAAGTATTATTTCCTGTATGCTTTTGGTTCAACAGTAAGGTGGTCCAACATATGACTTGTGGTATGGGCACATCACGAGTTCACTGCAAAGCGGAGAAGAGTAGAGGGGAGATTGCATTATCCATTGAGTTTCAAAACTACAAACAGCAGATTTCTCGATTATTAAAAGAAATATTTTGAACGCTTGATTTATGGGTGGCGATACATGTACTGTAGTTATGGTACTCTTTCATCTAAGATAGAGTTGCATCTTAAAATGTAAGTTGCTGTAGCAAATTATTGTGGTGTAGGGAAGCTGGAAAGCTAAAATGACAAGACATGTTCTGAGGTCATTGTTTTTGTTTGCCTTCTCTGGGTGATCAGACGCGATATATTTGTTTCTTATATTGTTTTGTTTCATAGGAAAAGGTTGTGAAACTTAAGATTTATTTTCATGGTTTTAGTAATGATAAGGTGGATTTAATTGCAGATAGCAAGCGGTTATGCTGATGGAAGCATTAGAATCTGGGATTTGGAGAAAGGGATATGTGAAACCACACTGAATGGGCATAAAGGGGCTGTCACTGCCATTCGATTCAATAAGCTTGGATCATTGCTTGCATCAGGAAGCAAAGATAATGACATTATTTTATGGGATGTGGTGGGCGAGTCTGGTCTGTTTCGCCTTCGGGGACATCGCGATCAGGTTCATACTACCTTGGAATTAGGAGTGACGTACTTTTCTTTTCTGACTTCGTCACGTCACGTGTCACTTGTGAAATTCTAATTTTGTTCCATTGCCATCCGTGCTGCAGGTTACTGATCTTGTTTTCTTGGATTCTGGCAAAAAGCTAGTAACAGCTTCTAAGGACAAATTTTTGAGGGTATGGGATCTTGATACTCAACATTGCATGCAGATTATAAGTGGCCATCATACTGAAATTTGGTCCATAGATATTGACCCTGAAGAAAGATATCTTGTCACTGGTTCGGCTGACCCTGAGCTTCGTTTTTACACGATAAAGCATGATTCAGCTGATGGACAATTGATTGCAAACAAAAGCGAAACAGATGTAAATAAGGATTTGCCTACTGAAAACAAATGGGAAGTATTAAAGCCATTCGGTGAAATTCAACGTCAAAGCAAGGATAGAGTTGGAACAGTGAGGTTTAATAAGTCCGGAAACCTGCTGGCTTGTCAAGTTGCAGGGAAGACGGTGGAAATATTCCGTGTGCTGGATGAGTCTGAATCTAAACGCAAAGCAAAAAGAAGAATCAGTAGAAAGAAGGAGAAGAAAGCTGCCAAAGAAGGCCTTGAGGCAACGGAAAAAGGGGAGAGAGATATTGGAGCTGAAGAAGGCAGTAAACCTGTTGTTACAGTCATGGATATCTTCAAGCTTCTTCAGACTCTACGGGCTGGAAAGAAGATCTCCTCAATTTCTTTCTCCCCAGTCACTTCAAAGAACTCACTGGCTACATTAGCACTGTCTTTGAACAATAATTTGTTGGAATTTCATGCTATAGAAAGCAGTTCAATTAATAAATTGAGTGCTATTGAGCTTCAGGGTCATCGCTCTGATGTCAGAAGTGTTACTCTCAGCTCAGATAACACTCTTTTGATGACAACTAGTCACAGTGCAATTAAAATATGGAACCCTACTACTGGTTCTTGCCTCCGCACTATTGATTCAGGATATGGTCTTTGTGGACTGTTTGTTCCTGGTAACAAGTATGCGGTCGTCGGTACAAAAGGTGGTACTCTGGAATTTATTGACGTTAGAAGCGGTACTTGTGTGGATGTAGTGGAAGCCCATGGCGGTTCTGTTCAGTCGATTACTTTAACTCCAGATGGTACAGGTTTTCTTACCGGCAGTGCCGATCATGACATTAAATTCTGGGAATTCCAAATGGTACAAAAGGCTGGTGAAGTGCGTAATCTATCTTTCTCTATATTCAGATGTATGCCAAATTGCCAAACATGGATTGCTCATGCTATATTACTGTGCATTTCCATCTCTTGACAGTGTACTGCTGTTATCTGCACTTTGGTTCTTAATGTTGGGATTTCATGTTGGATGGTTTAGGATCTTATAGAGATCCGTGGATTCCTATGAAAACAGATTATTTACACTTTACCACATACTAATACAATTGCTCAACAGCTGTAGTGGTGCTCTTATACTTCTTAAAAGAGGGGCTATAATAATGTTTTTGTACAAAAGAAATAGTAGCATAGAATAACTGATTGGTGCAATTCTATGGAGGTTCTAACACGGAACAGCATACTGAGGTTCTCCGCTGAATAGGCATTTATCTAATATACATATGTCAAATCCTAGAATGCAAAATTGGATTGGAATTCTTACAACCATGGTCTTGTTTCTTAACATGCTAGTTTCTCCTGGATAAAAGAATCTCTGTTCTTGCTGGGGAAGAATCATGTGTTTAATTTATTGACTTACAGGGGTCTAAGCATTTAACCGCATCTGCTACAAGGAGCTTAAAATTAAATGAAGAAGTTGTTGTCGTTGCTGTGAGCCCTGATGGTAAATATATTGCTGTTGCCTTGTTGGATAGCACAGTAAAGGTAATGTCTAACTTAATTGAATGGTCGATCCACATTATAATTTCTGAAGAACAGCTTTAAAGTAGAAACTCATCTCTTGGGACATGGAAGTATTCTTTATGAAGTGTTTGTGAAATTACCTGATCAAATGTCTTGCTGTAACATTATTTATTAAAAAAACAAAAAGGTTTTGCATAACATTATTATTTAAGCTCTTCTTAAGTAATTTCTTTGACAGTAATAGGCATATTACCTACAAAAGTCAACTACATTTTCATTTTCGGTTTCCTTAAGATGGTGGGTAGAAACCTTATTTGGTACCTTTGCTTCTAGAAACAAATACTGCTTGTCATATCAGCTTCTTTATCTTTGCAACTGGCTTTGTTCGCCCATTTATCTTTCTGCTTAATTCAGAGTCTAATTTTGATTTCTGGAGAAGCTCAGCGCTTCTGTATGCCATATGTTTATTTTTGCTGCTTTACCAGCTACCTGTAAGCTTATGGCATAGAAAAAAAGTGGTTTTCATCATTACAGAAGGTGATTTTTCCCAATATTTTGGGCTTTCATCTTGATAGCAGATACAGTGAATGTTGTCTCGCAGAGCCCAATATTGCTGTGAGCCACGTTGGTTGGTCTAGCAGAAAGCAGGAAAACTATTATTCACTGAAGTAGGATCTGGAAGTAACAAAAGATCAGAACTTCTCTTTATCAGTAAAACAAAAGATTAGAACTTCTCAGGCAAAATCAAACAATGGTTTTCTCTGGTTAAAGTGCCATGCTAATAAGCTGAACAGAGAAACCTGAGGTTTAGCCCTTAAGGTCCTTAGCAAAAGTCAAACTACTTCCCAAAATATCCTGTTTCCTAACTTAGATCCATTTGAACAGCCTGGAAACGGGTTGAGACTGAGACTAGATTCTTAAGTCAGCTCCCAAAATTCTATCTAGCTTCGTATCTAGGTTGTTTTCATTATACTGTTAAAACTTTTAATTCAGTTTCTTTTTCTGCTTCGTCATTGTGTTGCAGTCTACCAAATGCATTTGCATTTTACTTCATCTCAAGGCTCTTTTTTCTTTCTGGTCTTATTTAGACCTAATACTTGTGATGTCATACGTTTTCAGGTCTTCTATATGGATTCACTCAAGTCCTTTCTTTCACTCTATGGTCATAAGCTGCCTGTATTGTGTATGGATATTTCTTCAGATGGGGATCTGCTTGTCAGTGGCTCTGGAGACAAAAATGTGAAGATTTGGGGTCTAGATTTTGGGGATTGCCATAAGTCACTTTTTGCGCATGCTGATAGGTGCTCTGATTAAAGCATTAAGTAATCTAGTATTCCACTAGGTAATGTCTAGGTAATGTTTCACAGCTAACCAATGCTGATAATCTGTTTCCATGGCAGCGTTATGGGAGTTAAGTTTGTGCGCAACACCCATTACTTTTTCACTGCGGGGAAAGATCGTCTGGTGAAATACTGGGATGCTGACAAGTTTGAGTTGCTTTTAACCCTTGAAGGTCACCATGCTGAAGTCTGGTGTCTTGTTGTTAGCAACCGTGGTGATTTTATTGTTACAGGATCTCATGATCGGTCCATACGCCGGTGGGATCGTACTGAAGAACCATTTTTTCTTGAGGTAATCTGTTTTAATGTCCGAAATACTGCATCACTTTTAGACAGTTTAAGCAAATAATTATAAGTTGCTACTTGGATTTGCAGGAAGAGAAAGAAAAGAGACTGGAAGAGATGTTTGAATCAGACATTGACAATGCATTTGAGAATAAGTACGGACCAAAGGAAGAACTTCCAGAGGAGGGAGCTGTGGCATTAGCGGGGAAAAAGACTCAAGAGACACTTACTGCTACAGATTCTATCATTGATGCACTTGACGTGGCTGAAGCGGAACTGAAACGAATTGCTGAACATGAGGTTTGCAGCTTACTTGGAGGCATCTTCTTACTGATCTTCCTTTACAGGGAAAAAGGGTTAATAGAATGAAATTAAAGCGGAGTGGTTTTAGAATTTATGTAATCTTTTTTGTTTAGACTGAAACCTACTTGGTACGACATTGCTAAAATGATTTTGAATTATCCAGAAGATTTTTGGTGGTAACTAATGAATAAGGTTTTAATAAAGAAAAAAACTAAACAAAGGTTGTCAAAAGAGGTGGTTATCTGATGTTTGCCCCTTTTCTTGGCTCTCCTTTTCTTTGAAACTGGGTGAATGGATGTGGAAGGTAATAAGTGGTTAGTTAATTATTCTTATTAAAAAAAATGGAACTGTTATCATAACTTTGAATTTGCAATTTCATGAATGGCTAATATTATTTTCAACATTTAGGAGGACAAATCAAAGGGCAAAATTTCAGAATTCAGGCCCAATGTTCTCATGCTTGGTCTTTCTCCTTCTGATTATGTTCTTCGTGCATTATCGAGTGTTCATACTAATGATCTGGAGCAAACATTGCTGGTAAGTGATTATTTTGAAGTAAATGTTTCCTTTAATTAGGAAAATTAGTCTTTTTAATGTTTTTTCCTGACCTGAAATGTTATTATATAGCTGTTTCAATTCAAATATTATAGTGGTGATTCCATACATTTGAGGCTATAGCTTTGGCCATGTGTCATTGCGTAGTTTATTGAGCTTAAGTTTGCAAATTGTTACTTGGAGACACAGTGCCTAAATGTTGGGCCCTGGGTTACTTTTGGTTTATTTTGACATTGGGAAGTTTATAGGTCCTGTCCCTTTTAACTTCAGATGGTGCGTAATAAGAGATAAAACGTCCTTTTTAGGGCAGTGAATTAATTTGAAACTAGCGGAATGGAATTCTTAAGTTCAATGGCAAAGGGTTTTATAATTCTTTCATACTTGTGTTTCCAGCATTTTGGAATAATATCTTTGGTTATTTATCCTTGGTCTCTGTTTCTTAGAGGAGGGATACAGGTGATAGTTGTCGCTAGATGTAAGCATGTATTATCAAACTGAACTAACTGTTTTTGGATGCAAAAGGCTGCGTGGCATCTTTGACATAAAACTTAACTGTGACATGGTTGCTTGGTTTACTCAAAATTTTCACGTGCCTTAAATCCATCTGGTTGGAAGGCATCCCAAATTACCGTTGCTTACATCATGTGTTGCCCAGAAAAAAGACTTGGGGTATTGTTGCATGGTTTACTCAAAATTCATATTGTGCCTTAAATCCATCTGGTTGGAAGGCATGCCAAATTACAGTATATGACCATTGCTTACATTATGTGTTACCCAGAAAAAGAATTTGGCATACCCCAAGTTTTTCCTACATCATATCATCTAATGTGTGTTAGTGTGACATCATTGAAAAACCCAGTTTTAATTTATTCTATTCGCTCTAATGGTTGAGATGCGGATTATATATGTCACTCCAATAATGTGTTATCCTACTCAATCCCGCCAAATCCATAATTCAGCTTTCCTAACTTTACACATATTAACATTTGGTATCTCTTAGAATGTGCCTCTTCAGACCCCACGTATGGGATTTCACTGGGTTTGCTATTGTTGTTGTTGTTGTTGTTGTTGTTGTTGTAATTGAGATTAAATCGTTTGTACCCTGTCAATTTCTATTTCATCTTATATATAAGATTCTATTTCAAATAATCCTTGCAGGCTTTACCATTTTCTGATGCTTTGAAGCTCTTGTCGAACCTGAAGGATTGGGCGTGTATCCCAGATAAGGTTAATATTTTCTTACAAGAGAAGTAGAATTTTTACATTTATGTAAACCCAGACCCCCACTTGTGGGATTTTACTGGGTTGTTGTTGTATGTAAACACAGATATTGTGCTTGAGCTTTTGAAAACAAAACAATTGAATAGAATCTCCTCTCATATAATCTCCAAAAGAGTGGAGAACGGTACTTTCAGTAGCAGTCAACAATTTCTTTTTTTGGTTTGTGTGTACAAAGTACGGTAATCTACATTTTTTTGCACATCGACATCAACAAGGTAGCTTTTTGTCTTCTGACCTGTAATTGTAAAATGTATGCTTTGCTTGAATGAAGTTCCTGTCTTCTGCAGTTTACAGGCCATGTCCAATCTTGAATTTCACAGTCATTATCCTTCTACCGTTCTTGCAGGTGGAACTTGTTTGTCGGATAGCGACAGTGCTGTTGCAACTTCATCATCACCAGCTGCTTTCAACTGTCTCTTCTAGACCCCTCTTGACCATTCTAAAAGAAGTTCTTCATGCAAGAGTTAAGGTAAGTTTGAGTACATTTGCTATGACTTTTTGAGAGATTTTAGCCAATTCTTTTTTCTTTTTAATTAAAAAAAAATTGAAACTGTTCAACCATGTCTGTGACTTTCACTACCTGCACACCTCACCCCCTTCTAATATTGTTTTAAAATTAAGCATGTCAATGGAGAACCACTGTCCTCATTGGAGATTCTATTTTTGACACGAATTCATGTCTGACTACCACAGGAATGCAAAGATGCCCTCGGTTTCAACCTTGCTGCAATGTATCATCTCAAGGTAAGGCAGTTGTGATTTTGATTTTGTCGGCCTCTTTTCCAAGTTCATGAGGATGTGAATTGACTATCTCTGTTGTCTCAGCAATTGATGTCTATGAGTTCGGATGCTCTATTTCGTGATGCAAAGGCTAAGTTATTGGAGATACGTGCACGCAACACAAAACGTATTGAAGCAAGGACAGACACAAAACAAGAAAAAAAGAGAAAGAAGAAACAGAAGAAGTTGGATGGAGGACATGTTTGGTCATGATTTATAACCTCAACCTAACTTGTACCTTATTGTGGGGGTAGCAATTTTGGTCATACAGCTTCAGCAAATAGGGTTTGAGTTTTGATACAAAATTTGTATATAATTTTGTTAGAGTTATAAGAACGTTATAGCCCTAACTAGCAATAGGTTTATTAAACCAATCATATTACTTTCTTAAATGACAAGAGCTTTGTCCTGATGCTACTCCTTGCTGCCTGAAAGTAGAAAATTTAAATAGTCAGGTTTAGAAGAGAAGTTTGGATTCTCATTAGCAACCTGATTTTTGAAGTCCATCACGCTTTCTATCTTTTTTTGGCAGGTTAATTGCTACAACATATAAGGGTGATTTGATATTTTTATTTCGTCGTTCGATATTTGTTAAGCTCCTGGAATTCTATGATTTCCATTTTATGCAACCTCATTCGTTTGTCTTCCTTTCTTTTTTCTACTTTCTAGCACGTGTTTTTAACCAAATTTTAGAGTCGTCATTTTGGTCAATATAATACCATTCTTTCAATAGTTATCCTGAAGGGGATATCCTAGTAGCCAAGAAATAGAAATTTGATAACGATATTAGGGTCCTTTTTTAAAGCCCTCCCTATTTAGGAGGATCAATAGTGTTTATATACTTTCCATCCAGTTTGACTCGAACCCAGGATCGTGGACTCGAACCCAGGATCGTGGGTGATGGAGGTGCTTTTTACTATTCTTTCAATAATATTATTTTCTTTCAATAGTTATCCCGAAGGGGATTTAGTAGCCAAGAAATAGAAATTTGATAACAATATTAGTGTCTATTTTTTTTTAAATAATGTTTCTATATGTCCAATAACCCAGGACCTAACGGTTTGTGGGTGGAGGTGCTTTTTACCAACTGAGCAAGTCTTACTTGTCATATTAGGATACTTTGATTGGGAAACTAAGTAATCTCATAATTAATTATTTTACCCTTTTATTGTAATAAAAAAATTTACAATTTGGGAAATTTTGGGATTAATTATATTACAATATTATTTAGTATTAGAAGTAATTATTCTTTATCTTTCATACAAAATGAGTCTTAAAGTTTTGACCGCATCCCTATAGTATATACCTACCATTTAAGTTTTGATATGAATTAAAGTGTTATCAAAATTTAGACCAAAAAATTATAGTAATAGAGACTTTTAAGCCAAGAACACCAAACAAAAATGTCCTCAAATGAGACGGTTAATAACATTAGTTCACAAGCATTTCAACGCAATAATTTTTTGCAGTTGACAACATTTATAACGTCAGCGGACAGTAAAATCAAGTTCCAAAAGTGGACATCTCGAGCTCGACACGCCAACTTTCAACAACGTAACACATTAGTCTTTGACAGACAACATCTGGCAATTTCCAAATCTTTGGCACAACCTGTTTGCTTCGTTGTTATTGTACCTTCTTAATATTCCTTTTGGGGTCTTTCCCTTTTTCCTTCGTTCTTTTGTCGATCGCCATCCTAAATTAATGGCGTCTTCCAGTTCCGGCAACTCCGTTCCTGCCGCCGGTGACCCCTTTTTCCTATATAGCAATTCAAATTTAATTTCCAATTTCATTTTCTTTTGGCTTTCGATTTATTGTTTTTGTTTAAATTTAAATTGGTGTTTTGTCTATAGAGGCAGTTCAAGTTCTGGTATCTTCATTGGCGGATGATTCACCTATTGTACGTGAAGCATCAATGGCTGCTCTCAAGGACATCACTTCCTTGTATGTCTCTTTCCTATATATATGTGTGTGCAGAGGGGGAGCCAGGATTTTAATGTTATGGGTTGTAAATACGACTTGAAGTGCTAATAACTTGGTTCTTAATATAATATTTGTTCATATTTGATGAAGCTTTTAACACAAATATTGTTTGAGCAAAAGCTACGGTTGGACTGAACCCGTGTTAGGCCCTGTAGCAGATAGCTCTGCCCTTTTGTCTGTGTATGTGTGTGTGTTTGCCTTGCTTGATTGTTGCCTAATATATTACTACGTCTGTTTCAATTTATGCATCTTAGTAAGTTTAAGAAAATAAGGAGGCCTTAATGTACAAAACTGCCCATCGGCACTTATAATCTTATTTATAATGCGATGTAAGATGTTGGAGTTGAAGAGTAACTAAATATAGATAGTCACAATCTTTTTGAAATAGACTAAAAAGGAAAGTAAGACACATAAGCTGAAATAACAATAATAACAACAACAACTACCCAGTATAGTCTCACAAAGTGGAGTCTGGGGAGGCTAATACGTACACAGGCTTTACCCCTACCCAGTGTTATCAAAGGCGCGCTTAAGCCCTGAAGCGAGGCTCAAAACATGTTGAGCGCTTCGCCTCGCTTTATGGGCGCTTTAGTATAGCATCAAGGCTCTAAGCCATTCTATTCCTTGCCAATAAGTGTAATTATGAAAAGACAACATTAAACAATTGTTGTTCACTTTATCGTACTTTATTTTTCAATTTCTTTGTCCATATATTTATTATTCATGCTTATAATTATTAGTCTTGTACTACATATACATATTTTTACTTTTTCTCCCGTTGAGCCTTTTTTCATTAAAGCTCACGCTTTATTTGCGTTTTGCACTTAAAGCCCCAATGAACCTTAGAGCTTTTTTGCGCTTTTCGCCTTTGATAACACTGCCCCTACCCGAAAGGGCAGAGAGGCTGTTTCCAATCGACCCTCGGCTCTGGAGAAAGAGAAGAAAAAGAGGAGGAAAAAAAAGAAAACATAAGCTGAAATGGAAGGAGTAATATATATGTGTGTGCGTATGCGTATATTTGCCTTGCTTGAAAGGTTTCAAGAACTTGTTTTTTTTTTTAATGTTCTGGGTTTACTTTTGAGTTTATTATTTTTTTGTTGTTTCAGAAACCCACTTTTGGTTCTTGATTGTTGCCTAACAGTATCAAGAGGTGGACGACGGGTACTGTTCTAAAAATATGGTTTTTGCTTGTTCATTAATTTGATATTATATGAACAATTGGGTTTGAGTGTAGTGTTTAATTTGGGATTTTACGGATTTTCAGAGGTTTGGGAATATAGCTGGTTTATTTCAAGTGATGTCAGTGGCAATTCAAGCTTTGGATAAGGGAGTTGTTGATCCTAATTATTTGGCTAAGTTGGCCAAGATTGCCACTTCTGAGGTGATCTCAACCAAGGTAAACTAAACCCCATTAAATTACTTCCTCCATAATGATTTATGTGACAGTGTCTGATTGGGCATGAGGTTTAAGACTTTTGAAACTGTGGTGTAAAATAAGCCATAGACATTTTTGTGGCTATAAATCAAGGGTGAAATGAGAAATTCCAAATTAAATTGTTTCTAAATATAGATATGTGTCATTCTTTCTCCTGCCAGGCTATAAAATAGAGTGTCACATAAATTAGGACAAAGGGAGTTCTAAATTTGTGCCACAATTTTTTATAATAGTTCAGGCAGGAGCTACGTCACCATGCTGAACCAAATGCAGATCCTTAATTTTAAACGTTTCTGTGACTTGGGTGCAAACTTAGCATGTATATGCACTTTCAAAAATATTCCAACTATTTATGTAGAGGATGAGTAGAAAGTGGTGGACGGACTTGTTGTTGGACCCTTGCATCCAATTGTCTTGCACTGATTTCCTATGAATCAAAATGTAGCAGTTTAGAGTTTCAACTAGAGTCTCTGGTGGAGATTGATTAGTTGTTATACCCTCAAGTTATGATGTCACAATATGGGAATATCGAATGTGATATTCTGTACAGTGGATTGTTCTCTCTTGTTCGGTGGCTGGGATTGTAATGATCATAAGTACTAGTTTCCTGTTACCTTATTGTGGATTTATTGGGTTTTTCCACCATGATTCGGATTGGTGTGGAAGCCAGTACATTGACCATGTTGTTTGGTGTGGGAGTCATCAGGGGCGAGGCCACCATTTTAGATGTATATAACATATACTATAAACACCCTTCTCAGAAATGTTTTTAGTCCTTTCAAGTCTGAACACCCTTAGGAAATTTTCTGGCTTCGCCACTGGGAGTTAGTACTTTGTTATTTGTATAATGGGTATCAACTTTACTTCCTCTAAGGCCAGTGCAATGCTGTAGTATTTCATACTACTCTAACAGCATGTTCGATCTTATGATAGGAACTTAATGCTGACTGGCAAAGAGCTGCGGCTGGTGTACTTGTATCAATTGGTTCACATATGCCTGATCTGGTGAGTGTGCACTTTTCTTTTCCTTATGAAAATAGATTCTAGAAGAGGGAATGTAATCTGTGCTTTCTAATTTGTATCTTCTTTTGTTTGATCAGTTTCTAATTGCATCTTCTTTCAGTTGTTTTTGTGAACGTATTTTTTTATCATTCCTGCTTCTTATTTCTGTGACTGTCAATAGTATCTCTCAATGTTTTAGAGCCTTGTGGTAGAGTTGATTTTGTCATAGCTTGCAAGCAGTAAGCTGAGGAATTTTCAGTCTAACTATTAGAAAGTGCCGTGAAACTTCTCAATTGCTCAATGCCTTTCATATTAGCTCCGTTGAGTTGTGTGCATCAGCTCATTTAAAAGTTTAAAGTCTTAAGAGAGGGGTCACTTTTATTTAATTACTTTAGGTCTGCAACTTGGCCTGTCATGTCCCACTGATGATTCCTTTTCTTGAAACATGTAAAAATATTTTCTGATCGGTGGTGGTAAAACTCGAACTTATTACCTCTATGTACTTCAATACCATGGAGAGTTGTAGAACAACTTCATCTAAAAGTTTAAAAAGTTAGAGATGGGACACTTCCATTTATTTATTTTAGGTTTGCAACACAATAAGGTCTCTGGGTACAAAAGGACACAAAGGGGATATAAAAAAACAGTCCTAAGGTTTTGGATAGAATGCTCAACTTCTTTCACAAGCTTGAGTGACATGACTCGATATAGATATATAATTAACCCCTATAAAGAAAATGAATCACACTATTATTGTTGGATGGACATTGGATGGTGCTTGTTGGATGGACATTGGATGGGCGATGCCAAGCACCGTAAAGGAGATGTTATATAGCTGGGCCAGTTTTCGTATAAGAAGAAAGCAAAAGGCGTGGAAGTTCGCCCCGTTAGCTCTCATATGGATAGTTTTGGGGAGACAAATAGGAGAACTTTTGAGGGGATTGAGTCTCCTTTTTCACATCTTAAGAATAGTCTTTTATCTTTGATCGCTTTTTGGTGCACTCATATAACCCCTACTTGTATAGAAGATTGGGCGTCTTTTGTAGAGAATTGTAACACCCCAGGCTTTAGACAGAGTCCCACATCGGCAGAACACAAGAGGGATGCTGGGTATATAAGTTAACAAGCCTTAGACCCTAGGGCCTAGGCCCAGAGCGGACAATATTACTAGCGGGGTGGGCTGTTACAGATGAAGATTACTACTCACATTACTCGTGTCGAAATACCAAACTCGTCACCTCGAGCGATCCGTACGATTTTCTTCAATCAATCTATAACCACACCAACATCGATCTCGTGTTAGTTTTCTTGTTTAGGCAAATTTGTAGCTAATTTAGAATGCCCAACCCTTGGAGAATTTTTTTTGACTCTTAATTCGTTGATTTATACGTTCTCGTGGTACTGGTAGTTTAAACCAAATTCTAAAAATCAACCAAATACAACCTATTTATATAATATAGTCCGTTAATACCTGAAAAAGTCTTTTGGGTTTCTCCCAATTTCCTTACTTTTATCTTTAAACTTTTAATCCAATCCCAACATCATCTCTACTCAGTCCCAAAAGAATCATGAATATAAAATAATATTCTCTCAAAAGATGAAAAATTACATAAAATCACCTGGAAGTTATTGTTGAAGCTCAAGTATTTATGTGGATAATATGGTGAAACACGGTATTCGGCACTACGAGTACACCAGAAACTTTTTTCTTTCTCTTTCCTGTTGATGCTTGCGTTGGCTAAAGGGGTTTTCTCTTTTTTCAACACTTTTTAGCTTCTGTTTCAATTGCAGCATATATGTTGCGTTCCTTTCCCCCAAAATCCCTTTAGCTTTTGTATTTTTTTTTGTTTCCCCTTTTCTCGTTTCACTTTTCAGTGGGCTTTGCCCATTCTCCTAATGTTTTATTCTCTTTTTTCTTTTTATTAATTTAACTTTTTTAAGTTACTTTCTTATTATTATTAACTTTTTTTGAAGACTGTTGCTGTAACGACTCCACGTAAGTGGCTTTATTTGATGGTTGAACTAGTTTGATCTTATAGTGATATTATGGGTTGCCTTTGACTAGAGGAAATAAATGGGGAGGCTGTGACAAGACTACAGATATTTTCATTTGCAAAACTCTTTTTCACTCATCTCATAATTGGAGTTTTGCATGTTTGTTCCTTTATAGTAATTAAAATATTGAATTCCTTACAATCAATGAGACATATGAAGTTCCTTTTTAGCTGGTATAGTACACTAGGCAATCATAAAAAATCCAACTTTCATTTGTTTATGTATTACCCTCTGAGTAGACTGCTTACCACAGTTTTTTTCTTTAGCTGGGGAGTGTTTTATTCTTCTAACCACTTGATGATTTATACAAGGTTGTACATTCTGTGGTAATTGAAATTTCAGAGATGAATGCTTCTTTTCCTTGATAGACATTTCTCTTGTCACTGAGGAAAGAACAAAGGATCTGGCTCGTTATCTTTTCTGTATTATGTTTACTTTTGTTGCAGTTGCATAGTTTTCTGACAAATAGTTGTGTTTCCAACACTCTTTCTTTCTTCTTGGTTTTTGATACTCTGAAGTTTCCCTATTCTTAGTTTAATTCTTCAATTGTCTGTGGCAGATGATGGAAGAAATATTCCTCCATCTTTCAGGGTCAAATTCAGCTCTGCCAGCCATGGCTCAAATTCTTGCAGACTTTGCATCATCTGATGGTTCGTTTTCGATTTGTTTGCAAATACTTTGTGGGCCGCTTTAACATTATTACCCAAATTACTTATCTGATCTACGTCTACAATATTTGAAGCTTTGCAGTTTACTCCGCACCTTAAGGGTGTACTGGCACGAGTGGTGCCCATTCTTGGAAATGTGAGGGACATACACCGGCCTATATTTGCAAATGGTAATAGACCTCAGAACTTTTTATGATCTAACATAATAAGAAGTTCTTTCTCTTGCTCATTATTAGCAAAATAATCCTTCTGAAACATTAGCAAAATATGTCACTCCTAACAGAAGAAATAGGAGAATTTACGATGGGGATGCTGTAACTTTTAAATTTTCAGTTTGGGTATACATCTGGTTGAAGATTATTTTTTATGTAGATTGTTTAAATTTGTTAGAATCATTCTGTTTAATGGAAGTTGGTAAAATTTGCTTGGCTGGCAATTCCTGAAGAGAAGGAACAGTATGGGCTGGTGATGGCACCGACTGGAATGTGGTAGCCATGAGATGACACCTATGTGCTCTGAGGAGGTGGAGCCTACAAAAGATGAGGCGCTAAGGGGAAAGGGAGTGAAGCTGGACTTAAAGAGGGCTCTTGAGGAAGAAAGGGTTTGTAGCAAAAGGGGATAACAGCTATCCCTTTACTCTGTTGACACAAACAATTTGTGAGTAATTAATGGGATTGAAGCTGGACTTAAGATGAGGCGCTAAGGGGAAAGGGAGTGAAGCTGGACTTAAAGAGGGCTCTTGAGGAAGAAAGGGTTTGTAGCAAAAGGGGATAACAGCTATCCCTTTACTCTGTTGACACAAACAATTTGTGAGTAATTAATGGGATTGACAGTTCTTCCAACTTCTTTGGTTTCTGTAGAGGAGACTACAAATTTAAGGGGTTTCTTTTGATTTTCTGTAGAGGAGACTACAAAATTTAGGTGGGCAGCGGCGAGGAAAATCTGTAGAAAAATTTGTGATGGCGAGAGGCTAACATTGAGGAGAGAATTTTTTTTGGATTTCCTAACTGTGTTGACCGATATTTTTTTTTGGGTGCTTCGTTTTTTATGAGCATGAAAATATTTTTTCGTTGCCCAACAATAGAACGGATGCATGCAACAGGAATCGAAGTAGTTACCTGCTCTATCACCAGCTTTTAGGTCCAAGGTGCTGACCTCTAAGCCAATAGTTTGGTCTGTTAAATACCACTATCTTAATACTCCCTCCGTTTCATTTTGGGGCAAATTTTGAATTGGTACGTATTTAGGAAAAAAGGAAGACTTCTGAAATTTGTGGTCTAAAACAAGCCATAGATATTTGTGTGGTTGTAAAAGCTTCTCATTAAGGGTAAATGGGAAGTATGAGTTAAATTGTTTCCAAATTTAGAAAGCCGTCGTTCTTTTTGGAACAGACTAAAAAGGAAATGTTGCCGCATAAATTGGAACAAAGGGAGTATATTTTTATGATTGCGAAATCAATCTATGAGGTTTGCACTACTTTTTCCTTGTTAAAAAAAGGTTTACTCGTAAAGCAAGAGGAAACTAATGGCAGTGTTGTGAAAACCGCCCCTAAATCTTTTTTGAGTAAAAGCCATAAACATTTTGCTACTGTACATTTGAAATTCTAGTGTGAAGCTTCTGTTCATCTCAAAGTTCATATCAGTGCACATGATTGGTAAAGAGGGATACAAATCACGAACTCAGTTATCCATGAGAAAAGTTCTAGTAAAATGTTTTGCTTTACGATTAGACTTTACTGCTCAAGTGTTCTTTGAAGGGTCTAAAGTGTTTATTTTTTCCAGCATTCAAATGTTGGTGCCAATCTTGTTGGCAGTGCAGTGTCGACTTCCCCTTGTCTTCGGTTCTAGATGCTGATATCATGTGAGACCAATTTTCTGCTTCTGGTTGGTTTTGATTTTCTTCAAGGCTTTTCATTTAGATGTTCATGGTGATTTAAATGTGTCAATTGTGCAGGTCTTTCTTGAATTCGGCATTTGAACTATTATTGAGAGTTTGGGCAATTTCACGGGATCTGAAGGTTTGCCTATTCAGGTCCTTTAGAATTTTTTAAAGAACGTTTTCTCTCTCTTTTTCTTGGCTAACCGAGAAATTCCCACGGCGAATGGCACACGGCTCAAAGCTCCAAAAGGGCGAGAATGCTTAGAAGAAGAGGGAGAGGAAGACCAAGGTGAAGATGCTTGGGGGATGAATGGGGTAAAAGAGACAGCGGAGAGTAGTCAATCTTTGGCAGTTGCACATAAGGAGAAATGGATAATGGAATGAGTGGGAGGACAAACTCTGGGGTTGAGGTAATTGTCAGGGGTTTCCCTTGAGGGTTTTTAGGATTAAATCATAAATTGCTTACAGATATTAAACAAAGAGCTAATAGAGCAAGTGTGATGAAATGATGGCAAGAGGGAAGGTAAGAAAGAGAGTAGTTCGAAGAAAGAAGATAATGAGTAGATTGCGGTGTATGAGATGAAATGAGAAATGAGGGAGAAGAGGGTGAAGCAGGGGAAGAAGTTGAAGGTAACGGAATAAACATTATTCCTGGATGCTAAGATCTTTGTGTGATATGGTAATAAATTTTCTTTTGTTAAGGTGATGCAACAAGTTGAATTTGTGAGTTACCATTTTCACCTTGTGCCGCAAATGCACTGTGGACGAAGTTCAGAGGCCATGGGATATTGAAGGCAGCTTGCCTGATGGTCGTCTTTAATTTTATTTTCTACCATTCCTTGTCTTTAATTTTATTTTCTACCATTCCTTGCTTTTGTACAAGTTTGATGTAAAATCACATCGAAACTAGTCGAACAGATGATAGCTAAGGGTGATTTACCTCAGCAAGTAGTCGAACAGATGATAGCTAAGGGTGATTTACCTCAGCAAGTAGCATATAGCTGCTTTCCCTTTATTAATATATTCAAGAAATTTCACACTCCTTTTTTCTTTCCTTCCATTCCATACATTACATTTATTGCTCATTGAATTGGCAAGGGGAGAGGAAGTTTTGTTTCCTGACATACTATTTTCTCAGGTTCGCTTATCTTCTGTGGAAGCATTAGGGCAGATGGTTGGTCTTATCACTAGAACGCAGCTGAAGGCAGCTTTGCCAAGACTTGTTCCAACTATATTGGAACTGTAAGACAACGATAGACTGCTATATTTTGAGAAAATCTATAATTGCAAATGACATGAATACCTCTGATGTCAAATGACCAGCTCCTTGCTTGTGCTAATTCTCTATTCTAGTCAGAATCCGAGTGACTCTTTCTGTTGGAGCAATTGTTTCTTGTATCTTCTTGGGTATTGTGGGCTCTGTAACAGTGAAATCTTATGGTTTTTCAGGTACAAGAGGGATAACGATGTGGCCTTTGTAGCAACTTGTAGCCTCCATAATGTATTAAGCGCCTCATTACTTTCAGAAAGTGGTCCACCATTACTTGATTTTGAGGTAGGAAACTCATGTCATTTGGCTGTTTAAGTTGATATTCTTTCTTGCACACCTAGTAATTTGTACTTCTGCTATATCCGGTAGAATAGCTTGCTATTCTGCTAATTCTTCTCCACTTACTGCTAATTTCCTGTGATTACTTGTCTTGTCATGGATTAAGGAATTGGAATCAGTTACTAGAAGAATTAATCAGTGTTTTAAAAGGCGGGGGCGTAAGGCGAGGCGTTTTGCATATGCCTCAGTGGGGCGTAAGCCCCATAGGTATTTAATTTTTAACATTTTATAAAATAATATAATTATAAAAAATATTATTAAATAGGTAAAATTGCATAAAATTTTGTAAAAAAACTATAAATAATATATAAAAGTGAAATCCCATATTATCTAATGAAATTATAAATTCCAAATAAATAAGTAAAATTATATATAAATCCAATCACTACATATAAAAGCACACATACATATAATCCATATTATATCTTGAAAGAGAGCAAGAGAAGTACTGAACTTAAAAAACTAATTACATACATATTTACAAACTAACAGTAAAATATAAAAAGAGAGGAAAGTAATGAGTTCAAAATAATAAAGTTTTTACATGGAGGAAGGAACAAACTTCTTGAATTTGACATACGGAGAAGAGTGAAGTTTTTTTTTGCAAAAAAAAGTGATAAATCGTTGCTCTTGGTAGAGGCAGACTAGCGGAAAGAATTGGGAAAGACTTATAATTTAGGGCTTTTAGCAATATTAAAAAGTTTACTTTTAAATTTTAATATTTTTAATTCCATTTTAAAAAGATGTCTCTTGGGCTTACGCCTCAACCAAAAAACTCGCCTCAACTAAAAAACTCGCCCGGGCGTACGCCTTGTACTTCTGGGCGTACGCCTTACGGGACTTTCGCCCCCCACCATCGCCCCGGGGCGTTTTTGGTACGCCTCACCCCAGGGCTTGCCCCGGAAATGCCTTTTAAAACACTGGAATTATTCTTGGTAAAGTCATAGTGCCTGGTCATTGTTAATTGTAAACCGTATGTTGTATGTTAGAGGCACCTCTTAATCTTAGTCAGTTTTCGTCTAACTTTTACAAAGGCAATGGTTTTGTTTCTTGCAGACATACTAACCATGCTCCTCACTCTCTCAACATCACCTTTATGGTGGCCCTTTCGCTGGGTTCCTTTCCCTCAATTCTTGTTTTAGTTTCTATAAGAAATACTCTCTACTTGGTCTCCCGTTCTACTCATGTGAATCTTAATCGGTAGAACTTTGCAAAAGTTTTACTCCATTCCCTTTTCTGTTTTTATCTTCACCAAACCCCTCATCTCCTTTTCAACTAATCACCTTTTGCCATTGTTGTACTATGTCAGATGAAGTTATATTGCTATCTCCTCAAATCCTTGAAGAGACATTCGGACTCTGATGTCCCCCCTCAACAGAAAGTCACTGTTTTTTTTTTAATTTTCTATAGTACTACCTTAGTGCTGTATATCAATAAAATCTTACCTTGTCAATAACCAAAAAAAAAAAAAAAAAAAAAAAAGAAGAAAAGAGAAAAAGAAGGCAGTCACAATTTGGACCATATACATGATCCAGTTGTTTGCTTTCTCAGCACTTCCACTTTGAACAACATCAACTGGTGACTTGCCATTACTGCTGCTCAGATTGCCTCCTCTTCCAATGGCATGTGTCACCTTCTTCTGGTCAATTTTCCCTTTTCCCTTCCTCAACAACAACAACATAGCCAGTGTATTCCCACAAGTGGGGTCTGGGGAGGGTAATATGTACGCAGACCTTATCCCTGCCTTGTGAAGGTGGAAAAACTGTTTCCGGTAGACCCTCGGCTCAAGAAAAGTATAATCACTGCATTAATGACAAAGAACTACGGAAAGAGAAGCAGCAAGCAGAAAAAATAATAGAACCGGAGCTCCCTTTTACCCTTCCTCCTTGTGTATAAAAGAGTCATCCTTCAACTTCCTATGAACAAAGAGGCCACCCCCTCCATCATCACCAGTTTCCTGTTCAGTTCCAATCTCTCTCTCTCTCTCTCTCTCTCTCTCTCTCTCTAGCAACTTGCGTCAAAGGGGCAGGACATCTGTATTGATATTATATCCGGATATATCAAATATACACAGCCTTATAAAAATATCAGAACATACACATTACTTGGAAGAATAGAAATATACTTGTCTTGTCAAACTGGGTGCCTAGTACTCTAATGAAAGCATTCGGAAGTTAGTCAGGAAGGAGGATGGACAAGCAACATAGGTTGATCTAGAACATGTCCCCATACATTTTTGTTTGGTTTTTGGAAAAGAGAAATAACATATGTGCTGCAAAATGAAAGGTGTATACAAGGTAACCACACTACTCGAACTCCTGAACTCCTTTTTTTTTTTTTTTTTTTTTGAAATGGTAACAGATTTCATATAGGATAATAAAGTAAGCCCCAGCACAAAGTTTGTACTGAGGGTAGTACAGGACATAGTTACACCCAAAAAGCTATTCTTGTCCAAAATTACAGTGCCCCAATTAGATCAACTAAAGATTCTACATCCTGTACTAGAGCATCTTTACACCAAAAGTGAAGCAAAAATATACAATTTATCTTTATCTTTTGTTCATGGTTAGCAATATCTTCAAAACATCTGTTGTTCCTTTCCCTCCAAACTGTCCACCATATGCAGCCAGGGATAAGACGACCACGTCCTGTTTGTTGCACATATGCCTGTTTCTTTCCAGCAAGCTAGCAACTCTTCAGTAGTTCAGGGCATTATCCATGTCAAGTCTTTCATGCTCAAAAAAAGCTGCCACAATCTATGGGTGACCTGACAGCGTAAGAAGAGATGACTGTTTGTTTCACTTTCTATCCCACACAAGAAACACTTTGAACAGAGTGGCATTCCTCTCTTCATTAGAGGAACTTTATGCCGTGGTCCTACTATTGATGATTGCTAAAATCTGACTTGTCAAAAGAATATAGAAATGCTTGATAACCAAGTTCATGTAACGTAACTTGTTAACCACCTTACTTATTTGAACCCTTAGGCCTTTACCGCATTGAAAGAAGTCCGAAGAAAAGGGCATAGGAATTCAGTCCAAGGGGTTTATCTTTGACCAAAGTGCAGACAAATATCATTGTATGGTCCTTTGACCAAAATATTTTGTTGAACCTACTCACTTTAGTAATGGTAACTTGAGGTTCTATTCTATGTTCTTCTGGATATAGTCTGCCTCAAATTGTATTTATGTTGGGATGCTGCTTGTAAGGTTTCACTCATTAGAGTGATGTATGGCTGTTGTTATATGCATTCATTTCATTTTACATGTTGCTAGATCATTTCCATTTCTAGCATCATTCTGATAAAGAGAGGTAGCTGACTATCTGTAATGTGTGCAGGATCTTACTGTCATATTATCAACACTGCTTCCTGTGGTTTGTAGGAGCAATGACAAAAAAGAGCATTCAGATTTCTCAGTTGGGCTGAAGGTCTTGTTTTATTTATTCATTTATTCATTTTTATCTTTAAGAGTGAATTCAATTGATTTACCAGCTGATGGTCTTTTCCTGCTGGATATAGTTTAGATTTTATTAACAAAAGGGGGAAACGCCCGGGATAGAGCTCTATAGAACATCAGCACTACATAAATGAGTTAGATTCTAGGAAACCCATTCAATTATCTACACAGAGGGGGGTTTTCTTTGCACTTCAAAAGTATTCAAGAGATAACAAAATGTCCTTAATTCATTACCAGTGAATTTTCCTCCTTAAAAAGCTCTTCTGTTTCTTCTTGCCATACTGTCCAAAAAATGGCACGTGGAAGGATCTCCCTAACCTTAACTGATTGTCCTCCTTGTTCTCCTTCTCCAACTTCTAAGGTTCTCCCTCTCCAGCTTATAAAAGGCGATCACATTACTTTTCGGCATCTCCCATTTAACACACATCGGACTAGATGAAAAATTACACAATTTTGAAGAAAGATCAGTACTAGAGTAGATGTGCGACCTATATGACCTTCTCCAGACTATGCATGAAGCACCAACGCACATATTTCCTCTCTCCTATGATTTTCAGTAGTCAGAATCACACTACTAGCAGCTGGCCACTAAGAAAAGGGAACTTTTTCGGCGTGCCATTATTTTGCAGATAGCTATCTGCATGAGGGAAGCCTTTGGATTCTCTCTTCAACAGAGCATTGTAGAAAGATCTAACATTTAAAAAGTCCGATGATACTCCTTCCACTCCCAGGTTGGATTGTGGCCTTAGTCTGTTCATCCACATGTCTGAATAGATAGTTTGGGTACTTGTGTGCTGTCCTTTTGAAGAAGATTGCTGCTATTATTTCATCAGTTTGGAGGAAAGAAGCTTTGTTGATAATAAAGTGGGTAATGTACAACCTGTAAAAATGAAGCTTTCTGGGGGTCTTGGTAAAGACATCTAAAACTTTATAATATCGAGAGGCTAACAACACTGGCCACCCTAAATACCATTCTTTAAATTGGTAGCTTCTCTAAGGTTGTATAGAGTTGATTTTCCTTCTTCCACAAGTCCTTGGCCATATTAACACACCAGGGCTTTCTTATTGCCATGTGATAAAGATCTCCTTCATCTCTTAAAATTGTTCTAACATATCTTCACGATGTTATATTTGATTAATATATAGTTCTTTTGGCTTTTTATGCAAATGGCAGACTTATAATGAAGTTCAGCATTGTTTCCTAACAATTGGTTTGGTGTACCCGGAGGATCTGTTTGTCTTCCTTCTCAATGTGGGTATTTTCTCTTTTATGCATTCCAATGCGTGAACTGTTTTTGTGATATTATGCTCGGTGTATCACCTACCAAGGATGCAATTGAAAGGAAATCAAAAGTTTGTAATAGGGGGAAAAAAACCGTTTTTCATTTTCCTCCCTTTGTTTTGAACTCTAGAATTCAACCCTTTCTTTAAAAAAATGAAATGGCGAACTTGGTTGTGAGACAGTGAGACTTGATTATTTACTAGGTAATTCTTCCACTAAATGTTTTGTATTTGCTCGTGGCTGCTGCCAGAAATGCAAGCTGAAAGAAGAACCTCAGGCTGTTGGTGCACTTTGTGTATTAAAGCATTTGTTACCCAGGTTATTTTTTTCCACCTTAATTTGTTAATGTTGATTTTATCTTCTCTTTCTCCATGTGACAGTCATCGGCTACTTTTATAGATTGTCCGAGGCTTGGCATAATAAGAGGCCTTTACTAATTGAAGTTGTGAAGCTGTTATTGGATGAGCTTAATTTAGGGGTCTGTAAGGCTCTTGCAGAGGTATTTAATATTTTAAAGTTTGCCTTAGTGACCAAGTTATGCAAACACTTACTCTACTTCTAGATTCTATGTGATTATGTTGCTGGCTTTGTAGCTAATTGTGGTTATGGCTTCCCACTGTTACTTGGTTGGTCCTTCTGGAGAGTTGTTCATTGAATATCTTGTTCGCCACTCGGCAATGTTTGGTCTGCACAGAGATGATACTGAGAGATCCAGGGAATTGAACTCGTCAAATGACGGTTATTACCCTTTTGTGTACAAGAAAATAGAGGTATGCATCTCTTGTAAAATATTCTGGAACTTGCAGTGAGTGGTCTGTTCCTTGTTTTTGTTTCCAACACTGCTACCAATTTCATTTCTTATTCATGGTTATGTTTCGTTGCTTGCCCTTCTCTTCATGTGTGATGGAGAGAGGAGTGCTTCCTACGGCTTTGTTTTTTTCGGGGGGGGGGGGCTGGTGGTTGCGCTGGAGAGTTCACTCATTGTTTTTGTGGTCAGATGAGCTAGTTCCTATTCCCCATCAATGGGGAATTTTCAACTTGAGATGACTCCTGCATATGTTTCAATTTGCGTGTCAGAATTTCTTTCAGAATGCCATGCCTGTTGCACAGATTTAATTTTGTATATTCTAAACTATAAGATGCTTGAGTTCTCTCAGACGAAGATGGAGGTTGGTACACTGTCAGAATTGAGGGCAATCTGTGAAACGGGTCTTCTTCTAATAACTGTTACTGTCCCTGAGATGGAGGTATGGGAGTTTCCGTCCTTTTTGAGAAATTTCAGTTTTGTACTCTTGTGTGAACAGATTTTAGTTATTTGCTTTTTACTCCCTCTTCTTATGCTTATTATCATTTGTGGGACTAACTGAATTCAGTTTGTGCTGATTGTAGCATGTTTTATGGCCATTTTTGTTGAAGATGATCATACCACAAGTTTACACGGGTGCAGTTGCCACGGTGTGGGATATTTTCTGTCTACTTTTGACCTTCCTTTTTTGACATGGTTCACTACCTGTTTTGCCTGTTGAAAATTTCTTCTCTTTAAGTCAAGTTTACATGCTCTATTTGCTATCGATAATGGGGTTTCACATCTACTTTTTATATCATAAATTCATATTAACTCCTTCAAGTACCTTCTTTGTAGGTCTGCAAATGCATATCCGAATTGTGTAGGCGTAGATCTTCTCAAAGTGGTGCTGGGGTTTTGGAATGTAAAGCTCGTGCTGATATTCCGCATCCTGAGGTAATCAACTTTAGTTTCACTCAGCAGCGGAGAATTTTTATATGTTTTCGTCATGTTTAAGAAATGCATATAGCTACCTAACCTCATTTATGGTCTCTTAGGAGCTTTTTGCACGCCTGGTTGTTCTTCTCCATAATCCTCTGGCTAGGGAGCAGTTGGCAACTCAGATTCTAACCGTAAGTCCTGTGTCTAGCATCTTTAGACTATAATAATTAATGTAGTTTTTAAAATGTTTCTCTTGGGTGTTAAGTACGGCATATTATTGATGGTAAAAAAAAAGCTAGCTGAATATAAGGAGTATTCAATGGGCCCCTCAGGCTTTGGTTCAATGGTAAGAGCACAATGCGTGATATCTGGGTTAGGCAAACATCATCACGAGTTTGAATCATGTCGTGGACAAAAGTTCGGTATTTAAGCGTAGAAGGGTAAAGGGGAAGGAAGACCCATTATCCAACAAGTTTTGTACCATGTGCCAGTTGGCCTTCGAGGATTCCTCGCGTATTAAACAAGAAAAAAAACAAGGAGTTTACATCAATGGACTTTAGGCGTATATTCTTATGACACAATCCATCCACTCATATGTGCACGTTTGAATCTTATTTGTGCTTCAAAAATACGAAAGATATGAAAGAATCTGATTGAAGGTCTACTCCTTTCCGTCGAAAGCCCTAAGTTTTTTCCCTCCAAACAGTCTGCATCGGTGTAACATCCCGTGGGCCATTATCTTCTCTGTTCTCTCATAATTTTTTACCGTCCAACATTAAAGAGGCGCCTTTTGGACAGCATTATTGAGCTAAATCCAGACGACTTGGTTTGGGTTATTCATCTTGGGTTGGTCTTTCTAGAAAGTTGTTTGGGGCTGTTAACTCAATGATGAAGCAATCAGTTTGAGAATACACTTGCTTCTAGCTCGTTCTTTAAGGGTTTCCAAAGGGGTTTATAATGTTTGGGCCACTCCACCTATTGCCTTAAGGTTTTGGGCTGAATGCTCTGATTCTTTCACATGGTATAAGAGTCAAACTTTGGTAAGTTCGTTTCATGACCGTTTCTCTCTCTATCTATTCTATCACTTTGGGCTTGTCTCATCTATCTCTCAATTTATCATACCAAGCCACTAAATTTGCTTTAGGACACTCCATCCTGTTGAGCCTACTCTACCTTTCTACTCTCGGTCCTCTCTCTCTCTCACTCTCTCTCTAAATCAAATCTACTTTCAGGCTTCCTAAAAATAGGAGGAAAAGGAAAAAAGAAGTCTTCAGTGCATGCATAAGCCCTAGAATCGGGTGTGTGGAAGGGTGTTAGAGAATACACTTGTGCTTTATTGGTTGTGTTAAGGGATTTTTTAATGTCTTGGGACACTTCACCCATTGTCCTAAGATTTTGGGTTGGATGCTCAATTTTTTTTACACAATCTATTATTAAAATTAAAAGGCTAATGACGAGAAGTACTGTATAGGAACTATGTATTTACCAATTATCGTCCTTAATAATTGGAACTGTACTTGCTGACTATTACAGGATGCGTGATTAAAGTTAGTGAATTGCCTTTGGATGTCAATTGGTTGAAGAAGAATTTTTGAATATTTATGCAATGTTATAGAAGGGGTGCGTTAGATATATGTGAGTCCTACCTGTTCTTGTATACGGGAGTTCTCTTTGATTAATACAATTTACCTTATCAAAAAAAAAAAAAAATGTGAGTCCTAGTGTCCTACCTGTTTGGAGAGATTTTTGTCATGTTCTGAGGAGTAGTATTCTTCTGCTGTGGTTTTGGAAATAGGCAACAAAGAGGAAGAAACACCTCTAGGACTCTGCAAATGGAGTTCTGAAACTGACAATTCTCCAAACTGTTTTTTTTTTTGATTGTGGGAGCATTGACTCAGTTGCATGACTTTCCATCTTTGATTTTGTAGAGCTGATTTTGTACTTTGCTCAGAGACTACTATTCTTTTTGGGTAGAATGTAAATGATTTCTTATTCACAAAGCTTTTGGGGTGTTGATGCTGAAGTAAAGATTACATGCTGC
The DNA here is from genome assembly GCA_032618575.1 of Nicotiana noctiflora. Lineage (NCBI taxonomy): Eukaryota > Viridiplantae > Streptophyta > Magnoliopsida > Solanales > Solanaceae > Nicotiana > Nicotiana noctiflora. The sequence goes on along the minus strand of JASVEL010004112.1, from coordinate 32,439 downwards.
CGCATAAACCTGCTATGAATGGTTACTCTATGGTTTTTAGTGTGCTTGGATTGGATGGCATTGCTCAGATCTTTTATGGCATATTCATGCTCAAATTGTGAGGCTAAAAGAGTAGTTTACTTGCCTTCATTCTAGAATAGAAGTTTAGCATTATTTCATGAAAATGACTTGGCCCATTAGCATGTATCCACATACTTGGTGCTAGAGGCGGCAGATTAGCCTGTTTCATTACAGCTGAGTGCTTTGTTAGCTTGATAATTTTGTGTCAAGCTTATGGAAAGGCCATGTTTGTCGTGTCTGGTATGCCCCTCTGCCAATATTTGAATAGTAGATGGCACCTATCTTTGTTTTTCCAATGCACTTTGCCACAAGTTCAGGATGAAGCACGTTCCACTTGTAGAACAATTTTATCTACATGCTGAATACTCTTCATACTGAACTTTTTGACCTAATTTATGTACGTGTTGAATGTGCTTCATCCTGAGCTTTTTGACCTACTCCCCAATGATCTGTCTTGTCGACATCAAGATGAAATTTCTATGTACTTGTTTTCTTGAAATGGTATAGGTATTATTGAAAAGGTACCAAGATGGTATTGGAAAGCACAGAACTCTAGAAAAACCAGGAAAAATTTCTCTGTCCCTTTGTTTTCGTCATCCACTTGCTGCTCTTAAAGAAATTCTTATGGTTAGTGGAATGAACGGAGCAAGTTAGACGTAGCTTTTGTATTGGGTATTTTGGAAGTAGGACATTAAAACTTGGGTAACATTGTGATTTAGATGCCAAAGAAGTTAATCATAGGTATGATGAACTGCTTGAGAGAGTCAAAGTAGAATAATGTCATTCAGGCTCTATGTTTTTATAGTGATTTTACAGGTTCCTGAAATTCTTTTTTCTTTTTTTCACTTGACTGCCTTCTATCTTCACATAGAAGGCATTCACTCCACCAATTTGAACTGTAGAAATATTATAGTTTTCATATATTTATAAGCATATAAAATTCCTCTAAATGCAAAGGATGCAAGGAAGGCAGGGGAGAAGAACTTCTGCATGATAATAGTCTTCAGCATCCGGAATAGTTGCTATGACTTCTTCATGGCCTTTTTATAAATTCATCCCACTAAATATGTCAATGATTCTTAGACCATCTGGGTGTATTCTTTTTAGTTGTCTCCTTCTGCTGTTAACACCCAAGTAATAGTGACCCTCATTTTATTCTGACGAAGTGATGTTCCCTTCTTTTCTGCATCGGTTTATCAGGAAGGGTCCTCTATTTGTATATGAAGGTCAAATGATTCTGAAATCTAATAATAATTTCGTGAGAATGCACGGGAGAAAAATCTATTTTTAACAATAATACAATGACCCCTATATATAATACATATTCTACTCCTACTACATATGGGACTAGGATATATTCGACTCCTTCTATATATGGGACTAGGACATATTCCACTCCTACTACATATGACTAGGACTAATTACACATAACTATCTAACATTCATTTATGGTTTTAACACGTTTCACTTTTGTTTTTTCAGGTCTTGTGTTATCTGGCACCGCTCTTTCCAAAGAACATTAACTTGTTTTGGCAAGATGAGGTATAAACAGATGCAATATGTTAACAAACTGACTTTATTATACTTTAGCAATTTTTTTACTGGTTTTATGATTGAAATTATTCGCTATATGTAACCAGACAATTGAAGATTGATGTTGAAGGTCTAATTATTTTCTAATTAGCTAAAATTGAATTATCACTATAAATATTTTGATAACTATTAGCTAAATTATTAAGTTGCTTACTATTTTTCAACCTAAATTATGGGGTTGTAGTGTGTGTTTCATGGTTTGATCATATATTGGAACTTCTAAAAGAAACACTTTTTAACTTGAACTTACTGCTATTTGGCTAAGTTATCCTTTTTCTACTTTATTTACCCTCGCAAGAGTAAACTGTTGACGTACTTTCGAGAGTTGAGACCAGATCTTTGAAGTTCCTCGACTGATGTCTTGCAACTAGGTTCATTTTGGGATTTTCCCTTTGACTGATTTTTCCAGTTAAATTAGCAGATGTTGAGAGCATGTTACGCAATTCATTCCTTATCTGCTTTCTCTGCCTTTGCCTACTCTCCTCACTGTCGCTTCACTCTTCTTTCTAAGCCCCTATCAACCATCGCATCACACTGCCGCTTCACCTCTTGCAGCCCCCATAACCTCTTCATGGAGGTGGATGGAATAGGTTCGGGTAAAATGGGTAGTGGAGGGGTGAACGACAACAGTACATAGGCTTGCAGGGAAAGGTGCAACAAGGGTGCATGGAAGGGGGAAAGTATAGCGTAGGAGCTACGGGACGGTTAGAGCGTGAGGCAAAGGGGCAAAGAGAAAGTAAGCAAAATGCGATGAACTTATATTGCAACATGTCCTAAAATTTGTATTGGTTTTAGCAAAAGGTAAATAAAGGGATAAGAAAAACGATAGTTCAGGACAACGGGGGAAATTAAAATGCAGATCTGAACTCTAGAATTTGTAACATAAGGGGGCTGAAATAGTATAGTAACTCTGTGTATTCCCAAGAAATATTGGATACTTTGCTTTTGTATGTAGTACGGATACTAGTTTCGTCTCTGTCTTAATGGGTTATCTTGTTTGCTAAGCTCTAGATTCCAAAGATGAAGGCATACGTGAGTGATACAGAAGACTTAAAGCAGGATCCTTCATATCAAGAGTCTTGGGATGACATGATTATCCATGTAAGCACCAGTAACTTTATCCACATGTTTGAAACATTGAAATTTGTCTCCTCTATCTTTACGTTCAAATTATTGTTCAAGACTACATAGATCGACTTGTAGGGGATTTGTTGATCCTTGATATGTTGCTTTGTATCATAAATAACATTGCCGCAGAGAATAAGCATGAAAAAGCTACAAAAAGCAATGGGTAATTTTCTCTACTAGGAACAATAAACATTTCTCAATCTCTTAAATTATGTTGCTTCTGTAGGAAACAATGACTTATCAGCTCCCGGTTATGCGAGAAATTCTGTGATTGCATCTCATGTTTTAACTTTTCTTTAGCTGTAAAAAGGGTAATTTCATTAATAGCCCAGCACTAAGATAGTGCTTCTCATGTTTAACTTTCAGCAACTTGAAGTAAAGTTTCACCCTGCCTCAATATGTATTGGACCTAAATTTGTTTATTGACAGTTTATTGCAGAGTCTTTGGATGTAATTCAGGATGTTGACTGGGTTATGTCACTTGGAAATGCATTTGAAAAGCAATATGAACTTTATAGTCCTGATGACGAGCACTCCGCATTGCTTCATCGGTAATGTCAGCTATCTTCAATTTGATAACATCACGTGGAACTGCAAATTCGTTTTATGCTACTCTTACTACTCTCACTTAATTAGCTTATTTGTGTTAGGTACGCCCATTCTGCATGCCTAATAAATTAAAGTCTACAATTAAATCAATTTTTCTTAATGCCACTTGGCTAATTCAACGTATAAATTGTCATAAAAGCTGCGTATCTTATCTTTATGAAAAAGCTGGATATCTTATCTGGCAAGTTTTTTAATTTATTTTATTTTCTTAAAAGAACCTGAACCTATTTTTGATGTATTAGAATCCTTATGAGAAGACTAAGGACTAGGAGTTTGTTTTGATTCTTGTAAATATGGGGGATTACACACCCTTTGTTTAGTTTGTTATTAATATACAAATATTACCTTCTCAAAAAAAGAGGATATTCTACTTGTTGAATTTTTTTGTTCGGTCTAGGATGGGTTGTCTACGTGACTAATTGCAGGCTCATCCAAGCTTTCTTCCTCATGTTCTTCGGGAGGGTTTTTTGGATTCCCAAATCTCACCTTCTAGCAGCTCCTCTTCACTCAAAACTGAATAAATGCTTTTAATTTTGAGGCCATAAAACTATTTGAGCCTCTTTGAAAACTATATTTCCCAGCATTGAAGACAAAAAAGAAAAACGGAGGAATCTGTAGAAGAGAAAATTATCAGCTTTATGGTTGAGGTACCGCAGATTTCTCTTCTCACAGAAGCACCATTAAAATGTGCAAGTTAAACTTCCTTGCTGCCCACCGTTCAGTTACGCTTTTAGTGCAATTGTCACAATGTTTAGATAGCTTCCCGCCTCTGCAATAGTACCAAATTATGTGGTTTGATGCTTAGCCAGCAATTTCCATCTATTGTAAGAAAGATTTTCTTGACAGCTCGTCATTTCTTTTCAGGTGTCTTGGGATTTTACTGCAGAAGGTTCATGACAGGGCCTATGTTCGCGCTAAGATTTATCTGATGTATAAACAAGCCAATATTACGATTCCAACAAATAGACTTGGCTTAGCAAAAGCCATGGGATTGGTAATTAATTTGAAATCAGACTATTGTTTTTCCTAGTTGGCAAATTTGTTAGAAATAGAATCCTAATGGACTTTGAGACATTGGAGTTATCTTGCTTACAGTGTGCTGATTCAATGTTGCATAGGTGGCTGCATCACACCTAGACACAGTTCTGGATAAGTTGAAAGATATCCTCGACAATGTTGGGCAAAGTATCTTCCAAAGGTGATGTTTGAGCCATGAATTAATTGAGTTTTTGCATTTTCTTGTCGTCTGAAGTTTCTTTAGACTTGGTAATAATGTGGCAGGAAAGTTCCTGTTAACAAGTAGTACGTTAGACTTGTAACTAAGTTCATCAACTTGAAGGGCTGGAATTTCGTAACATTTATCATTTGGAACTTTCTAACTATGTGCACAGGCGGAGCCAGGATTTCAAGCTTATGAGTTCGGGATTCAAATCATTTTAAGTTACTCGGTTCTAAAGTAATAATTTATACATATTCAATGGATTTTCTAAGACAAATATAGGGTTCGAACCAAAGCTACTAGGTTCGGCCGAACCCTCTCCCGGCACTCTAGCTCCGCCCCCGACTGTGGGGATACTCTGAAAATTGGACTAGATGTGATTGATCTTATGGGACTTAATTAAGATTTCTGTCTCAATCCAATTTTCAAAGTTATCTATGATACAAATATCTTAAGTAATAACTTCAACTAAAACCTAGTTGCATATGGTAATTGTTATGTAGCGACTCATCCTATACTATTATGCTTATTTCATTGTTTTATATATGCTTTTATCTCATGTGCGATAAAATAAAATTTTCCGTGCACTAGTAGGATCATAAAACACTTGATTGCCCCCAATACTGATCTACCTATTTCCCTAGTAGAAACTGGTTCATGATGTTTGTCAGATGCTTAAAGTTTCACGTTGTAAGGTGTTAGTGTTACCAACTATGGAAAACTAGGAAATCAAAATTAATGAACTGACATGTCCATCTAAATTAGAAGAATAGAAAAAGAAAAAAAGTAGCAGCATAGCAGCCCTATAAGAAGTATATCCTCCTCCTTATAATTAAGAAGTTGGAACAGCTTCTGCCATGTCATGCAATTCTCTTACAGAGTAACAACTCATTTTGTGTCAATTTGGTAATAGATAGCAATAGTCACTTTGACAGACGAGCTTGTGGCAACTGTGTACTAGCATCCTTATTTTCTCGGTATTGCATCTAGAGTATTGTAAGCATTGTGAAAATCTTATTGCTGCAGAATTCTATCATTTTTCTCGGATAGAGGTAAAATGGAAGAATCTGATGATATCCATGCTGCTTTGGCGCTAATGTATGGATATGCTGCAAAATATGCTCCCTCAACTGTTATTGAAGCCAGAATAGATGCACTAGTGGTATGTGATATTGTCGATTCCCCAGATCTGCTAGTTTCATCCTTTATCAGAATATGAATTTTTTGATCTTTTGGGTTCCATGTGTTATAAGCTTATTCTTGTCAATAGGTGCAAGTTTTTTCTTAAGTTCATTTTTTAGCGCATTGCATAATCAGCTCTGGAATATAATTTTTCGAACTATATGGCTGCTGTATTCCTTACAGGGGACCAATGTGCTGTCACGACTTCTTCATGTCCGCCATCCTACAGCTAAGCAGGCTGTCATAACAGCGATTGATTTATTAGGTTTGTACGGATTCCAATTTTGCTGCGGTAATGGAATATGTTTTCCATATCAACAACTTTTCAGTTTCTTATATATACTAGCTTGCATGTAGTGCATGTGGTTGTAAAACTTAGAACAATGAATAGATACTGGTCATCTTACCCAAAAGTATGATAACAACAGGTATTATATTAAAATAAATTAGTGTTGAAGTGTTAAGAAATAAAATATTGGAAGTATGTTTTGAGTGCTGTTCTGTTATCATAGATTTTATTTTGTTCACCTTCTATTAATATATTTTATTTTACAGAACAAGTTGTAAAATAGTTTTAACAATTGAGAAAAGAAGAAGTTGTATAACCTAGTTTTATTTTTTTGAGTAAGAAATGAGGAAGGCTTAAATAATTCTATCTATGCTTACAAAATTAACTTCAAATTTATTTGAAATGATTAAATTTTTTCCTTTATTCAATGTTAGTTTTCTAAAATGAAATACAAAAGTAGTTTTCTTGCATATATCACAAATTTAAAATATATGATTAACTAATTCCCTTATTAACCAATTCAATTAGGCAACTTCATTCTGGTAATAGAGAGTCTTTCACATCCACTAGAGTTATAAGTCCACCAATATTATACGGGAGGGAATATTGGGCCATTAAGGGCCAATACATCCACTAGATGATTGTTGCAAAGAAGCGAATGCTAAGATGGATGTGCGGTCATACAAGATTGGGCAAGATTAAATATGACAAATAAATGTGTGGCCTCGAGGTCAATGAAGTGGGTTGAGAACGATGAGGTCTCGGGTTCAAATTCCAGCGGAGTGGAGGCAAAAATACCATGTGACTTCTTCCCATTTGTCGAATCCTTGGTGGACAAAGTTACCTGGTACCTGTGTTGGTGGGAGGTAGCAGGTCCCTCGTGGAATTTGCCTGAGTGCATACAAACTGGTCCAGACACCATGGTTATCCAAAAATATATATATTATTCGCTTTGGAATTAAGGTGTTGCTGCTGCTACTGATGATTATCATTGCAGCAGCAATCATTTCCACATATTTAAAGAATTTTAAATAAAGTGATCATGGTGTTGATTAAACTACAGTGCATCATTGTGCTTTAGGTCAGGCAGTGATAAATGCAGCTGAAAGTGGTGTTTATGTGTGTATCATTGTGCTTTAGGTCAGGCAGTGATAAATGCAGCTGAAAGTGGTATATCATTCCCCCTGAAAAGAAGAGACCAGTTACTTGATTATATATTAACATTAATGGGCAGCGATGAGGGGGATGGATTTTCTGAATCCAACACTGAGCATCTGCGCACTCAGGTTTGTGTATTGCCTATGAATAACTATGATTTCTTTGCTCAATGCCATTTCACTTATCTTCATCAGGATAACCCACTTTTATGATATCAAGTTATCAACAGATCGTATTGATATAATAAAACCAGACACCAAGATGGTGAATGGAATGTAAATTACTCTAATTTCATCTTCTTGTTTCGGAAATTGGTTTTTGAATTGCAGTCGTTTGCTTTACGTGCCTGCACTACTCTGGTTTCCGTAGAGCCAAAATTGACTACTGAAACAAGAAACCTTGTTATGAAGGTGATTGCGTTTAGTTTCTTCATCCATGAGGTGGTCGTGATTTGTTTGTCCTCTTAAATATTTTTTTTTCACTTGGCAGGCCACAGTTGGATTTTTTGGCTTGCCTAATGAGCCTGCTGATGTTATCGACCCCCTTATCGGCAATCTGATTACTCTTCTATGTACAATACTCATTACAAGGTACTTACCTCTGGTTAACTTGTCTTTTTATTTATTTATTTTTGGTTAAATTAAGTTATATTCTTAATGTGTAGCAGCTCCTTAATTACTTATGGAGATAATCTCTTCACTTAATTATCAAACCAATCAGACTAATTCATGCTGCATATTCAATAAATGAAACTAGCTATAGTTGAATTACCCCAAGAAAGTAACTTTTCTTACGAAATATTGCAAAAGTTACAAAAACGACTTTGAAGTCTAATTTAATCAACGCGTTAACAAATAAAGAATACGGAGTTGTTTCTAAGAAAAAAAGTGAATCATGCACAACGCACATAAATCTATTTTCGTTGGATGTGCGCCCTTTGACAACACTGATGTGCGGAAGACAATGACATGCATATCCTCGATAATATACTTGGCAACAGTACATTATGAGATGAAAATTACAACTTTTGGATGGTAAATATATTTGATACGCGTGATGACCATTCGCCAATATTTGACAAGTACAGTCTAATTGATCCAATTAATAGAATATGGTATACCAGTCTCGTACAGTTAAGATATGTTTGTATTTACAGAGAGGCCATACTGAATCCAAGTTCTCGTCCCTGCCATTTTGTAGCCTATGTGTAGGTCTTTATCTGCTTAGAGGTTACACATGCTAAATCTGTTGTATCCCGAAAGCTGAACAATTGATGGGTTTTCTCACCCTCCAAGTCTTTGGGGAATGGGGAAGGTTGCCACAGCATTGTTTCTACCTGCTATCTTGACATTTTTGTCAAAGGAGTACTGCAGTTTCTTTTTAAAATAGCCAAAATTGAATCCTGCAGCTTTATTGTGAAATAAAACCGATTTTTTTGGCTATGGTGCTTTGATTAGCCATGAGATTCTGACAATGGCAAAAATTGGTGTGAAGCTTAGGTGGGGCAAATTCTCTTGTTCCTAGTTGAATGAAGATATTTCTTATGAGCTTGATACACATAACTGAAGAAATCTACATCCTACGCTTCTTTTCATTTATGTGTAAAGTTCCTTTAAGCCCAGATCTTAAATACATCCTCTATCCCAATTTTTGTAATGCACTTTACTTTTTAGGCTGTCCCAAATAGAATGATATCTTTCTATATTTAGAAACAATTTAACTTAACTTCCCATTTTACGCCTAGTGAGATGATTTATAGCCACAGACTAGTTTTAGACCATAAGTTTCAAAAGTCTTTCTTTCTTGCTTAAACTCCGTTCTCAGTCAAAGTGCGTCACATAAAATGAGATAGACGGAGTACTTTTTAGGATATCAGAATCGTGAGTATATGTTCCCAGAATGAAAAATGAATTGCTTGAGCCTTTGGGAAAGGACAAACTTGCAGGCCGTGTCCATCAAGTTGTCTAAACTGCCCATCAACTTTTTTAAAATCTACAACTTTCCAGTTTAGATTGAAAATTGTGCTCATCAAAATGCAGAAGAATGTTTGGAGAATTTTTAAAAAGCAGAGCTGCACGCTGTAGACTGAGACGCGTATAGAACTGTTTGGCAATAACTTCACAGTGGAAGATTAGATAAGAAGATCTATCCATGATTATGTCTGTGTGCGTGAAACTTTCTTGCTGTGGTTGGATGGCTTCTTGGTACAGGAGGACATGAATGCATGCATCAATTGCAGTCAAGTAGACCACAGACCATGCATTATGATTGGTGTTTTTTTATCTCAACTGATGTTTCTGTTGCTTTCTTGTAATTAGTGGAGAGGATGGAAGAAGTCGAGCAGAGCAATTATTGCACATATTGAGAAAGGTCGATCTGTATGTTTCCTCTTCTTTGGACTACCAGAGGAAAAGAGGGTGTCTTGCAGCTCATGAGCTACTTTTCAAGTTTCGGATGATCTGTATCAGTGGATACTGTGCACTAGGATGTCGGGGAACTTGCACCCACAGAGAGAAAACTGACCGTGCTTTACATCACACCTTATCTAATTTGCCTTGTAAGTGCCTTTTTTTGCATAGATTTCATACTATTAGATTTTTTCTTCTACTGACCTAATACTTTTTCCTTGATACCAGCTGCATTTGCTTTACCAAGCCGTGATGCTTTGCGTTTGGGAGAGCGTACAATGATGTATCTTCCACGATCTGTGGATACAAGTTCTGAAGTCCGAAAACTTTCTGTTCAGGCAAGCTTCGATATTTTCCAACGAATCTAAGTGGCCTATGTGATTGGCATGCAGATTTTTTCTTCTTCTGTTTTTCGTTTCTTTGCATCTAACAGATTTGATGTTTTTCTTCTGGCAGATCCTTCATCTGTATTTCAGTATATCTCTATCACTTCCAAGGCCTACAAAATCTGGTTTCAGCAATGACATTGAATCATCCTATAGTGCTTTGTCTTCCCTTGAGGATGTTATAGCTATTCTACGAAGTGTGAGTTCTCCGAATGCTTCATTTTCTTTTTTTCTTTTTTCTTCTTTGTAAATCTTTGCCTGCTGAAAGAATAATAAAATGACAGAACGATGTGATACCTAAGTATCTCATGAAAGCGCGCTGTAATACCTTAGTATTGTTACTTCACTTTGCGTCTTCAGTGTATAAACCTTTTTGCTTCTGAACTCATTCATATTTGCAGGATGCTTCAATTGATCCATCAGAGGTGTTTAACAGGGTTGTTTCATCTGTTTGCATCTTGCTGACAAAGGATGAGGTATCATTTAGCTTGTTATCAAGTGCTGGCCAGTTACGTGTTCTCTGTAGCCTCATGTTATTCCAATATGTGCAGCTTGCTGCAGCTTTGCATGGTTGCTCAGGTGCTATATGTGACAAGATCAAGCAATCTGCAGAAGGTGCAATCCAAGCAGTTAATGAGTTTGTTACAAAGAGAGGGAATGCGCTGAATGAGACAGATATTGCAAGGTATTCTCAGCCAAACCAATCTTAAACTAGCATTGATACTGACTGAAGTAGTTAATTCAACTTTTCTTCCGAGGATTGACAAGTTTTCTGTTTAACTTTGGTTTATTTTTTTATGCCAACAGAACAACACAATCATTGCTCTCAGCAGTAATTCATGTGACTGAGAAGTATTTACGTCAGGAAGCTCTTGGTGCTGTATCTTTGTGGCGATTTCTTTTTAACCACCGAATAGAATATGTTTACACATTATGGCTAGATTATCAATATTCCTTATTAGCCAATGCGTTATGTTTTGGTTGCATTTTTGTAGTGTTATAATGTGTTGGTTGCCATCAATCTTTTCTTTAACTGTGAGAAGATATGTTCCCTTGCGGAGAACACAAGCTCAAGAATTGTTTTCAACGAAGTTTTAGCTGCTGCAAGAAAGGACATAGCCACAAAAGATATATCTAGATTACGGGGTGGGTGGCCAATACAGGATGCCTTCCATGTGAGTATCCTAATCTGTTGTCTGGTGGCATGTTTTTCATTTTTCAGATCTGCCTTGATGTGTAGTAGAATTAATCTGGGAAAGTGTATGTTTTAGATGGCTTATAATGTTTTTATTTAAAATTCTATCTCTACTTTCTGATGCCCCCAGGCACACTCCCCGAGGAGCCTGAGAACTTGGTTTATTGAGACTTCATGAACACCACCAGCATCCACACAGATTTCCGACCAGACCACCTCGAATAATTCAGCCGACTGAGCTCTCACGCGCCGCCACGCGCGGCTGGTCCGGCGAACCAAATCGCCACGCGCCGGCGCGTGTGGTTACTTCCGAGCCTCTTTTTCAAAAATTTCTTCAGAACAGTCTTATCAAGGGGATATTCCGAACACATCCATCAAGTTATTTCTGATTTTCGACAACTTCAATTTTTCTCTCACATACTACATGAACGGAAGTCACAGTTCTTGACAGAAAAGATTAATATGGGGGAAAAGATTTCTTTTAAAGCAGGGAGTAAATCTTTTGAACTCACAGATATTAGCCGTGGTCATTACAGGTGGTTTCTTTTTACAGAAAAGAGTGCCCGTTTTGTCAGCAAAATTAAGATCGATGAGGATAATCTACGATGGATATGTGACAATTTAAGACAGGCATCAAGAGGTTCAGGAGATCTATACAGAAGGTGGGGTCGAAAACAGCAGAATTTATTACATAGTGTCTACCAAAATTTCAACATTTATGGGCTTTACATTCGAATTGAGAAATGGGTTGGTGATAGGAAATCAGCAGTTATTATTCTGGAAGCAGAATACAACTTGGGCTGGTGCGATGTTGCTGATAAAATCACCAGATTTCTGGGGAACCATAACCCAGACCTTCATAGATTCACTTCGCTGGAGAAATCCTTCTTCCAAGCTGCAAAATTACAGAACTGGCTGGCAATGGAAGCTCAGATCAATACAGAAGAAGCAAGTCTGCAGTACCTCTCTTGCTGCCTAGTGGGTGTCTTCAACGATTCATTCTGTCAGAACCCATCTACGGAGATACTGCAAAAATGGTTCACCAATAGGTGGTCAGTGACGGCCGGCCCGAGAGTTTCTTCTCTTGCTCATAACCTTTTTCTGTTTGAGCTTCCTTCACCAAAGGAGGCAGAGAGGGTAAAGTTTGGTGAGTGGTTCTGGAATAACGTCTCTCTTTAGATTGGTGGTCGCCGGCTTTGAACATTAAAATTTCAGAGGAAATTTCAGGTCATAGATGGATAAGGGCTTTTGGTATTCCATTGCATGTGTGGTCTGAGAAAACCTTAAGGTTCATAGGAGATGAGTGTGGTGGCTATATAGATGCTGATGAAGATACGAAGAAAAAGAGTAATCTACTCTGGGCTTGCATATGCATCAAGGATTCAGACTCAAAACCTCCTTGCAAGATCGATTTATCTGTGGGTGAAATGAAGTTTGAAATCACCATTATTTCCGACGGGCACGTTAAGATAGCCTGCGATGGAAAGGACAGAAGGCCTCACTTGACAGACATGACCGTGGATTCAAATTTTGAATCAAATGCCCAAGCTGGGCCTTCTCTCAAACAGGCCCACTTTGATGACATAAACTAGGTCCGTTGCCCTTTTTTAATGGGTCACCACTACTACTCAAAGGAAAAGAAGGGAAAGAGGCCCAACTCTATCACTAATAAGAAGAAGCTGATGGAATGGAGAGCAATTGGGCCGACCCAACCTCAACAGCTCACAAATGCCCCAATTATGCCTTCTCAAAAGGCCGAACCAGAGCAGCAGTTACGAGTCATAAGGTGCAACTATGAAGACTCAGAACAATCAGATGAAGATGCTGATGAAGCTGAACACTTACAATCTAGTTCTATCACCAAATCTCTCTCTTCTTATCCAAATTTCGCCATGGACAGATTTAATGACACCCCTCTCACCAAAAATCTCTCTTCTTATCCTAATTTCTCCATGGTCAGATTTAATGACTCTGACGTGTCTTCTCTTTCGGGTAGCGAGCTATTACCTCTGCCATGGTCTGAGGGGAATTCTAAAGCTAAGTTGCTCCGACACTTCAGTTTAGGTGCCGCACCGTGTCGACACGACACTAGTATGGGTGTGGGTATGGGATCCGTACCGGATATGGTCAAACACTTTTGGGTACTTTGACCACAACGGACGGAAAAATTCGATACAAGATACAATTTGATTCCCGAAATCGGAATCAAAACTAGGATACAATTTGAAGAAAATAACATACCTTATCTACGATATCAATCCATTACTTATTTACAATTTGAGAATCAAAAAGAAATACACTTTACAAGATATGCTAAGTATTCCACTAAATTTCTTACAAATTTAGAGATATTTTTATATTTTTGAATTAATTTAGCCGGATCCCCGCACCCGTATCCACACTAGGATCCGTATCCCCGAATCTTAGAATTTACATCTCGAAGGATCCGACCTTTAGATCCGCACCCGTGTCGGACACCCGAACCCGTGTCCGAGCAACTTAGTTCTAAAGGGCAGCTTTCAATCAACACTCCTCAGGTTATTGAGACTTCTCACTGGACCAAGGTTGTTATGACCAAAGCATGCAAGGCTTTCGGAGTCCACTCTACAGGGTTCGAGCATGAAATTTTTGATATGATCATTAGAATGGAGCAGAAAAGACAGGCCCATAAGCAATTTCAAAGGGAGGAGGAAAATGGGGTGAAGAAATAAGAGAAGAAGGGGGTAAAAGAAGCCAAGAAGCTGTTATGCACTATCACATATGATAAGGGTGAGGGATCAGTTAGGGGCATGTATCACAAGGCTTTCTCAGAATGAAAGCAAAACTAATCAGCTGGAACATTTGTGGGCTCAATGACACGAGCAAGAGAAGTACTATAAAGTCTCTAATCAAAAAATGGAAACCAGATTTGTTGTGTCTACAGGAAACAAAAACAGAAAATTGCTTGGTAGACATAGTTAGAGATCTTTAGGGTACAAGATGGGTAGGGTGGGCAATATTAAAGGCTAGTGGCAGAAGTGGAGGAATTATCATTATGTGGGACAAAAGGCAATGGTCTTGCATCGAATCTCAACCAGAGAAATACTCTATTTCTACAATGATGGAGGGGGCACAAGTTGATTTCAGATTTTGTTTTACAGGGGTATATGGCCCCTCTCAAATTGGGAGAGGGTAGAATTTTGGGAAGAACTAGCAGCAGTTAGAGGATTATGGAGTGATAGCTGGGTAATAGGTGGAGATTTTAATGTATGCCGCTTTGAAAATGAAAGACTAAATTGCATCAGGAGATCAAGGAGATCAGGCTATGAAGGTTTTCTCTGATTTCATTCAAGTCATGGGGCTGGTGGACCTTCCTTTGCAGGGAGCCTTCTACACTTGGGCTGGGGGAGAAAACTTTTTGCAGGCTTCTAGAATTGATAGGGTCCTAATCTCTTCTGAGTGGAACGACTCATTTGGCTTGGTACATCAGAGAGCTCTTCCCAAAGTAGTATCACATCGCAGACCTTTAGTTCTGGAATGTGGTGATTGGACTGCTAAACCCTCCTTTTTCAAATTTGAAAACATGTGGCTCCAGCACGAAGGGTTTGGCGATTTGATCAAACAATGGTGGCAGGGATATGTGGTGAACGGCTCACCAAATTTTATTTTATCTCAAAAGTTGAAGCTACTGAAGAAGAACTCATAAAGCCCTTGAAGAATCGCTACAAATGGAGCAGGCAACCGAAGGAAGGATACAAACACAAGCTGAATCTGCCAACATCATGCGGTTGAAGATGGAGCTACAACAGTTAGCAAAAGCTGAAGAGATTTCATGGAGACAAAAGTCTAGATGCTTATGGTTGAAGGAAGGAGACAGGAATACCAAATACTTTCAAAAAATGGCGAACGCTAACGGGAGATACAATTGTATTGCAAATTGGAGATGATATAATTGAAGACAAGGAACAAATCAAAAGTGGAATTCTGGATTTCTACAAGGAACTTTACTCTGAGAATGAAAGTTGGAGGCCTAGTGCTACTTTTGAAGGATTGGGAAGACTTACATCCGAACAGAAGGAAACTTTGGAAGCTGCCTTTGAAGAAGAGGAAGTAATTAATGCAATCAATAGTTGTGCACCTGACAAAAGCCCTGGACCTGATGGAATGACTATGGCCTTTTATCAACAATGCCTGGATACTATAAGGCAGGATGTCATGGGGTCTCTTAATCACTTTCACACTCACTGTCACATGGTCAAGTCTTTTAATGCCTCATTCATAGCGCTTATTCCTAAAAGGAAAGGAGCAATTCAACTCAAAGACTTCCGACCCATTAGCCTCGTTGGAAGTGTCTACAAGATTGTGGCCAAAGTTTTGTCAGAAAGACTTAGAAGGGTAATGGGAAACCTAATCTCAGGATTTCAAAATGCCTTTTTAAAGGGGAGGCATATTTCAGATGCTACACTTATTGCAAATGAAGCATTAGAATGGAGACAAAGAACTGGAGAGCCTGGACTGCTATTCAAGCTTGATATTGAGAAGTCATTTGCCAAAATCAATTGGCAATATCTCATTTCAATCCTAAGACAAATGGGATTTGGAGACAAATGGATCAAATTCTCTTTCTCAACTGTCAAGTACTCTATCTTAGTGAATAGAAGCCCGTTTGATTTTTTCTCTCCTAAGAGAGGAATAAGGCAGGGGATCCTTTATCCCCATTTCTCTTTATCCTTGCAATGGAAGGTTTGAGCATTATGTTGGAGAAGGCCAAACAACTACTTTGGTTGAAGGGATTTGACATTTGCAGTAGAACAGAGGTTGACGTCCCACCTTCTATATGCAGATGACACTCTCATTTTCTGCACCAGAGTCTCAAGTGTAACATCTAAACATTACCTTGATGATCTTTGAAGCTACACATATATGTCAAAAAATGTCATGTATCCTGTTAATTGTGTACACAACATGGAGGTTTTGGCTGAGATCATGAGCTGCAATACAGGTTCATTCCGAACCTCTTACCTAGGCTTTCCATTGGGGGCTGGACATAGATCAACTGAGGTGTGGAATGGGGTTATAGAAAAATTTGAAAAAAGGTTGGCTTCCTGGCAACAACAATATCTCTCCTTTGGTGGCAGACTAACTCTTATCAGCAGTGTTCTGGATAGCTTACCAACCTATATGATGTCTCTATTTCCCCTTCCAGTTAAAGTTCGAAAACAACTTGATAAACTTAGGTGCTCCTTTCTTTGGGAAGGCAATTCCAAAGACCACAAATTCCACGTTGTGAAATGGGATAAGGTAATTCTACCCAAATCACTTGGGGGCCTAGAAGTTAAAGATATGTCACTGCACAGTAAGAGCATGTTGATGAAATGGCTTTGGAGGTACAATCAAGAAGGTACAAGTTTATGGAAGGCTTGTCGTACAAGCTAAGTATGGCAATGATAGTCATTGGTGCTCCAATATGGTTAATACACCTTACGGTTGTGGTCTATGGAAGGGTATCAGGGGAACACGTCGCTCTTAATATAACTCTCAAGGTTGGCAGTGGGGAACACATCCTATTTTGGAAGGATCAATCGTATGGTCAAACTACTTTGAAGGACGCTTACCCTACACTTTTTTCAGTTGCAACTAACCCAAATTTTACAGTTGCCCAAAATTGGAAGGAGAACACTTGGAGCCCAAGATTAAGGAGAAACCTGAATGATTGGGAAATAGAGGATTTGCTAGCTCTTCTTGGCAGCCTCCGGAACATCTCCATCAACGACCAAGACAGAGACAAGCTTAAATGGGGCAACAGTAGAGGGGTTCCTATTCAGTCAAAGGAAACTATTACAACTTGAGCTCTAACAAAACTTTAATTGACTAGTGGCCATGGAAAATGATTTGGAAGACGAAAATTCCCCCTAAGGTCAGTGGTTTCTGTCGGATAAGCCTTCAGGGTGCTTGTCTAACTTAGTATAATCTTCTCAGAAGGGGTTTCCAACTAGCCAACAGATGCCATATGTGCCTTAGCAATTATGAAACAATCAATCACTTGTTCCTCCACTGCAGAGTTGCAGCAGACATGTGGTCGATGTTTATTTCACTTTTTGGTCTATATTGGACTATGCCTAGGGATATCAGGGATGCCTTTGTGAGCTGGAGCCCCTAGAAAGTTGAGAAGTCTATCAAGAGAATATGGTCTATGGTTGGTCTATGGTTCCTGCTGCTATTTTGTGGTGCATATGGACAGAGAGGAATCAAAGATGCTTTGATGGCATCTCAACGGCTAGATGTTTAGTTTTACTTTTTTGCTGGGTGAACCACTCCCCTGTGTATACCGTGACCTTTTCTTGGACTTTATCAGCTCCATAGTATTGTAATAGGTTATTGTCTTCCCTAGGAGCTGATATCTCCTTTTCTTTTGTAATCATTGCATCTTCTGGATGCTTTTTAATTAATAAACAACTTACTTCATAAAAAAAAAAGAATTAATCTGCAAGATCAAGGAATGGAACTGGGTAGCAAATAGGAGGAACTATAAGTAAAGTACACAAAAAAGGGAGGAAATACTCAACAGAAAGTAAGTAAATAAAACTGAATATGAAGGACTAGTTAAAAGATAGCCACATAGAAGTATGAAAAATATTGTCTTCTCATACATCAACTTTTTTGTTCTTGACATACTCTGCGTGATTAAGTAAACTTCAACTCGTTGAATCAGGTAATGAGGCTGGTTTTTATGTTGGTTCTCATGAATAAATGGAGGATCATTATTTCCATCCTTTAGCATATCCCTGGAACTAGTTTGGGATTAAGGCAGTTAACTGATTATATCAATTTGCGCAGGAGCTGGTAGAATTGGCATTCTGATAGTCCTTGAATTGGTTCTTCTCATTGACAAATAGGTGATCAGTTTTTGTAACATTCAGTGTAAGAACAAGAAAATAATTCGATGTTGTGCAATTTCAAAAGGTGCTAAAGATCTTCACATGGGTTGATGAAATTACATCACTCAGTGAGGCTCCAAAATTTTACTAAACCTCTACCCAAAGAACATCCAAAAGACGAGTCATTTAGATTCAGGACCTCATATTTAATCTGGTGAGACAGTAGACAGAAGTACTTTACTGAACTGTGTATGTGAGATAAAAAGTACAACAACTTATGTTGCTAACTCATTTCATTTAGGAAAGCTTATGTGGCCAGACAATTATTAAAAGATTTTAGGTTATTTTAGCCAAATGTATGATCATTACCATTTTTAATGGTAGTTTTATGGTTAGATTATTATTTGAGTATAATTACTGTGAGAAAGCACGGAAGAAGAATATATTATTGATGTATTAACAATGATACAATGAACCCTATTTATAATGCATATTTTACTCCTATTACGTATCAAACTAGGACATATTATAAACCTACTATACATGGGATTAGGACATCTAACACTCCCCCTCAAGCTGGTGCATACAAATCATATGTACCGAGCTTGTTACATATGTAGTTAATACGAGGACCAGTGAGGGACTTGGTGAAAATATCTGCCAGCTGATCATTCGACTTCACAAACTTTGTAGCAATATCTCCCGAAAGTATCTTTTCTCTCACAAAGTGAGAGTCAATCTCAATGTGTTTAGTTCTCTCATGGAAAACTGGATTTGACGCAATACGAAGAGCACCTTGTTTATCACACACAAGTCCAAATCTCGTCAATTTTAACTCCTTGAGCAACTGTTTGATCCAAATTAACTAACATGTCTCCATTGTCATTGCTCGATAATCTGCTTTTGCACTAGACCGAACTACCACATTATGTTTCTTCCTCTTCCAAGACACCAAATTTCCTCCTACTAAGACACAATATCTAAATGTAGAACGTCTATCAGAAAGTGATCCTGCCCAATCAACATCTGAGTATCCAACGATCTGCTCATGGCCTCGATTTCAAACAATAAACTTTTGACTGGAGCTAAGTTTATATACCGAAGAATGCGGACAACTGCATCCCAATGACTATCACACGGAGAATCCATAAACTGACTCACAACACTCACGGGAAAGGAAAGGTGAGGTCTTGTCACTGTAAGGTAATTTAATTCACCAACCAACCGCCTATATCTTGCAGGATCACTAAGAGGCTCCCCCCTTGTCCTGGCAGAAGTTTAGAATTCAGGTCCATCGGAGTGTCAACGGGTCTACAACCTGTCATTTCTGTCTCCTCAAGAATATCTAAGGCATACTTCCGTTGTGAGATCACAATACATGAGCTAGATTGAGCGACCTCAATACCCAGAAAATACTTTAGTTTGCCCAGACTAATCCTGAAAGAGATGTTGCTTCAATTTAGTAATATCATCCTGGTCATTGTCGATAATAACAATGTCGTCAACATAGACCACCAGATAAATACCGAGACTCAAGGCAGAATGCCGATAGAACACGGAGTGATCAGCTTCACTCTGAATCATGCTAAATTCCCGGATAAATGTGCTGAACTTACCAAACCAGGCTCGAGGAGACTGCTTTAGACCATAAAGTGACCGACGCAAGCGACATACAAGGCCACGAGACTCCCCCTGAGCAACAAACCCAGGTGGTTGCTCCATATAAACTTCATCCTCAAGGTTACCGTGTAAAAATGCATTCTTAATATCCAGCTGATAGAGGGGCCAATGGCGAACAACAACCATGGATAGAAAAAGGCGGATTGATGCTATCTTAGCCACAGGAGAGAAGGTATCACTGTAATCAAGCCCAAATATTTGAGTATATCCTTTGGCAACAAGACGAGCCTTTAGACGATCAACCTTACCATCAGGACCAACCTTGACTGCATACACCTAACGACAACCAACAGTAGATTTACCTGAAGGAAAAGGGACGAGCTCCCAAGTACCACTCGTATGTAAAGCGGACATCTCGTCAATTATAGCCTGTCGCCATCCTAGATGAGACAATGTTTCACCTGTTGACTTAGGGATGGAAGAGGACAAAGAAGATAGAAATGCATAATAGGGTGATGACAAACGATGATAGCTCAAACCGATATAATGGGGATTAGGATTAAGGGTGGTCCGTATACCTTTCCGAAGTGCAATCGGCTGATTAAGTGGAGACAAGTCCGCAGTATTGGTAGGGTCAGGTGCAGGACGTGAATCAGCTGGGCCTGATGCTGAGCGCGGACGACGATGATATGTCAAAAGTGGTGTTCCTGTGGCAGGGAGTCTAGGAGGAACCACACAAGACTCCTCAACGGCTGGAATGGATAAGACTTCTATAGTGGAAGGTGAAGGATGAGCTATAGGAGACTCGGGTAAGGCTTCTGTGGCGGAAGGAGAAGGAGGAGCTATAGTAGGCTCCTTAAAGGTCGGTATAGGTAAGACCGTAGATATATCCACGGGGTCAGAATGGTCAGAAGAGGTAAAGAAAGGTTTAGACTCAAAAAATGTGACGTCGGAGGACATAAAGTACCTACGAAGATCAAGTGAGTAACGACGATATCCCTTCTGAACACGAGAATAACCAAGGAAGACACACTTGAGAGCACGAGGAGCTAACTTATCTTTTCCAGGGGCTAAGTTATGGACGAAACAAGTGCTTCCAAAAACACGAGGGGGAACAGAGTATATGGGTGATTGGGGAAACAATATTGCATACGGTATCTGATTCTGGATAGGAGAGGAAGGCATCTGATTAACTAAATAACAAGCTGTGAGAACTGCATCGCCCCAAAAACGCAGCGGAACATGAGATTCAATGAGA
The DNA here is from genome assembly GCA_032618575.1 of Nicotiana noctiflora. NCBI lineage: Eukaryota > Viridiplantae > Streptophyta > Magnoliopsida > Solanales > Solanaceae > Nicotiana > Nicotiana noctiflora. The sequence goes on along the minus strand of JASVEL010004112.1, from coordinate 11,477 downwards.
AATGTGCGAGCAGTCTCGATGATGTGCCTATTCTTTCTCTCTGCAACCCCATTTTGCTGAGGGGTATACGGACAAGAGGTCCGATGAATAATTCCTTGAGAAGTCATAAATTGCTGAAATTGAGTGGATAAATATTCTAAGGCATTATCACTGCGAAAAGTGTGAATAGAGACACCAAATTGATTTTTAATTTCAGCACAAAAATTCTGGAATATAGAAAACAACTCAGAACGATCTTTCATTAAGAAAATCCAAGTACATCGTGAATGATCATCAATGAAACTATCAAAATAACGAAATCCTAAGGTTGAACTGACTCTACTAGGACCCCATATATCAGAATGAACTAAAGAAAAAATAGACTCTGCGTGACTCTCAGTACTACGAGGATAGGAGGCTCGAGTATGTTTCCCGAGCTGACATGACTCACACTTTAATGTGGATAAACTAGACAAACTAGGCACCATCTTCTGAAGTTTGGATAAGCTTGGATACCGGAAAATATTCAAAGTGGTCAGAATTTGATTTGAACTAGATGGGTGGGCTCGGAAAGGCCACGCGAACAGGCTGCCTGAAGAAAAAATTTTGAAATCTGGTCGGGAAGGGCACTCACGCGCCGGCGCGTGAGGCTGACGCGCCGGCGGCGGCAGTGCTTCTACAGGCGCGTGGGGCGCGTGGTGTGGATTTTCCCGGTGAAATTTTTGCGGGTTGGTCGGAATTATGTGGGTAAGCTTTTGGTGGTGTTGGATTTTGCACAACACCGATAATTAGTGACTTTTACGCAATTAGTCACTTAGGTCACCGGAAAATTGCACGGTGACTGAGTTATTTCTTTCCGGATATCGTTGGAATGAGGTACCCGATGAACTTTTCCCTTGTTGTTGATGTGAGAAAGAACGAAAGAAGAATATATTATTGATGTATTAACAATGATACAATGAGCCCTATTTATAATACATATTCTACTCCTACTACGTATCAAACTAGGACATATTATAAACCTACTATACATGGGATTAGGACATCTAACAATTACATAGCTGGTCCTTAGGAATTCTGACTGATAAAGGCCGTGAACAAGGGTCGAAATGAACCACCGTCTTTAAATAAAGTATTTTCTACGGTAGCACCATGAATAGCACATTCGAAATGAATCAATATGTTCTTGTGCATGGCCCTTTACTTTCTTTTGTTTGAAGTGTTAACTGAAGTTCAGTACTTTTAGAGGGAACTCCACACCTTGGAGCTTTCACCTTTTTAGAAATGTATTGTTTTATAGTGTTTTGAGATGTACTCTTCCTAGCTTATGTTGCTTTTGATAAGAAATAAACCTTGGGCTTTACTCAACCCCATGAACTAGCTCAAGAGGTGAGGTTCACCCAAGACTATATACAGAGACCTTCCCATCCCCTTTTAGACAGTGCGGGACATAATGTGGAGGCCCGACATCGGGTAAACCAAGAATTGGGATAGGTGAGGCTCTGATACCGTGATAAGAAATGGAACTTGGACCTAAATTAATCCCAAAAGTTAGTTCATGAGGTGAGGATTGCCCAGGCCTATATAAAGTGACCTTCCCGTCCCTCCACAGCCGATGTGGGATTAACTGATCAATCTAAAAATTCTTCTCTTCCTGCTTATGTGTAATTGGGGAAATCCGAGATCCTCAATGATGTCAAACCTTTTGTTCGTAACACTAATGACGAGAACCCATGCCATGAAAGAAAGAAGAATGCTAGAATAGGGGACAACAAAATCATCTTGGTTTTGCCCATATAACCTGAAATCTAAATTTTACATGATCATGCTTTATAAGAAACTTTATTATATGCTCCTTATTAAAGAAACTTTAGTATAGGCTATATTATCTGGCTTATTTCTCTTCTTCATCGATGTTCTAGTTTCATTTATTTGAGTTGAACTGCCACTAATTGCCAATTTCTACTTGTCTTGACTAGGTGTTCTCACAACATTCAGTACTTTCATTCACGTTTCTGGACCATGTTATGTCTGTCATCAATCAGATGCCTCCTCTTGAAGGGGATCTGGGTCACGATGAAAGTTCTGAGCATGCAGTTGATAGTATTGTAGAAGATAATATTGCAAGAGCAGCTATTGTTGCTCTTACTGCTTTTTTTAGGTATTATTTCCAATTGCATTGTCTTTTTCCTTTTCTTTCCTGCTGAGTTTGTTGCCCCATCATTTTTTTCCTTCCAATTCATCAGGGGTGGTGGTAAAGTTGGTAAAAAAGCAGTTGAGCAAAGTTATGCTTCTGTTCTTGCGACACTAACGCTTCACCTGGGCAGCTGTCATGGCTTAGCTAGTACTGGTGAACTAGAACCACTGCGGTAGTGTTCCAGAAAACTCACTTTTTATACATGGTTATCAAAAAATTTCAAAAGCATGTTATTTGATGTACTTGTTACTGTTACCTCACCTGTTCCCTACTATATCTAGTGCTCTACTGGCTGCATTTCAAGCATTCTGTGAATGTGTTGGTGATCTGGAGATGGGAAAGGTGAAGATCTTTCAGACTACACTTTCGAAAATCTTCTTAAATAATTGACCTTTTTAAAGATGGTTTTGATGATAAGGATTCTGTTGTATGATCAGATTCTTGCGCGAGATGGAGAGCAAAGTGAAAATGAGAAGTGGATCAACCTTATAAGAGATCTGTCTGGCTGCATTTCTATAAAAAGACCAAAAGAGGTAGGATATCTTGCACAAACACTGCTCTTGCTTCCTTCGTCCATTATTTGCTACTTCTATCTTCCTGTCTCCCTCTGCTCATAACTTTGTCAAGAATATGGATGCTATAATGATACTTACGAAAAGAGAAAAACTTGCTATGATGACAATATATTCACATTTTAATATGTTTACCCTTTTTCCCCTATTTTTCGTCTTCTGTCCCATTCCTTTTGTCCTTTCACTTTTTGAGGATCAAATAATTTTTGGGTGTGGAAATAAATTGCTGAGTTCGGAAGGAAACTAACAATTTCTAATTCGTATACTTCCTTAAAGAAGTTACCTGGTCAGGAGAGATTTCTGCCCTTATTTAACCCTTTCAAAATCATGTTTAAGTTCCAGAGATCCCCTCCCCATCTTTCCTAATTCTGTCGTCATAAATTTTGGTTGAGACTGGTGCAAAGAGATGGAAATAAACTGAAACCTACATGGACATATACTTGTGTAGTTTTACAGTTTACGTTCCTACAACCCAGATCAGTGAGAACTTCCTTCATAGCTGCGCATCTAGAGTTTGTCTTTTATTATTGATCCTTTTAATAAACTGAAAACCACATGCAATGCTACTAGAAACTGTTGGCTTTGTGAAAAAAGCCAAGTGAAAAGCAGATAGGAACTTGGGAACACGGAGACGAAGAGAAAAGATTTTCTCCAGAAGATGAAGAGATGGAAGGGTGAAGCAAGTAATAATAACTGCAAAGACATAAATAAGAAAGAATCCTAAAATATAAAGGACCTAACATCAAAATTCTAAAAGACTGTTTGAATGACGACCCCAAAGTATTATTGATTCATTTCGAGAAAAGGACAGAGGGGCCTTTATGTTTGGGGTTAGGTTTAAAATAGTTCCTTAGATATACTCCTGAGCAGTTTTAGTCCTGTACGTTTGCCAAAAGTTTTATCACGTTTGGTCTCCGTCTAATATTTAACAAACTCTGGCTGTTAGATTTAACGGGAACTATGAACAAAAAAGGTTTAACCAAAAACACTGGAAAATTACAGTCCCGTCAAACCCTAGAAGCTGGAACACCAAAAGCTACACTAGACACCAGAAATACATCAAAAATAGCAGAAACTGCACCTCAACCAATGGCAACAGACGATAGAAATAGACTTAAATTAGCCAACTGCAACTTCAAATGTGAGTTGTCGTTAAATCTTTTTACTTTCACAGTTATATCTAATAACTGGAGTTTGTTAAATATTTGATGTAGACCAAACATGCTTTTGACAAACTTAAAGGATCAAAACTGCTCAAGGAACTATTAGGGGACTACTTTAGACCTATCCCCACAGATAAGGGGCCATTTCGTCATGTTCCCAATTCATTTACTAGTATTTACACCATATAAAATACGAAAGTGGATAAGAAAGAAAGACTCCTAAAATGTAAAAGACCTTAACATCAAAGCCAGATGATGCTCTATGACAATATCCAGATTTCATAAGCTGTTGTCCATCTAAGTCATCCCTCCATATCGAGCCCAAAAGCTCAAGGGGACTGCCAGATTTCTTGTTATGTCAAGTGTACTTGTAGATATTGAGTTCCTTGATTAAATTTGTGTGAGAAATTTGAAAATCTCACTAGGAGTATTTTATCAGGTCCCAGACATATGTTTGATACTGAGCAAAGCACTGGATCGATCTTTAAGATTTCAAAGAGAATCAGCTGCTGCGGCTTTGTCGGAGTTCTTACGCTATAGGTACGTGAAATTTCTGATTGCTCTATCAATTATTAGATGATGTTTGAAGTTGGATTCGAAATTTGACAATGTTATAAAGTGTGGGGCACATCTGAGCTTACTAGTTAAGTTAGAGGCAACTTATGTATGTCCATTCTCCCTACTCAGTTGATGAATCATAATGAACTATGTTGAAGGCACCTAGCATGTGCTGGTAAAAACAAGTAAATAGAAAGCTTTGTAAGCTTACAGCCTTCAAGAGTGTTACGTGATAGTTTACTCTCTGATAGTAATGTTTATATTGATGTTCTCAAATCCTACTCTTCTCCTAAGCTTCCTAAGGTGTGGATGCAAATTTGTGCAGTGACGGCTTTGGTCCACTATTAGAGCAGATGGTGCAAGCACTTTGCCGGCATGTATCGGATGATTCTCCTACTGTTAGGCGCCTTTGTCTAAGAGGGCTTGTCCAGGTATTCCTGGCCATACAGTGTTCTTTTTTCTTGGCCATGAGGAGGGATGACAAATTTTCCTGGATGACTTTTTTTCTTTTTTTTTTTTGATTTAATCAGTGAGGAGTCAATCTGGTTCAGTTTGATTTCATTGGTTAAATAATATTATGGCATCACTTTGGAGATACTCCTTTAGTTCATCTTTTTCTTCCCTCTGTGTTTCCCTTTGCTTTGACTACATGCATATTTTAATTTCTTCTCCCAAAAGAACGTGAAGTTTTTAAGATGAACTAGTAAAACACCACTGTAATCATTGTGGGACAACTTCTTTCACTTTCGGGTTTAGGCTCATTTCGCATGCTGGTCTTGCAGATGCCATCTATCCATGTTCTCCAGTATACTACTCAAATCCTAGGGGTGATATTAGCTTTGCTCGATGATTCAGATGAGTCAGTTCAATTAACTGCAGTCTCATGTTTGCTGATGGTAAAACTTCCTCCGTCTTTGTTATCATCTTTTCTTTTACTTTCACATGAATGTTTTTGTGGTCATATTCCACGATGTAGGTTCTTGAGTCTTCATCCAGGGATGCCGTAGAACCTGTTCTCCTGAACCTTTCCATACGGCTCCGAAATCTGCAAGTAAGTTGATTGACTCTCGGAGTTTACCTCTCTTCAACTTTGGATTTTTGGTGCCATTCTAATAGCTTGAAATATGTTAATTACTGTATCAGTCCGATTGTGCCACATTCTAAATTATTGATAACAGGGTGCCATTGTGTTAGAAAGAACTGTATATCATGACAGTGTCTAACACAACTCTGTTTGGACATCCCAGGGTGATATGTGCTTTGCTTTGATCACAATATTTTGCATTATTTGTCAGCTTTCAAGACATCTCTCATGATACAAGTTGTACTTTTTTGTATTGTACCCCTTGTTAAGCGTATGTGCAAGTTTTTATGTCTCTGAGTGACACCAATATAATGTACTGTGCTGTTGTTTCCACTATTGTGGTCTAAGTTCTATAAGAGCTGAAATAATTTAGTTTTGCACGAACTCAATGGTAGGTTTTATAATTTGCCTCTGATTACTAGTGCATATCATTGTGTTATTATCTCTTGGGAAAGAAGCACATTGTTTCATCATTATCTTCTAAACTGTGGATTACTAGAAATATTTGCAAGTGCATGTTGAGATGGTCATAGTGTACAGCTCTAATTGCTTATCTCATGAAAGGCGTGCATGAATGAGAAGATCCGAGCCAATGCATATGCTGCATTTGGAGCACTGAGCACCTATGGAACTGGGCCTCAACGAGACTCATTTCTCGAGCAGGTATCTTGTTTCTCATCGACCGCCTAAATTTGATTTAATATCTTTCTCTTTAGTACATAGTTTTAGATATTCTTCTAAATTTCATCAATTTTGATTATGGTCCTATATCCAACATCACAAGTCAAGAATGGTATGAGACTTTGATGTTTTGTTTGTGTTGGCTTTATCATATTTGGATGAGGGCGTAAAGGAGTTTATTGTCCAAAACTATGTCTGTTCTTCTTCATCAAATGATCAATGTTTATTTTATTGACAATACAATTCATTTGTTAGGGGAAAAATAAAGGGCAATTAAACTTGGTAGTTATGTAGCTGAATTGGCCAAGTCAATCATGCTGCCATTTCTTTATAAAATGCCTTCACTTTCCACTAACAGCAGCTGCTCCTTATGTGTATTTACTGAATCGTGAAATTACTAGATGTACTTCTATTTTATGCTGGATCTCTTTGATTCAATATTTTCATTCTATTGTCTTAGGCTGGGATTGCCCATTTTGTGGATATGTCTGATGTTTTGCCCAATGCGAAACCATTATAAAGAAATACTGTGACTAGCAATGCTGTGATAAAATTTTTCCCTTATAGATATTCTTCCACTTTACATTTTTCCTGAGCTTGAGTTAAGCTTGTTTCTCTGAGGAGCATAATCCAGACTACTCTTTGCTGTTAATGCGTCTGTTAATTTCAGTGTTATCATCATGGCATCATTTGTTTGGATGACGTCATTTTTACTTTCCCCCTGAGGCCTCAGTCAGCAGTGAAAATATTTTGTTTTACGGTCCACATTTCTTTATCAGTTCACTGTTAATCTTAAGGATCTCATGCTTCTTTCTTCTGCTATCCATCATTAGACTTGGTTAAAAAAGAGTAATGAATGCATCCTTCTATCCGCATCCTCTTGGTCACGTATTATTTATGAATGGGCTATGATTTGACTGAGCTTACATTTCTGTTAGAGGTATGCTGAGTAAAAGTATGTTAATTTTCTTCACCATTTGGATAATCAATTTCTTGTCTGTTTCCTTCCTTTCATTGAACTTTATCAAGAAATGATTTTCGCTTTTTTACTGTCAGTTTCATGCTGCTTTCCCACGGATGGTTCTACATCTTCATGAGGATGATCTTAGTGTGAGACAAGCTTGCCGAGTAAGTTTAAACTGCCAACTTGTCATTTTTACGTTGTTCAGGATGCGAAATGAGTTAACTTTTCTACATGCCAGAGCACTTTGAAATGCGTTGCTCCCTTGATGGAAATTGATGGAATAAATGCTCTTTTGAACACTCATTGGTTTAGTTCGGACCACCGGTATGCATCCATCGAGTTGAGTAGTCCTTACTTTATTTATATGAAATGGTGTTAAGTTCCCTTTATTTATAGAAGCGACTATGAAGACTTTCTCCGAGAGCTTGCAAGGCAACTAACTCAACATTTTGCTGCCCGAATTGATACGTACATGGCATCAATAATACAGGTCCATTTGTTTCTTATTTAATCTTTCATTAAGAGAAGAATTATTGAATATATACTTGTCTTTGTGTTGAAAATGCCATTAAGTTTAGCTTCTATGATGAGTCGGTACAAGAAAAAAATTGTGATCTCCTACCGTTCAAAGGTAAATGCAGCTTCCTTTCCTAAAAAGATGGTAGGTTTCTTATATTAAATTCTACTAAATACCTTCTTAAACCGTCTTTGTTGCATGATCCATAATTATGTCTTTACTTTTAGAGAATATATACACCGTAGTCGAATCAACCCGAAACATGTAAAATTTCCTAGACGAAGTTGTGAAATTTTGGGATGAATGTTTTCTCATTGCATGCTAAAATAGCTGTCAAATTTTGATGTTCATGCCGTGTGCTTGATTATAATGGAAAGCAAAAGATGAGGTTGTCTATGTAAAACCAAGCTAGAGAATGGCAAAGTAAGAAGATTTAGGCATTTAGCATGTACTGCAAGCCATAATGTTGTTGTGATAGAGATATACCATTTTTGACATATCTGAGTAGCAAATAAAAAATCAAAGATGAATAAATTTCCTTTAATTTGTCTCCTACAAATTTTATTCTAATGTGCCTAGGGATTGATTGCAATTCTCCTTGAAGGGTTTGACTGGGGGAGAAAGGTGAACTAAGTTAATAATTCTGAAGTTGCCTTCTGTGTATTGAATACTCTAAGGCTGCTCAATCTCAGAGATGAGTGAAGCTATGCATCTGTAGAGTGTGGATGCTGCAGTTGCATCTTAATTCTAGCATGGTTAGTTCTGTTGCTGATAATATGATACTATTTAATACATTTTCTAAGGAAAAAGCTTAATATATTGGTGTAAGAAAGTTTATGGGATTGATGTAAGGGCAGTCACAGATTTATTTTGGTGGAGCTTTTCTCTCTTTGTTGATGTACTTGGTAATAGGAGTCGACTTGAGTACCGTGTCACTAGAATAGTTGAAAACTGTGATACCAAGTAAATTTTATAGCTTTTCTAAAGGTAAACTGGCGATGAATTGCTTTCTATAGCCTCCTCTAAACTCGGAAAATAACTTGGTAAAAAATTTCTGGTGTACAGGCATTTGATGCTCCTTGGCCAGTTGTCCAGGCAAATGCTGTTTATTTATGTAGCAGCGTGCTTTCCCTCTCCGACGACAAGCACATATCAGCTCTCTTCTACAATCAGGTCATTTCATATCACCCTTTCCCTGTCTGATTTTAATAAAGGATCCTTATATGATCTAATTTTTTTTTGAGATCTGCACTCTTTTAGGTTTTCGATATGTTGGTTGGCAAAATGAGTCGTTCAACGGATGCAATTGTTAGAGCAACTTGTTCTTCAGCCCTAGGCTTGTTGCTCAAATCATCCAATGCAAGCTCTTGGAAGGACGTTCGACTTGATCGAGTTGATTCATCGCATAGGGGCCATGAACCAGAATCTGCTAGGAGAATATGAATGTTGTAATTAGGGTAACCTACAACATCTACATGAAAGTAGGAAACTCTCACGTTAGATCTTCAAGTTCCGAGAACACTTATGGGGTTTCAAAGTGCATAGTTTTCGACAATATTTTTACTTCTCGTCTGTAAGCCTCTATTTTTTGTGTGTATATTAGGGTTGTATAAAAGGTTTGGCTTCTTGTATCCGTGTAAAATATACCCCTTGTGTTTGTACATCCTTGTAAAGTGATTCTCTGAACATCTTATGTAACATTTACTTCTATTTATGTGAAAGCTTAAGTATTCATGGGTTTCTCTCAACTGTTAATTAGAAATTTTGGAACTAGGTGCAGTTTCTGAAGTTATTTGTCCGAGCAATGTTTTTCGAAGCCATCAAGAACAACCTGCTTGGGCATAAGAAATTTTTTCCTTTTTTCCAAAATTTTAAAATATTTTTTTATTACTTTTTTCCGAAATCAGTATTTGTTCATAAAATTTTCAATTTTCACTTGGAGATGTATTTTTAAAATTTTCGAAAATTTGGAAAACTTCAAAAAGCTGTTTTTCAAAATTATCTTTCAAATTACTTACAAAACTTTAAAAATAACCTAAAATTATATTCATATTGAAATACAATTCTAATTTTAAATACCATTTCAATTGAAATTTTTTTCACCTTTTTTGGAATTTACAATTCTTATGTCCAAATGCCCACTTCATCTGTTGTTTCTTGTGCAATTGCTTCGCCATTCTATTTGGTTGAACATTTCTTATGTTTCCACTTATCTCACATTCATGATGGACCCGTTGAAATATATTTTCAGAAATCCATGCCTATCGGCAAGCTCGCCAAATGGCAAATCCTATTAAGTGAGTTTGACATGTTTATGTTACCCATTAGTTTTCTCGAAATTATCCTAATACTAATTTTCAGAATTATCAAATAAAAAATATAGTCATCGACAACGAGAAGAATTTTTACAGCATCCATATACACTAAGCATACATAAAAACCTTCGATCATTCACCAATAAGGCATTTCTAATTGGAAAAGATTAAACACAAAATCTGCGGTACATCTCAAGGGGATTTCTAATGAAACATGTAGGAATAACAGGCAGTACTATTCTTGTTGTTGTTCAATCTCATTTCAATGAAGCAATAGGACTCTCGGATTTTTATGATTTTCTCGTATATTTATACTTCTTCCGTCTTAATTTGTTTGAACCTATTTGACAGGGTATAAAATTCAAGGAAAAGATAAAGACTTTTGGAACTTGTGGTCTAAAACAATTCATAAATATTTGTGTGGCAATAAAGGTAAAAGGAAAACTTTAAAGTTAAACTGTTTCCAAATTTAGAAAAAGTTCATTCTTTTGAAGCTGACTAAAAAGAAAATATGTTCATTCATTTTGAAACGGATGGAGAATATCTTTTGCCCCTTCTACGACTATTTAGAGTTCCTATCTGGTTCTTCAATATTAGTTACAGTACAGTAACAGAAATTTACAAGTATGATATTTGTTTTAATTCATATGATACACTTTCCTTATTAATCTGTTAAAAAATGGATACATTTATATATATTTTTTTTGGTAAGTATCTTTATTTTATATCATCACAAAATCGATTACAACATCCTCCATATTAGGGAAATGAGAGTGAGGGGAAGAGGGGGCAGCCCTCGGCCCGATCATCCAATTCGCTCCAACAGACATGCATGGTTCTGTAGTCAAAGCAAGTTCATCACTTTCGTGTACCCATCGGATGGCAGCCCTTTCGGGGGTTCCTTTGGGACCGATTCACTCTGCGTAGATTGAATGAACGCAGAAAACCTTCCACTGGCAGGAGTTCCCAAACTTGCTGTATGCTATCTCTATCAACCTTGTCTACATAGCTCTATCTTCTAAGGATAAAAATTCAAATATTTCATGTATCTATCCAATCTACTAACTTCGCGAGCTCTCATATGGATTTCTCTTATCACTTGCTCGACTATTTGGTCTGCTGATCTGCTGCTTCCTTTGAAAATCCTTTCATTCCTTTCCTGCCATACATGATACACTCCACAAGTTAGTGTCATTCTATATACCTCATGTTTAGCAGTCTTCCCTGTAATATTTTCTATAGCCCATTGTACTTCATGCTTCCAGTTCCACACTTCTCTCTTTATGCCTTGCCAAGTTAGAAGCTTTGACCACACATGTTTAGCATTCATGCATTTAAATAGTAAATGGTCGATATCTTCATTTTTTTGCTTGCATAACACACAGTCCATATCCTCTAGATTAGCCCAGCATGCTATCCTCTCCTTAGTTTGTAGCCTTCTGTGAAG
>JASVEL010004111.1:0-75143 GCA_032618575.1 Nicotiana noctiflora | reverse complement strand
AAAGGCCGTGAACAAGGGTCGAAATGAACCACCGTCTTTAAATAAAGTATTTTCTACGGTAGCACCATGAATAGCACATTCGAAATGAATCAATATGTTCTTGTGCATGGCCCTTTACTTTCTTTTGTTTGAAGTGTTAACTGAAGTTCAGTACTTTTAGAGGGAACTCCACACCTTGGAGCTTTCACCTTTTTAGAAATGTATTGTTTTATAGTGTTTTGAGATGTACTCTTCCTAGCTTATGTTGCTTTTGATAAGAAATAAACCTTGGGCTTTACTCAACCCCATGAACTAGCTCAAGAGGTGAGGTTCACCCAAGACTATATACAGAGACCTTCCCATCCCCTTTTAGACAGTGCGGGACATAATGTGGAGGCCCGACATCGGGTAAACCAAGAATTGGGATAGGTGAGGCTCTGATACCGTGATAAGAAATGGAACTTGGACCTAAATTAATCCCAAAAGTTAGTTCATGAGGTGAGGATTGCCCAGGCCTATATAAAGTGACCTTCCCGTCCCTCCACAGCCGATGTGGGATTAACTGATCAATCTAAAAATTCTTCTCTTCCTGCTTATGTGTAATTGGGGAAATCCGAGATCCTCAATGATGTCAAACCTTTTGTTCGTAACACTAATGACGAGAACCCATGCCATGAAAGAAAGAAGAATGCTAGAATAGGGGACAACAAAATCATCTTGGTTTTGCCCATATAACCTGAAATCTAAATTTTACATGATCATGCTTTATAAGAAACTTTATTATATGCTCCTTATTAAAGAAACTTTAGTATAGGCTATATTATCTGGCTTATTTCTCTTCTTCATCGATGTTCTAGTTTCATTTATTTGAGTTGAACTGCCACTAATTGCCAATTTCTACTTGTCTTGACTAGGTGTTCTCACAACATTCAGTACTTTCATTCACGTTTCTGGACCATGTTATGTCTGTCATCAATCAGATGCCTCCTCTTGAAGGGGATCTGGGTCACGATGAAAGTTCTGAGCATGCAGTTGATAGTATTGTAGAAGATAATATTGCAAGAGCAGCTATTGTTGCTCTTACTGCTTTTTTTAGGTATTATTTCCAATTGCATTGTCTTTTTCCTTTTCTTTCCTGCTGAGTTTGTTGCCCCATCATTTTTTTCCTTCCAATTCATCAGGGGTGGTGGTAAAGTTGGTAAAAAAGCAGTTGAGCAAAGTTATGCTTCTGTTCTTGCGACACTAACGCTTCACCTGGGCAGCTGTCATGGCTTAGCTAGTACTGGTGAACTAGAACCACTGCGGTAGTGTTCCAGAAAACTCACTTTTTATACATGGTTATCAAAAAATTTCAAAAGCATGTTATTTGATGTACTTGTTACTGTTACCTCACCTGTTCCCTACTATATCTAGTGCTCTACTGGCTGCATTTCAAGCATTCTGTGAATGTGTTGGTGATCTGGAGATGGGAAAGGTGAAGATCTTTCAGACTACACTTTCGAAAATCTTCTTAAATAATTGACCTTTTTAAAGATGGTTTTGATGATAAGGATTCTGTTGTATGATCAGATTCTTGCGCGAGATGGAGAGCAAAGTGAAAATGAGAAGTGGATCAACCTTATAAGAGATCTGTCTGGCTGCATTTCTATAAAAAGACCAAAAGAGGTAGGATATCTTGCACAAACACTGCTCTTGCTTCCTTCGTCCATTATTTGCTACTTCTATCTTCCTGTCTCCCTCTGCTCATAACTTTGTCAAGAATATGGATGCTATAATGATACTTACGAAAAGAGAAAAACTTGCTATGATGACAATATATTCACATTTTAATATGTTTACCCTTTTTCCCCTATTTTTCGTCTTCTGTCCCATTCCTTTTGTCCTTTCACTTTTTGAGGATCAAATAATTTTTGGGTGTGGAAATAAATTGCTGAGTTCGGAAGGAAACTAACAATTTCTAATTCGTATACTTCCTTAAAGAAGTTACCTGGTCAGGAGAGATTTCTGCCCTTATTTAACCCTTTCAAAATCATGTTTAAGTTCCAGAGATCCCCTCCCCATCTTTCCTAATTCTGTCGTCATAAATTTTGGTTGAGACTGGTGCAAAGAGATGGAAATAAACTGAAACCTACATGGACATATACTTGTGTAGTTTTACAGTTTACGTTCCTACAACCCAGATCAGTGAGAACTTCCTTCATAGCTGCGCATCTAGAGTTTGTCTTTTATTATTGATCCTTTTAATAAACTGAAAACCACATGCAATGCTACTAGAAACTGTTGGCTTTGTGAAAAAAGCCAAGTGAAAAGCAGATAGGAACTTGGGAACACGGAGACGAAGAGAAAAGATTTTCTCCAGAAGATGAAGAGATGGAAGGGTGAAGCAAGTAATAATAACTGCAAAGACATAAATAAGAAAGAATCCTAAAATATAAAGGACCTAACATCAAAATTCTAAAAGACTGTTTGAATGACGACCCCAAAGTATTATTGATTCATTTCGAGAAAAGGACAGAGGGGCCTTTATGTTTGGGGTTAGGTTTAAAATAGTTCCTTAGATATACTCCTGAGCAGTTTTAGTCCTGTACGTTTGCCAAAAGTTTTATCACGTTTGGTCTCCGTCTAATATTTAACAAACTCTGGCTGTTAGATTTAACGGGAACTATGAACAAAAAAGGTTTAACCAAAAACACTGGAAAATTACAGTCCCGTCAAACCCTAGAAGCTGGAACACCAAAAGCTACACTAGACACCAGAAATACATCAAAAATAGCAGAAACTGCACCTCAACCAATGGCAACAGACGATAGAAATAGACTTAAATTAGCCAACTGCAACTTCAAATGTGAGTTGTCGTTAAATCTTTTTACTTTCACAGTTATATCTAATAACTGGAGTTTGTTAAATATTTGATGTAGACCAAACATGCTTTTGACAAACTTAAAGGATCAAAACTGCTCAAGGAACTATTAGGGGACTACTTTAGACCTATCCCCACAGATAAGGGGCCATTTCGTCATGTTCCCAATTCATTTACTAGTATTTACACCATATAAAATACGAAAGTGGATAAGAAAGAAAGACTCCTAAAATGTAAAAGACCTTAACATCAAAGCCAGATGATGCTCTATGACAATATCCAGATTTCATAAGCTGTTGTCCATCTAAGTCATCCCTCCATATCGAGCCCAAAAGCTCAAGGGGACTGCCAGATTTCTTGTTATGTCAAGTGTACTTGTAGATATTGAGTTCCTTGATTAAATTTGTGTGAGAAATTTGAAAATCTCACTAGGAGTATTTTATCAGGTCCCAGACATATGTTTGATACTGAGCAAAGCACTGGATCGATCTTTAAGATTTCAAAGAGAATCAGCTGCTGCGGCTTTGTCGGAGTTCTTACGCTATAGGTACGTGAAATTTCTGATTGCTCTATCAATTATTAGATGATGTTTGAAGTTGGATTCGAAATTTGACAATGTTATAAAGTGTGGGGCACATCTGAGCTTACTAGTTAAGTTAGAGGCAACTTATGTATGTCCATTCTCCCTACTCAGTTGATGAATCATAATGAACTATGTTGAAGGCACCTAGCATGTGCTGGTAAAAACAAGTAAATAGAAAGCTTTGTAAGCTTACAGCCTTCAAGAGTGTTACGTGATAGTTTACTCTCTGATAGTAATGTTTATATTGATGTTCTCAAATCCTACTCTTCTCCTAAGCTTCCTAAGGTGTGGATGCAAATTTGTGCAGTGACGGCTTTGGTCCACTATTAGAGCAGATGGTGCAAGCACTTTGCCGGCATGTATCGGATGATTCTCCTACTGTTAGGCGCCTTTGTCTAAGAGGGCTTGTCCAGGTATTCCTGGCCATACAGTGTTCTTTTTTCTTGGCCATGAGGAGGGATGACAAATTTTCCTGGATGACTTTTTTTCTTTTTTTTGATTTAATCAGTGAGGAGTCAATCTGGTTCAGTTTGATTTCATTGGTTAAATAATATTATGGCATCACTTTGGAGATACTCCTTTAGTTCATCTTTTTCTTCCCTCTGTGTTTCCCTTTGCTTTGACTACATGCATATTTTAATTTCTTCTCCCAAAAGAACGTGAAGTTTTTAAGATGAACTAGTAAAACACCACTGTAATCATTGTGGGACAACTTCTTTCACTTTCGGGTTTAGGCTCATTTCGCATGCTGGTCTTGCAGATGCCATCTATCCATGTTCTCCAGTATACTACTCAAATCCTAGGGGTGATATTAGCTTTGCTCGATGATTCAGATGAGTCAGTTCAATTAACTGCAGTCTCATGTTTGCTGATGGTAAAACTTCCTCCGTCTTTGTTATCATCTTTTCTTTTACTTTCACATGAATGTTTTTGTGGTCATATTCCACGATGTAGGTTCTTGAGTCTTCATCCAGGGATGCCGTAGAACCTGTTCTCCTGAACCTTTCCATACGGCTCCGAAATCTGCAAGTAAGTTGATTGACTCTCGGAGTTTACCTCTCTTCAACTTTGGATTTTTGGTGCCATTCTAATAGCTTGAAATATGTTAATTACTGTATCAGTCCGATTGTGCCACATTCTAAATTATTGATAACAGGGTGCCATTGTGTTAGAAAGAACTGTATATCATGACAGTGTCTAACACAACTCTGTTTGGACATCCCAGGGTGATATGTGCTTTGCTTTGATCACAATATTTTGCATTATTTGTCAGCTTTCAAGACATCTCTCATGATACAAGTTGTACTTTTTTGTATTGTACCCCTTGTTAAGCGTATGTGCAAGTTTTTATGTCTCTGAGTGACACCAATATAATGTACTGTGCTGTTGTTTCCACTATTGTGGTCTAAGTTCTATAAGAGCTGAAATAATTTAGTTTTGCACGAACTCAATGGTAGGTTTTATAATTTGCCTCTGATTACTAGTGCATATCATTGTGTTATTATCTCTTGGGAAAGAAGCACATTGTTTCATCATTATCTTCTAAACTGTGGATTACTAGAAATATTTGCAAGTGCATGTTGAGATGGTCATAGTGTACAGCTCTAATTGCTTATCTCATGAAAGGCGTGCATGAATGAGAAGATCCGAGCCAATGCATATGCTGCATTTGGAGCACTGAGCACCTATGGAACTGGGCCTCAACGAGACTCATTTCTCGAGCAGGTATCTTGTTTCTCATCGACCGCCTAAATTTGATTTAATATCTTTCTCTTTAGTACATAGTTTTAGATATTCTTCTAAATTTCATCAATTTTGATTATGGTCCTATATCCAACATCACAAGTCAAGAATGGTATGAGACTTTGATGTTTTGTTTGTGTTGGCTTTATCATATTTGGATGAGGGCGTAAAGGAGTTTATTGTCCAAAACTATGTCTGTTCTTCTTCATCAAATGATCAATGTTTATTTTATTGACAATACAATTCATTTGTTAGGGGAAAAATAAAGGGCAATTAAACTTGGTAGTTATGTAGCTGAATTGGCCAAGTCAATCATGCTGCCATTTCTTTATAAAATGCCTTCACTTTCCACTAACAGCAGCTGCTCCTTATGTGTATTTACTGAATCGTGAAATTACTAGATGTACTTCTATTTTATGCTGGATCTCTTTGATTCAATATTTTCATTCTATTGTCTTAGGCTGGGATTGCCCATTTTGTGGATATGTCTGATGTTTTGCCCAATGCGAAACCATTATAAAGAAATACTGTGACTAGCAATGCTGTGATAAAATTTTTCCCTTATAGATATTCTTCCACTTTACATTTTTCCTGAGCTTGAGTTAAGCTTGTTTCTCTGAGGAGCATAATCCAGACTACTCTTTGCTGTTAATGCGTCTGTTAATTTCAGTGTTATCATCATGGCATCATTTGTTTGGATGACGTCATTTTTACTTTCCCCCTGAGGCCTCAGTCAGCAGTGAAAATATTTTGTTTTACGGTCCACATTTCTTTATCAGTTCACTGTTAATCTTAAGGATCTCATGCTTCTTTCTTCTGCTATCCATCATTAGACTTGGTTAAAAAAGAGTAATGAATGCATCCTTCTATCCGCATCCTCTTGGTCACGTATTATTTATGAATGGGCTATGATTTGACTGAGCTTACATTTCTGTTAGAGGTATGCTGAGTAAAAGTATGTTAATTTTCTTCACCATTTGGATAATCAATTTCTTGTCTGTTTCCTTCCTTTCATTGAACTTTATCAAGAAATGATTTTCGCTTTTTTACTGTCAGTTTCATGCTGCTTTCCCACGGATGGTTCTACATCTTCATGAGGATGATCTTAGTGTGAGACAAGCTTGCCGAGTAAGTTTAAACTGCCAACTTGTCATTTTTACGTTGTTCAGGATGCGAAATGAGTTAACTTTTCTACATGCCAGAGCACTTTGAAATGCGTTGCTCCCTTGATGGAAATTGATGGAATAAATGCTCTTTTGAACACTCATTGGTTTAGTTCGGACCACCGGTATGCATCCATCGAGTTGAGTAGTCCTTACTTTATTTATATGAAATGGTGTTAAGTTCCCTTTATTTATAGAAGCGACTATGAAGACTTTCTCCGAGAGCTTGCAAGGCAACTAACTCAACATTTTGCTGCCCGAATTGATACGTACATGGCATCAATAATACAGGTCCATTTGTTTCTTATTTAATCTTTCATTAAGAGAAGAATTATTGAATATATACTTGTCTTTGTGTTGAAAATGCCATTAAGTTTAGCTTCTATGATGAGTCGGTACAAGAAAAAAATTGTGATCTCCTACCGTTCAAAGGTAAATGCAGCTTCCTTTCCTAAAAAGATGGTAGGTTTCTTATATTAAATTCTACTAAATACCTTCTTAAACCGTCTTTGTTGCATGATCCATAATTATGTCTTTACTTTTAGAGAATATATACACCGTAGTCGAATCAACCCGAAACATGTAAAATTTCCTAGACGAAGTTGTGAAATTTTGGGATGAATGTTTTCTCATTGCATGCTAAAATAGCTGTCAAATTTTGATGTTCATGCCGTGTGCTTGATTATAATGGAAAGCAAAAGATGAGGTTGTCTATGTAAAACCAAGCTAGAGAATGGCAAAGTAAGAAGATTTAGGCATTTAGCATGTACTGCAAGCCATAATGTTGTTGTGATAGAGATATACCATTTTTGACATATCTGAGTAGCAAATAAAAAATCAAAGATGAATAAATTTCCTTTAATTTGTCTCCTACAAATTTTATTCTAATGTGCCTAGGGATTGATTGCAATTCTCCTTGAAGGGTTTGACTGGGGGAGAAAGGTGAACTAAGTTAATAATTCTGAAGTTGCCTTCTGTGTATTGAATACTCTAAGGCTGCTCAATCTCAGAGATGAGTGAAGCTATGCATCTGTAGAGTGTGGATGCTGCAGTTGCATCTTAATTCTAGCATGGTTAGTTCTGTTGCTGATAATATGATACTATTTAATACATTTTCTAAGGAAAAAGCTTAATATATTGGTGTAAGAAAGTTTATGGGATTGATGTAAGGGCAGTCACAGATTTATTTTGGTGGAGCTTTTCTCTCTTTGTTGATGTACTTGGTAATAGGAGTCGACTTGAGTACCGTGTCACTAGAATAGTTGAAAACTGTGATACCAAGTAAATTTTATAGCTTTTCTAAAGGTAAACTGGCGATGAATTGCTTTCTATAGCCTCCTCTAAACTCGGAAAATAACTTGGTAAAAAATTTCTGGTGTACAGGCATTTGATGCTCCTTGGCCAGTTGTCCAGGCAAATGCTGTTTATTTATGTAGCAGCGTGCTTTCCCTCTCCGACGACAAGCACATATCAGCTCTCTTCTACAATCAGGTCATTTCATATCACCCTTTCCCTGTCTGATTTTAATAAAGGATCCTTATATGATCTAATTTTTTTTTGAGATCTGCACTCTTTTAGGTTTTCGATATGTTGGTTGGCAAAATGAGTCGTTCAACGGATGCAATTGTTAGAGCAACTTGTTCTTCAGCCCTAGGCTTGTTGCTCAAATCATCCAATGCAAGCTCTTGGAAGGACGTTCGACTTGATCGAGTTGATTCATCGCATAGGGGCCATGAACCAGAATCTGCTAGGAGAATATGAATGTTGTAATTAGGGTAACCTACAACATCTACATGAAAGTAGGAAACTCTCACGTTAGATCTTCAAGTTCCGAGAACACTTATGGGGTTTCAAAGTGCATAGTTTTCGACAATATTTTTACTTCTCGTCTGTAAGCCTCTATTTTTTGTGTGTATATTAGGGTTGTATAAAAGGTTTGGCTTCTTGTATCCGTGTAAAATATACCCCTTGTGTTTGTACATCCTTGTAAAGTGATTCTCTGAACATCTTATGTAACATTTACTTCTATTTATGTGAAAGCTTAAGTATTCATGGGTTTCTCTCAACTGTTAATTAGAAATTTTGGAACTAGGTGCAGTTTCTGAAGTTATTTGTCCGAGCAATGTTTTTCGAAGCCATCAAGAACAACCTGCTTGGGCATAAGAAATTTTTTCCTTTTTTCCAAAATTTTAAAATATTTTTTTATTACTTTTTTCCGAAATCAGTATTTGTTCATAAAATTTTCAATTTTCACTTGGAGATGTATTTTTAAAATTTTCGAAAATTTGGAAAACTTCAAAAAGCTGTTTTTCAAAATTATCTTTCAAATTACTTACAAAACTTTAAAAATAACCTAAAATTATATTCATATTGAAATACAATTCTAATTTTAAATACCATTTCAATTGAAATTTTTTTCACCTTTTTTGGAATTTACAATTCTTATGTCCAAATGCCCACTTCATCTGTTGTTTCTTGTGCAATTGCTTCGCCATTCTATTTGGTTGAACATTTCTTATGTTTCCACTTATCTCACATTCATGATGGACCCGTTGAAATATATTTTCAGAAATCCATGCCTATCGGCAAGCTCGCCAAATGGCAAATCCTATTAAGTGAGTTTGACATGTTTATGTTACCCATTAGTTTTCTCGAAATTATCCTAATACTAATTTTCAGAATTATCAAATAAAAAATATAGTCATCGACAACGAGAAGAATTTTTACAGCATCCATATACACTAAGCATACATAAAAACCTTCGATCATTCACCAATAAGGCATTTCTAATTGGAAAAGATTAAACACAAAATCTGCGGTACATCTCAAGGGGATTTCTAATGAAACATGTAGGAATAACAGGCAGTACTATTCTTGTTGTTGTTCAATCTCATTTCAATGAAGCAATAGGACTCTCGGATTTTTATGATTTTCTCGTATATTTATACTTCTTCCGTCTTAATTTGTTTGAACCTATTTGACAGGGTATAAAATTCAAGGAAAAGAAAAAGACTTTTGGAACTTGTGGTCTAAAACAATTCATAAATATTTGTGTGGCAATAAAGGTAAAAGGAAAACTTTAAAGTTAAACTGTTTCCAAATTTAGAAAAAGTTCATTCTTTTGAAGCTGACTAAAAAGAAAATATGTTCATTCATTTTGAAACGGATGGAGAATATCTTTTGCCCCTTCTACGACTATTTAGAGTTCCTATCTGGTTCTTCAATATTAGTTACAGTACAGTAACAGAAATTTACAAGTATGATATTTGTTTTAATTCATATGATACACTTTCCTTATTAATCTGTTAAAAAATGGATACATTTATATATATTTTTTTTGGTAAGTATCTTTATTTTATATCATCACAAAATCGATTACAACATCCTCCAGAATCAGCAGTTGGACAGAGTGAGGGGAAGAGGGGGCAGCCCTCGGCCCGATCATCCAATTCGCTCCAACAGACAGGCATGGTTCTGTAGTCAAAGCAACTTCGTCACTTTCGTGTACCCATCGGACGGCAGCCCTTTCGGGGGTTCCTTAGGGACCGATTCACTCTGCGTAGATTAACTGAACGCAGAAAACCTTCCACTGGCAGGAGTTCCCAAACTTGCTGTATGCTATCTCTATCAACCTTGTCTACATAGCTCTATCTTCTAAGGATAAAAATTCAAATATTTCATGTATCTATCCAATCTACTAACTTCGCGAGCTCTCATATGGATTTCTCTTATCACTTGCTCGACTATTTGGTCTGCTGATCTGCTGCTTCCTTTGAAAATCCTTTCATTCCTTTCCTGCCATACATGATACACTCCACAAGTTAGTGTCATTCTATATACCTCATGTTTAGCAGTCTTCCCTGTAATATTTTCTATAGCCCATTGTACTTCATGCTTCCAGTTCCACACTTCTCTCTTTATGCCTTGCCAAGTTAGAAGCTTTGACCACACATGTTTAGCATTCATGCATTTAAATAGTAAATGGTCGATATCTTCATTTTTTTGCTTGCATAACACACAGTCCATATCCTCTAGATTAGCCCAGCATGCTATCCTCTCCTTAGTTTGTAGCCTTCTGTGAAGAGCCAAGAATAAGATGAATGTCCATTAAGGATGGCCATTGTTGTTGCAGGCCTTTCTTCTCCAAGGAACTTTCTGAAATTCTCCATGATAGGCTCCATATATATCCTTTATTGAGAATTTGGTCATAGCAATTACATCTGTTTCATGAAGGCCTATTTTTTCGGACATGCTTTTTATTTTAAGGATCTTCTGTACCACCCATGAAGCTTGGGTAGTCTTAGTCTCCCATACATCCTCTGTCTTGGTATAGTAAGCATGGATCCATTTTACCCATAGGCAATCTTTCTTCCTGCATACGTTCCATAGAAGTTTACCAATGGCAGCCCAGTTCCATGTATATATGTCTAAAATATTTAGATCCCCTGCTGCTATAGAAAGGCATAATCTATCCCAGACAATCAGTGCTTTCTTGCTAAGACCATTGCCTCCAGTCCACAAGAAGATTCTGCAAGTGGCTTCAATCATCTGAATATCTTGGCAGCACAAATACTTGTGACCAATATACTTGAATAGAGTACAACACAGATTTACAAGTTGTAACCTTCCAGCATATGATAAGTATCTAGTGGTCCATAATTTTATTCTAGCCAGTATCTTGTCTATTAGGGGTTTGCATTGAATAATAGACAACCTTTTTGTACTATGAGGGTTGCCTAAGTACCTAAAAGGTAGATCACCCATGCCAAATTGTGTAGCCTGAAGGATTAGCTGTTGAATCTCCTGAGTGACACCACCAAAGTACACTGAGATTTTCTCATTATTGGCATTTAATCCAGACACTTATGAGAACTTTTGGAAGCATTTGACCAACATAGTGATAGACTCAAGTTATCCTTTGCAGAATGGTAAGAGGTCATCTGCAAATCTAAGTTGAATAATCTGCAGCTTTTTGCATCTAGGGTGAAATTTGAACTTTTTATCTTCACTGATTCCCCTTCTGCAAAGGTATTCCATGGCAAGCACAAAAAGAAAAGGGGACAAAGGGTCTCCTTGCCTTAGACCTTTCTTAGCTGGAAATGGTGGTAATGGTTCTCCATTGAGCAACACTAAATACGAGACAATAGAGATGCAACACATAATCCATCTGATAAACTTTGCTGGGAACTGGAGGCATTGTAGGACTTGCTCAAAATATGGCCATTCAATTGAGTCATAAGCCGTTCTCATATCTATTTTAACCATACATCTAGGAGTAATACCTTTCCTGCCATAGCCCTTCACCAATTCATGGCTCAATAGTATATTGTCTGTGATTAATCTTCCCAGTAGAAAGGCTGACTGACTTTTATCCACCAGACTGTCCATCATCCCCTGCATCCTAGTAGTAAGGATTTTAGAGATCAGCTTATATAGCATAGTGCAACATGCTATTGGCCTGCATTTTGAAATCTTTGTGGGGTTCTTGATCTTTGGGATTAGAATAATAGTTGTACAGTTTATAGCTTTGTATAGGTCTCCATCAATGAAGAATTGGAGGACAACTTCAGTTACCTTGCTTCCAATCACACTCCAAGCTTTCTTGAAAAAGAATGCATTGAAACCATCACATCCTGGAGCTTTCTGATCATCAATACTCATAAGGGCTTGAGAAACTTCTTCCTTAGTAACCTGTGATACAAGCTGTAGTTGTTGATGTCTATTAAGAACTTTTCCATGTTTCATTACCTTAGGGTCAATTGGTGGAAGTTGGCTAGCATCACTCCCTAGAAGTGCTTTATAGAAGCTAGTTACTTCTATGGCAATGTCTTCTGGTTTGTGTATAATGCTTTCATTAGAATCACACATGCTTGTAATTATGTTCTGAGTCTGTCTGTAGATAATAGGTGGATTTGACTATAATCACGTCTTAAGTAATCACCTTCTTATGTTTTTTTGATGATAAATATGATAACAAAATGCTCTTATTAATGCTTTTCATGATTTGTAGCTGATAAATTCCTAAGGAAGGCTAAGGAGCAGTTTTAGAGTAAAAATTGGAGAAAAGAGGCCAAATATGCAAAGTCCCATTAAAGCCACGTCATACCAGCCCTTAGGATTCATATGAACTGTTTGGCCATGGTTCTACCGCGACCACGACAGAACCACGGTGGAAGGCTGCCGCGGAATCTCAGAGAATTAGAGAGGTTGATTGGCTGCGGTTCTACCGCGACCGCGGTAGAACCGCGGCAGGCGTCAAAAAATTCACGGGATTTTTAGACCTAAAACCTATTTAAAATATTAGAATTCCCCCAAAGGAGGCATGTATTGATTTTTAGAGTACTTTTGCAAGGAAAACCTATTGTAAGAGATTTCTCCAAACATCTTTCTTCTTTTCTTTTGATTTTATGATGACTTCTATTCTAGTTTATTTTCCCATAGCTATGAGTAGCTAAATTATTATCTAAGGTTTTGATGAAACCTATTGGATGATGAACTTCTGGTTTATGTGAATACAAATTGCTGGTTTAATCTTTATTTATTCAACTTTGTGTTTGTTGTAGTTAATTGACAGGATCCTCAATTAGCTGTGCCTATTTAGTGTGCATAACTTGAAATAGAGTGTATATTTAGGTTATTGTTGAACAACACCACTCCTAGATTATTAGAGGAATCTATAAATGCGGGTTTAAAGGATAATGAAGCCTTGGGTATAATTAAAGTGAATTGTCCTAATTAAAGTAAGCTAGTGTATCTCGGGAAAGAGCAATATTAAATTACTATGATTACTCGGGAGAGATTTACGGTAAGAATAGCGTTCATGATTGTGAGCACATGATTTTTGCACCGGGTAAATAATTCCAAAATTAAAATAAATATATTTTTGAGTGCAATTACTTGCTTTGTTTGGAATTAGCTATACTTTTGAATTTGAATAAGTAGAAATTAAAAGAAAAAATCAAAAATATAGGCTAGGAAATTAATAGGCTATGTAATTAGTTAAATTTTAAGAAAAAATGGCAAAAATAGCTTAAATAGGAGAAAATAAGGAAAAATAGCGGAAAAATTGCAAAAAATATTAGAAAATTAGAGTAAATAGTAAATTAGGTTTTATAATTTTTCATAAAAGAAAAAAGAAAAAAAAAGTATAAAAGAAATACATAAAAATAATAATAAAGTCAGAAAATTACAAAATTAGTTTGTGGGTAATGAGTTTGGGCCAATTGAATGGAATTGAAAGGCCCAGACATATTAGCCCAAACGGATCCAGCCCAGGCCATCAAGCAAATTGATCTCAGCCATTCATGACACCAAATCAACGGCAGAGAATCATTCGAGCTTTAATTCAAAAAGGTAAGATTGAAGGGCAATCTCTGCCGTCCATGCAGGTTTAATCCAACGGTCAAAATAATTAACGGAGTTATTAAGATAATTGGATTAATCTCAACCGTCCACTTGAAATGATCGGACGGAAGAGATATTTGATCTCATTAGTAACAAAACGGTGGCGTTTTAGTAACGCTCATCCTCAGCCATTGATCATCACTGAACGGACGGCTCAGATTATCTCGGACATTCGACCTATATAATGCTTTGGTCCGAGAATTTTGATCATTTTCAATACACCCTAAACCTAGCCGCCCATGTTCTCTCATCTTCTTCGTCTCCTTCATCCAGCAACCCTAAATAAGCCATGGCGGCCACCACCCCCCACGGTGGTCGCCGGCCTCTTTTACCTCCCATCTCTTCTTCTCCTTCTTCTTCATTTCATAACACACCCAAAACCCAGAAAAAACACCCTGTTCTTCAAAGTCCCGGTCACCGGAATCCTCGCCGGTGACCACTAAAGTATGAACCACCGCATAAAACCAATGCCATTCGAACCCTTCTTCTCTGATCTATCCAACCATACTAGCCACACCCCTCGAATATCACTTGAACTTCTCGAATATCTCGAAGAAGGTCGCCGGAAACCTAACTCCGGCGACCCAAAACCAAACCCCTTCCGAGACCTCACCTTTTCCTCACCCAAACACCACCATACAACCCAAAATCCCAAAAGGCTTCCCCTTTGAGCCTAAAAGAAAGACCAGAGGAAAAAATGAAAAAAAGGAGATCTGGAAAAGAATAAAGAAAAAGAAAACAAGAAAAGAGAATAAAAGGAGTCAGAGAGTTCGAGAGAGAGTGAGAAAAGAGAAGAAATAGGAAGCTTGGGGGACAGACCCCGCCAAGCTAAGTCCCTTTCCTTCTGTGCCTAATTTTTCCTTTGCTTCTTCTGCATGTTTTTGTGTTTTGCATGATTCTTATGCCTTCTTTGATTGTGTGTCTCACATGTTAGTCATAGGATTTTTACTTGCTTCTCTTTTGTTTCTGCTTAATACTTTTGTCCTCGATTTGGTTCTGTTTGGTTATGTTCTCTAGTTCGTCTTTTCTGTGTTGCTTTTCTTTAATGGTTGTTATCTCTGTTGTATTTCGTAGTTGTTTTGCATATTAGTTTTAGGATCTCTATTTCTCTGCTTACCATTTGCTCTTTTCTTTTCATATTAATCTCTCCAGTTCCTTCGCATGGTTAGTTATAAGTTTCTTACCTGTTGTTTCTTATTTTTCACATCTTTTGCCTGTGTCTCTGATGATTAAGTCATAAGGCTTCATAACATGTTTCTTTTGGGTCTGTTAGTGATAGAGTTCTTGTTTTGTTATGTGTCGACCTCATGGTTCTTTGCTTTAAGTTCAGAGACTTCATCTTTTCCTTATCATTTTACTGTCGAGTTCTGATTCATGGCAAAAGCATGACCCTTGATCTTTGTCTTCCATTTAAAATCAGGCTTAAGTTACTGTGACCACTCTTGTTGCCTTTGGCTTTAATAATCTGTGATAGAACTGGGCCTCTTTTTAGCTTTCATGGTCTAGCTTTCTCCTATTGTCATGCATGCTTAGTTCTAATATCAGCTTAGCTCTATTCTCTTTTCACACTAAGTTGCTTTTGAAGCACCCTGATTGAACTTTCCTGTTTTTCTTCACTGTTTCTCCATATCCTTCTCTTCTTCATCTTCATGTTTATTAAGACTAGGCTTAGTACTTGAAAAGGGATTTTGATTGCCATTCTTAGTCCATTGCTTTCCTATTTAAAATAAGTCCTATTTTTATTCCCTTGTTGACTGTTTTCTGAGAGTTTTTAGTGTCTATGTGTCTATACCCATGAATGCTAAGTGTTTTGGGGTTCTTTCCAGTATGTCACCTGACATGAATTGATTATGGCTAAGCCTATTTGATCTTAATTGACACTTTGCCATGTGAGATTGAGTTTGTGAGTCTGACTGATTAAAACTCAACATTATCCATCCTCTCTTCTGAATTTTAATTAGTTGATAAACATTGTTTGGTTTCATATGGCTATGTGTGCAATTATATGTTGAAATGACCAAAACTACAATAGTTCTATGTTAGTGTGAACACTGTTGAGTGCCTACCATACTTTAGGTGAATTGGTTATAGTTGTTAGTGCTAGGTTTCATAAAATGGCTAGTTTTTAAATAGGTTAAAACTGAAAATGAACAAATAGGCTATAAGTTTAATAATTGGCCTAAGAGTGGTCAACCTTGCAAAAGGTTGACCAATTCTATAAGGCCCTAACACACAGCCCACCTTAAAAGTGGCTGGTTGTGCAAAAGGGGCTATGTCTGCAAATGCAGACTAGCCCAGGCTCTCTTTAGAGCCCTGAACAGCAAAGTGGCCAAACCTGTAAAGGTTTTGGGCCCAGCTGTTCAGTATTTGGCTTTGATAGCCCAAGCTAAGTCTCAACTTGAGATTGGCTAGTTCTTAAATAGTTAATCTCAATAATAAAACAGGCTAGTCCTGCGATTAGCTTTAATTTGGAATAACTTGGTCTTAATTGACTGGAATTAGTTTAAATAGGCTAAAACTGAAATAGTTCTTTAAAACAAATCTGGCCAGCCCTTAAATACTAATGCCAGGGCTGGCTATTAGTTAAATAAGTCCAAAGAAGCTGAAAATCTAACCTAGGTAAGCTGGTAAATCAGCAGTGCCTTTAGGGGCACAATTGGGAATTAAAAAGGTGAAATAGTAAATAGTTAGAACTTAGGAGGGTAATTGAGACACTTATGCTCCTGATTTCTGCAATTTTGCAGAGATTTAGGGGTATAATGGTCTCCTAAAAATGGGAAATCTGTAAAAATCTAAACCCTAAGGTCATACTAGTAAAAGGCCCTAAAAGGAATCTTTTAGAACCTTCCAGCACATGCTGGAAGGGTTTTTCATAACAGAAATAGGGGCTAAAGTGCATAATTCATAAATTTAGGAGGGGGGAAGTGGGATTAATCCCATACTTCCTCCCCAAGTTTTCAGCCCTAAAAAATATCTATATATACCTCTAAGAATGGGGCTGAAAGGGGGTTCCAACGGAAGAAATCTGAAATATATATCTAGGTTGATAAAATACAGAAATTTTGAGAGTGAAATAGCAATAGAATAGTAGTGTTCTTCTGATATTTTGGATCGAGTGACTGGTTTAGTTTCTTCTGATTCTGGGATTTTTGCTTCAATCATTTGGGTTTCTGTTTGTTGTGGACTTTGCTGTTGTTGTGTTGCTGTGCCTTCACTCTACTGTTGCATTGTTACTTTGAGTCCATTGCTGATTACTTCTCCTCATCCCTTAGACTCATTGGTTCTCTTTCTACTTGATCCAGGTACATTTCTCTATTCTAATGAAGATGTAGTTGCTGAAATGTTGAATGAAGCTCCTGTTTTAGTTCATTTGTCATTTCTGTATCACTAAATTAGTAGTTTAATTGTAGTAGCATATAGTAGATGAAGAACAGAAAGTGAACACAGAAACAATGTAATAGTTAGTACAGTAGTAATAGTATAGTAGTAGTATAGTATCGATAGCTTATCACCTAGTTAATTAGGTAAAAACTCCTAAAACATAAGTTAATCAACAATATCAATAAGACCAGTAATCAGTATTTCAGGGTAAAATCAGTAGTATAAACGTGTTTTTGAATCATTTAGGTGTAGCTGACTGGGTTATCGCAACTGAGTAATTAAAACTGGATTCGGGATATCTAATAAGATTAAAATCAGTGAATGGCTTGGCAACTTGTGGATAGCTAATCTTAAATTCAGATAGCTTAAGTATCAGGGTTAATTAGATTAAATAATTCGTCATGCTTTCATATGTAATCCAATAGCCTCTGGATCTTTTAAAAAAAAAAACAGAGTAACATCTATGAAGTTGTTGGAGACAAGAATGGTCAATAGAAGTAGTGAATCGTTTGCCACCAGATAATGTAATAACAAATGGAGGCAATTAGTAGAAATCCAGTAATGAATCTTGTTCAATTTTCCTTAGCCACTTAGTGTAATAATCTGGTAACATAGCTAATAATTAGATCAACAGAAATGAGGATAAAAGTAGCCGGTTAATTTAGTTCTCCTCTTAATTAGTTGTAATCATAGAATTTCCTGTACAGTGGCTCTACTCTTTCAATGAATAAAAGCAATCTGATTTCGATTCTTAAATCCTGTCGATTTGCGTTTTCTGGTTCTTTGCATTTATTGTTATTTCATATTACATTTATTGGTTTTGGCTCAATATGCAAACTAGCTCTGAACTACAACATGAAGTTAATGAGGCCAGCAAGTTTAAACCCAAAGCAACCTGAATCTCGAAGACCAAGACAGTCCATACGTTTAATGGACAGTCCAGGCCCAATAAACAACAAAAATTCGAAAGGGGCCTGGAACACTTATTGGTGAATGCGCTTAAGGCAAGAACAAATATAGAAAACTTAGCCAAATATTAGTATCCTTTAATAAAAATTGGGATGAGCCTCGCCCGAATAACAAACACCGGGGCCCCCTATTTAGTAATAGAATAACATAATAGAACCGGAGAGGCTAATAGCGAATTCCATAGCCTCTCCCAAAGTTAAAAAGCCGATATAGACTATCTTAAGGCACGATTTTAATATACCTTCCTATGAACGAGTGTGCACTTGGTGCGACTCAAATCCAAATCTCGGCAAAGCCGAAATACACCAAAAGTCATAGGCGTACTGGTTGCGGTATGACTCGAGGCGTGTTTCCGCGATGTCGCAAATTCCTAAAAATAATATTTAACGTAAAAGCATATTAAGTTGTTTAAAATCTATAATTGAGTCAAATAAAAGTCAAGAACGACAGTGGAGCGACCGTGCTAAAACCACGGAATCCGGGAGTGCCTAACACCTTCTCCCGGGTTAACAGAGTTCCTTATCCGGACCTCTGCTTCGCAGACATTTTAAGAGTCAAAATTCCTCGGATTCGGGATTAACCGGTGACTTGGGACACCATTGTCATTCCCAAGTGGCGACTCTGATTAATCTCTAATAAAATCCCGAACCGATTGTCCTTTAAATGGAAAAACTCCTTCCCTTACGTTATTTTATCTGTTTCGGATAATTGAGCGTCGGGGTATACCCTACAAGTGTATTTATACGCTTTTACGCATGTTGGGGTAGTAAAAAAGGGAGGTGTGACAGCTCTGGCGACTCTGCTGGGGATCCAACCCTGAATTTCGATTTCAGGGTTTAAGAACTCGAGCTCCTTAGAACTGCCGTTTGCGTTTTTGTTTGACTTCATTATGTGATTTGAACAACATGCTATGTGCTTTATCGCTTTTTGCTATTATGTGAACTGTATATATAAAACTGTGCCGAAAACCCTTCTCTCTTCTCCCCCGGGGATGTGCTTACTGGTTGAGACTCCCCTTTCTGTTAAAGTCACCTTAAATTAAGAAAACAGAGGCCGGATAAGTTACAAAGCCGATTGACTCCGCGGGTCACCGGTACGTAGCCCCCTTCTCGATTCGAGTTGTCCGCTCGGGTACACGGTCTAGCAATCTATGAAACCGTAAGATTTTGAACATAGGTCTAGGACGATTATTTGCATCATATTTGACTTAGGGGACTCAACACAGGGGTTGGGTCCGTCTAGGACAGGTGACCCGGTATTGAAAAGACCGAGCATGTTATGTGTTGCATTTTATTGTCCTTGATCGTTATGCGGACTGGCGAAAATCCCGAGATTGGAAAAATTGTTGAAAAAAAAGAGAGGAAAATAATGATTTATAGAAAAATAGGTACATGGAAAATTTGAAAATTTGAAAAATAGGTGGAACATTTTTTGAAATAATTGGTCAAATAATCTGACCGAACTACGCAGGTTTGATTCTCGCCATTAGGTGGGATACGTAGGCAACCCTCATCGGGTCCAACCACCCCTTTCAAAAAATCAAAAAAAATGTGCGTGTTTTTGTTAATAAAATCAAAGTGATGCCGTTTTTGTAAATAGCCAAATGTTCCGAAAGGACGCCGGAAGGCTGTTTTTGCAAAAATAGCCACTTTGAATCTTTTTAAATAATTTGCGGGCACAGCCTTGAAATATTCCTTGTGGAAATGTTGCAAGGCCATAGCCGCAAAAATCAAGTTCGGGTTCACACCCCGTTTGAAAAAATAACCAAAAAATGTCAAATTTTTGATTTTGTTATAAATAAGTCGGGTGATGCTATTCTTGCTTAAAATAAGCCGAATGTCCCTCAAAAGGACGTCAGAAGGCTGTTTTTGCAAGAATAGCCACTTTGAGTCGTTCTTAAATAATTTTGGACACAGCCTTGAAATATTCCTTGGCAGAAATGTCGAAAGGCTGTATCCACAAAAATCAAGTTTGAGTCATTACTCAACTTTATAAAATAACCACTTTATCAAATAAGCCATTACATGGCAGGGTTTTTGCTGAAATAGCCACATGTTTTGCATTTTTTTAACTTCCTTAGTCTTGTGTTGGCCTGTGTCGGTGCTGAACGATGCCCCATGAGCCACATGATAAAAAAATTTCAAGTTTATCTTTCTTAAATAAATTTTGTAAAAAGAGCCACTTTGTCTAAATAAGCCATTACATGGCCAGTTTATGAAAAATAGTCTTGTGTTGGTTTATGGTGATGCCGAACGATGCCCCATGAGCCACAGGATAAAAAAAAATTTAGTTTTATCTTTCTTAAATAAATTTTGCAAAAATAGTCATTTTGTCAAATAAGCCATTATGTGGCCAATTTTGTAGAAATAGTCATAATTGACACCAAAAATATTCTTATTCTTGTAGAAATCTCCTACACAAGTTTGTAGTTGGAATCGGTTTCTATAATTTTCCTTCAAAGAAAAAGAAAAAAAAATCAAAAAAAAAATCAAATAAACATCTCTTTATTTCTTGCATTAATTTGCAAGAACTACGCTCGGTCTGATTCACGCGGGGTCGTGATACGTAGGCAATCCATATAGGATTCGACCATTTCCATAACCAAAAAGAAAAAAAAATGGAAAACTACAAAAAGAAAAAAAGGGAAAAATGAAAAAAACACAAAAAATGGGAAAAAGAAAAGAAAATAGTAGAAAAAAAAGAGGGTGATCAATAAGCGGGATACCTTAATGCTGACATGGTGGCTTTGTTTTGTTGTGTCCGTTTCCAGAAAGGTGGTTGGTTGTGGTTCCAAAATAACTCTTCCCTATAATACAACGTCAGAGGACAATGGCAGAGAATCTCAAGGCTGAGTGGGTTGGTAGTGGCACCCGACAACAGCTGGTTGAACGGAACCACATGTTAGTTGAAGAAGTCAAAATGTTGAGACAACACGTGGATGAAATGTATCGGGCGTGGATGGATGGAAAATCACCACCTCCGCCACCACCTAGTTTCATGGACTCTGTCCTTACACTGAACCCGATGCCAAATATACCTGCCTATCGCAGCCTTTCCAGCCACCCCAATAGCTCCATCGCTCGGTATCCATCTATTTTCCCCCAGGAATGCGCTCCAATCACATCCACTGTTCCCGACGATAAACACCCAACCGAAGCTCATGTTGCCCAACATTACCCCTCCGAGGTTGCTCATCGGGACCCCAAACAGAGCCCGCAGGTTGAACCTCCCCAACGACAAGGTCCAGTGGTCGTCTTTGCTAAAGGCCCTCTATATCGAACCCATGAATATCCTTGTAATTCTCCTGGCCCTTACTTCTCCCCACGAGCATACCAGAAACCCCGCGGGTCAGGTTTTAGGCCAAATCAGACCTTTAGAAATGAGAGGCTACTAAAACGAGAAAAGTCTCTTACCCCTTTGGGAGAATCGTATGCCAGTTTGTTCCACAAGTTGAAGCAACTGGGCATGTTGAAACCAATTCAGATAAAAATGCCAAATCATCGGTCAAAGAGGTGTGATTTTTCTCAAATGTGCGCATATTGCTCGGGCGCCCCGGGGCATGACACAGAAAAATGTTGGAAGCTAAAAAAGGCAATTCAGGGAGCTTATCAATGCAGGCTACATTGCCGTACAAAATCCGGATATAGTCGACACCCGTATGGTTGATGCAGAAGGCAGTGGCTAAAGATATTGTGCTTAGTAATTGGAAATATGCTTCATTTGGGGTTTATCCAAAGTAGAATTTTTGGTGGCTTATTTTGTTGTCATTTATGTTACCCGGGTTATTTCAGGGTTGTAATCCGGACGTTGTCTTGAAAGTCAAAACCCTTCTATCTTACTACTTTGCTTTGTTTAGTGCTGTCTAGGTTTGTAATTTTAGTCTAGTCTGTTCGTTTTGTTGTTTGTCTTGTTGTTTCAACCCATCAGTTTAATACAACTCTTTGTCTCCCGTCATTTCTAGTTACTGATTTTAGCAACATGACATGCACATAATTCTAAGCCTGATTTTAAAAGTCAATGAAACAATGTTGAAGATGTAATGATGCTCGGAAGAAATAAAAACATATTGGAATACTGTGAAGCCGGAATCAAGTGAATACTAGGGGAAAACATAACATAAAGAAATGCCTTGGAAATGCATCATGCTTCATCGGTTTAAAGCCAAAGGCAAAAGTACCCCAAGACTAAAGGAACCATCCGTGGTATCGAGATTGTTGCCCAATGGCATTGAGAATCGTCAAAAACAGAAGGCAAATATGTGATTTGGTCGAAAGATAGTTTGTACTTGGTAGGCTTTGAAGATTGGAATGACGAAGGCATTTTATTCGGCTACCCAAACACTTCGTCCATTGTTATCCCCTTTAAGCCATATTATATTTTCTTTCACATCCCTCTTTCGGAATAAAAAAAAAAAAAAAAAAATTTTGAGGATGGAGCGGAAAAATCAAATGGAGAAAAGAAGAAAAAAGAAAAAAAAAAGAGAGAAGAAAAAGAAAAGAGAAGAAAAAGAAAAGAAAAGAAAAAGAAAAGAAAAAGAAAAGAAAAAAGAAAAATAGGGAGAAGTCAAATTCATTAGTTAATGATTGTCCGAACTACGTTTCGACTTGATCCCGAAAGGGTACGTAGGCGGCCTCTCTGAGGTTCAGTCACAATAAATGAAAAAAATCTGAAAATCTAAAAAAAAAAATCCCCCGAGAAGGAAACTGGGGCAGAATTTTTGAAGAAATAAGATTCCGAAAGTTGTAATCATTAACCCACATTGAAATAATTTTGAGCCTTTATATCCTTTTTTTCTAAACCCCATCCAAAAGCCTGCATTACGGTCCAAAGGAAGACCTTCCGATCAATCTTCAAGAAATGCCGAGTCAAGCGAACAAAGGTCAATCACATCAGGGGCAACACTCCAGGAGAGTGAAGAACTCAAACCACCACGAGACTCCAAGATGAGAGAAGTCAAAATGAGAGAGTCTTATCGGTGAAAACCCGCACGGGCACCGTAAGGCGACGGTGAGTTGAGAGAAAGAAAGATCAAATGAGAGAGGCTTGTTGGCGAAAACCCTACGGGCGCTGCAAGTCGACTAAGGATCGGATCAAAGAAATGAAGTATTGAAGACCGGTTTCACAGCAGAACTTTGCAACAAGAGTTGAACATCAACTTTGCTATACGGAGAAGGCCAAAAGTGCGTGTCAAGGTCGCTAGAGTCGGTATTCAAAATCCGTTAGGTCATTCGTCTGTAGGTTTCTTGTTAGGAATTGTATTTTCCTTTCTCTTTATTCTTCACACTTTGTTTTACCCTCCTTCTTATCGAGTCAGTCAGGTCATAACAAGTATAGAAATGATTTCAAAATTTGCCACCAAGTTTTCCAATTGCACAAAATGGGATTAACACGACAATTGTCGTAGGACAGGGAATGACAAGGCCAGTGATTTAAGCCCACAAGAGCAACATGTGCAATGAGGATCATGCAAGACACAAGGGTCGGCAAGGTGCCAACTCAGGGAAAATATAACAAATGGAAGTACGGGGTTCGAACAGAGAGGGGGTATATCTTCTGACAAGAGAAAGATCAAAGGTTGTCAAGTGGAGTCATCAAAGGAATCGAGATCGAAGTTTGTGGTATCCGTCAAGAAAGAGACAATATACATACCTGAAGAGAGTTGGATTTTGAACAAAGAAGAAGTGAAAATGGATAGTCGGTGAACAGGCAAGGCACTCGGGTGGAAAGCAGTCGCCATCAAAGTTCAAGGCCACAACCAACCACCGCATTTAAACTAACATCTTTTTCTTTGTTTTGAAACAGGGGCATAGAGGTTATTGATCCGATAGAGCCAGCAGCTTCCAATGGGCATAGGCTCATTTTGGTTGCGATGCGTATCTTACTTGTATTGGGCTGAGGCAAAGGGCAAGTTTGCGCCAAATTGGTAGGGACCGTTTGTGGTATCACGGGTGTTGTCCAATGGAGCATTGTATTTAACAGATGTTGAAGGAAAGTGCGTAGAGACTGCTATCAATTCAGATGCAGTCAAAAGATACTATGTATGATTCCTTTTCAATTATGTGTTCTGTATTGTGTTGTGATTTTGGAATTGAAATGACGAAGGCGTTTTATTCTCTATCCAAACACTTTATCCATTGATAACCCCTTTTGAGCCTAAATGAATAAATTCTTTCATATCCCTCTCTCGTAATCGCTTTAGCGCAATAAGATCGAAATTGCCAAAATGAAAAAATGATGAAATGAAAAAAAAAAAACTGAAAAATGAAAAAATGAATGAATGAAAGAAAAAGAGAAAAAGACAAAGAAATTCGGAAAAAGTCAAAAGAAATCCATCTAACTTATGAAGTTGGATGAACTACGTCTGACTTGATCCCGAAAGGGTACGTAGGCAGCCTCTCTGAGGTTCAGTCACAATAAAGAAAAAATCCAAAAAATTCCCCACATATTGAAACTGGGGCAGAAGTTATGTTTAATAATTCCGAGAGTTGTAAATATTTTTAACCCTCGCTGAAATTTTGAGCCTTTATATCTTTCTTTCTTAACCCGTCCAAAAGCCACGTTACAGTCCAAAGAAAGACCTTCTGATCAATTTTGAAATGATAACGAATACAACGAAGGAGGAGCGAAGCATCGGATAATCCCCGTGGTACAGAAAACAAAATACAAAAAGGAAAAATGAAAAAAAATAAAAAAAAATGAGAGAGTCTCATCAGTGAAAACCTTAACCGGCACTGTGAGATGATTGTGAGGTTGAGAGAATAAATGAGAGAGTTCTATTGGTGAAAACCTTTCGAGGCACCTTAGGGCGATCGTGAGGACTGTCAAAAAAGAGAAAAGGCAACAAAAAAGAGTATCGGTTTGGGTCAAAGGCAATTCAGGAGTCTGAATAACGATTGGAACGAACTGGGTCAGAGTTTAAATACATGGCATGGTCAGCGGAATCAGCCAGCAAATACCCAGATAAGTTCTGTCATCTCTCCAAAATACCCTTACCTTTCTTTCATTTTTTCTGCATTTCATTGTTTACCCTTTTTGAGAGCTAACTACCAGCTCCTGATAACGGAAGTTGAAACAACACTGGATCAGAAAGGATAGAAGATTAGAGAAAGGAATAAAGAAGCTTGGCAAACATGGCCAAAGAAAAAGAAAACAAAACAAAAATGGAGAAATGAGAAAAATACAAAAAGAGTCTACGAGGGACAAGAAGTCGAAAGCCATGCAACATGAGAAAGCAAAAACAAAGGAAGCAATAAGAAGTGGGGACGGCAGATGCCAGTCGCCAGCAGTTTATATCTAATAAATTTTGTTTCATGCAGGAACAAGTTGTCACTAATCACTTTAAAGTGAACGTGACCAATGTGGAAAATTTAAAATACCAAAAAGAGAAAGTCTGCCGAATAAGTGGAGAAATTCACAGGCAAGAGATAAGTTGGTAAAAAGAAAATACCAAAAAGAGGAAGGTAACATCTTTTAAAAACCACTCCCCAGTCCTCAGGCTGCGGGAATATTTTTCTGCATTTGCATTGCACGTTTAAATTCTGATTAGGTGCCCACCTTCTAATACGGGAATACTTTTCTGCATTCGCATTGCACGTTTAATTTCTGTTAGGTGCCCACCTTCTAATACGGGAATACTTTTCTGCATTCGCATTGCACGTTTAATTTCTGTTAGGTGCCCACCTTCTAATACGGGAATACTTTTCTGCATTTGCATTGCACGTTTAATTTCTGTTAGGTGCCCACCTTCTAATACGGGAATATTTTCTGTATCACATTGCACGTTTAATTTCTGTTAGGTGCCCACCTTCTAATACGGGAATATTTTTCTGCGTTTGCATTGCACGTTTAAATTACGTTAGGTGCCCACCTTCTAATACGGGAATATTTTCTGCATTTGCATTGCACGTTTAATTTCTGTTAGGTGCCCACCTTCTAATACGGGAATATTTTCTGCATTTGCATTGCACGTTTAATTTCTGTTAGGCGCCCACCTTCAAATACGGGAATATTTTTCTGCATTTGCATTGCACGTTTAAATTCTGTTAGGTGCCCACCTTTTAATACGGGAATATTTTTCTGCATTCGCATTGCACGTTTAATTACTGTTAGGTGCCCACCTTCTAATACGGGAATATTTTCTGCATTCGCATTGCACGTTTAATTTCTGTTAGGTGCCCACCTTCTAATACGAGAATAATTTTCTGCATTTACATTGCACGTTTAAATTCTGTTAGGTGCCCACCTTCTAATACGGGAATACTTTTCTGCATTTTGCATTGCACGTTTAAATTCTGTTAGGTGCCCACCTTCCAATACGGGAATACTTTTCTGCATTTGCATTGCACGTTTACATTCTGTTAGGTGCCCACCTTCAAATACGGGAATATTTTTCTGCATCGCATTGCACGTTTACATTCTGTTAGGTGCCCACCTTCTAATACGGGAATATTTTCTGCATCGCATTGCACGTTTAATTTCTGTTAGGCGCCCACCTTCAAATACGGGAATATTTTTTGCACATCATGGAAAAGCCCACACTGGGGCAGAAAAAGAAAAAAAAAGGTAGTTTGTTGTTTTGTTTTAAGCAGGTTCAGCTCGAGATCAAGAAAAACAAGAAAATCAACAAAAAGAGAGTCAACGAGAAAAACAAGAAAATCAACAAAAAAGAGAGTCAGCATCAAAGAAAATCAACAAAAAAGGAAGATTCTGCATCACCGGAAAGGGAAGAAGAGCAAAAGCTAGATTAAGAACAATTGTAATTGTAGGATCATAGCTTAGAATAGCTTCTTCATTTTACATTCCCCCCCCGGTGTAATAAGGAGTAAGTCAGCAGGTCTCAACAGTGTCAATGCAACAGTGAGTCTGGTAGTTTTTAAACTGCCAGACCTTCCCGAACTACACTGACCTGATTCCTGTTTAGCCCAGGATATGTAGGCAACCTCTAAAGCAGGGTGCGGTCAAAAGGTTTTCGAAAATGCTTTCACGGAATGTGCCGATGTGCAAAAATCTCTCATTACTGCTCACTTGTCTTTGCACTGAAACTCTTCGTGTTCCCGAGCAAAGAGGGGCAGCTGTGAGCACATGATTTTTGCACCGGGTAAATAATTCTAAAATTAAAATAAATATATTTTTGAGTGCAATTACTTGCTTTGTTTGGAATTAGCTATACTTTTGAATTTGAATAAGTAGAAATTAAAATAAAAAATAAAAAATATAGGCTAGGAAATTAATAGGCTATGTAATTAGTTAGATTTTAAGAAAAAATGGCAAAAATAGCTTAAATAGGAGAAAATAAGGAAAAATAGCAGAAAAATTGCAAAAAATATTAGAAAATTAGAGTAAATAGTAAATTAGGATTTATAATTTTTCATAAAAGAAAAAAAAAAGTATAAAAGAAATACATAAAAATAATAATAAAGTCAGAAAATTACAAAATTAGTTTGTGGGTAATGAGTTTGGGCCAATTGAATGGAATTGAAAGGCCCAGACATATTAGCCCAAACGGATCCAGCCCAGGCCATCAAGCAAATTGATCTCAACCGTTCATGACACCAAATCAACGGCAGAGAATCATTCGAGCTTTAATTCAAAAAGGTAAGATTGAAGGGCAATCTCTGCCGTCCATGCAGGTTTAATCCAAAGGTCAAAATAATTAACGGAGTTATTAAGATAATTGGATTAATCTCAACCGTCCACTTGAAATGATCGGACGGAAGAGATATTTGATCTCATTAGTAACAAAACGGTGGCGTTTTAGTAACGCTCATCCTCAGCCATTGATCATCACTGAACGGACGGCTCAGATTATCTCGGATATTCGACCTATATAATGCTTTGGTCCGAGAATTTTGATCATTTTCAATACACTCTAAACCTAGCCGCCCATGTTCTCTCATCTTCTTCGTCTCCTTTATCCAGCAACCCTAAATAAGCCATGGCGGCCACCACCCCCCACGGTGGTCGCCGGCCTCTTTTACCTCCCATCTCTTCTTCTCCTTCTTCTTCATTTCATAAAACACCCAAAACCCAGAAAAAACACCCTGTTCTTCAAAGTCCCGGTCACCGGAATCCTCGCCGGTGACCACTAAAGTATGAACCACCGCATAAAACCAATGCCATTCGAACCCTTCTTCTCTGATCTATCCAACCATACTAGCCACACCCCTCGAATATCACTTGAACTTCTCGAATATCTCGAAGAAGGTCGCCGGAAACCTAACTCCGGCGACCCAAAACCAAACCCCTTCCGAGACCTCACCTTTTCCTCACCCAAACACCACCATACAACCCAAAATCCCAAAAGGCTTCCCCTTTGAGCCTAAAAGAAAGACCAGAGGAAAAAATGAAAAAAAGGAGATCTGGAAAAGAATAAAGAAAAAGAAAATAAGAAAAGAGAATAAAAGGAGTCAGAGAGTTCGAGAGAGAGTGAGAAAAGAGAAGAAATAGGAAGCTTGGGGGACAGACCCCGCCAAGCTAAGTCCCTTTCCTTCTGTGCCTAATTTTTCCTTTGCTTCTTCTGCATGTTTTTGTGTTTTGCATGATTCTTATGCCTTCTTTGATTGTGTGTCTCACATATTAGTCATAGGATTTTTACTTGCTTCTCTTTTGTTTCTGCTTAATACTTTTGTCCTCGATTTGGTTCTGTTTGGTTATGTTCTCTAGTTCGTCTTTTCTGTGTTGCTTTTCTTTAATGGTTGTTATCTCTGCTGTATTTCGTAGTTGTTTTGCATATTAGTTTTAGGGTCTCTATTTCTCTGCTAACCATTTGCTCTTTTCTTTTCATATTAATCTCTCCAGTTCCTTCGCATGGTTAGTTATAAGTTTCTTACCTGTTGTTTCTTATTTTTCACATCTTTTGCCTGTGTCTCTGATGATTAAGTCATAAGGCTTCATAACATGTTTCTTTTGGGTCTGTTAGTGATAGAGTTCTTGTTTTGTTATGTGTCGACCTCATGGTTCTTTGCTTTAAGTTCAGAGACTTCATCTTTTCCTTATCATTTTACTGTCGAGTTCTGATTCATGGCAAAAGCATGACCCTTGATCTTTGTCTTCCATTTAAAATCAGGCTTAAGTTACTGTGACCTCTCTTGTTGCCTTTGGCTTTAATAATCTGTGATAGAACTGGGCCTCTTTTTAGCTTTCATGGTCTAGCTTTCTCCTATTGTCATGCATGCTTAGTTCTAATATCAGCTTAGCTCTATTCTCTTTTCACACTAAGTTGCTTTTGAAGCACCCTGATTGAACTTTCCTGTTTTTCTTCACTGTTTCTCCATATCCTTCTCTTCTTCATCTTCATGTTTATTAAGACTAGGCTTAGTACTTGAAAAGGGATTTTGATTGCCATTCTTAGTCCATTGCTTTCCTATTTAAAATAAGTCCTATTTTTATTCCCTTGTTGACTGTTTTCTGAGAGTTTTAGTGTCTATGTGTCTATACCCATGAATGCTAAGTGTTTTGGGGTTCTTTCCAGTATGTCACCTGACATGAATTGATTATGGCTAAGCCTATTTGATCTTAATTGACACTTTGCCATGTGAGATTGAGTTTGTGAGTCTGACTGATTAAAACTCAACATTATCCATCCTCTCTTCTGAATTTTAATTAGTTGATAAACATTGTTTGGTTTCATATGGCTATGTGTGCAATTATATGTTGAAATGACTAAAACTACAATAGTTCTATGTTAGTGTGAACACTGTTGAGTGCCTACCATACTTTAGGTGAATTGGTTATAGCTGTTAGTGCTAGGTTTCATAAAATGGCTAGTTTTTAAATAGGTTAAAACTGAAAATGAACAAATAGGCTATAAGTTTAATAATTGGCCTAAGAGTGGTCAACCTTGCAAAAGGTTGACCAATTCTATAAGGCCCTAACACACAGCCCACCTTAAAAGTGGCTGGTTGTGCAAAAGGGGCTATGTCTGCAAATGCAGACTAGCCCAGGCTCTCTTTAGAGCCCTGAACAGCAAAGTGGCCAAACCTGTAAAGGTTTTTGGGCCCAGCTGTTCAGTATTTGGCTTTGATAGCCCAAGCTAAGTCTCAACTTGAGACTGGCTAGTTCTTAAATAGTATAAACACAATAACAAAACAGGCTAGTCCTGCAATTGGCTTTAATTTGTAATAACTTGGTCTTAATTGACTGGAATTAGTTTAAATAGGCTAAAACTGAAATAGTTCTTTAAAACAAATCTGGCCAGCCCTTAAATACTAATGCCAGGGCTGGCTATTAGTTAAATAAGTCCAAAGAAGCTGAAAATCTAACCTAGGTAAGCTGGTAAATCAGCAGTGCCTTTAGGGGCACAATTGGGAATTAAAAAGGTGAAATAGTAAATAGTTAGAACTTAGGAGGGTAATTGAGACACTTATGCTCCTGATTTCTGCAATTTTGCAGAGGTTTAAGGGTATAATGGTCTCCTAAAAATGGGAAATCTGTAAAAATCTCAAACCCCTAAGGTCATACTAGTAAAAGGCCTAGTAAAAGGCCCTAAAAGGAATCTTCCAGCACATGCTGGAAGGGTTTTTCATAACAGAAATAGGGGCTAGAGTGCATAATTCATAAATTTAGGAGGGGGAGAAGTGGGATTAATCCCATACTTCCTCCCCAAGTCTTCAGCCCTAAAAATAACTATAAATACCTCTAAGAATAGGGCTGAAAAGGGGGTTCCAACTGAAGCAATCTGAAATATATATCTAGGCTGATAAAATACAGAAATTTTGAGAGTGAAATAGCAATAGAATAGTAGTGTTCTTCTGATATTTTGGATCGAGTGACTGGTTTAGTTTCTTCTGATTCTGGGATTTTTGCTTCAATCATTTGGGTTTCTGTTTGTTGTGGACTTTGCTGTTGTTGTGTTGCTGTGCCTTCACTCTACTGTTGCATTGTTACTTTGAGTCCATTGCTGATTACTTCTCCTCATCCCTTAGACTCATTGGTTCTCTTTCTACTTGATCCAGGTACATTTCTCTATTCTAATGAAGATGTAGTTGCTGAAATGTTGAATGAAGCTCCTGTTTTAGTTCATTTGTCATTTCTGTATCACTAAATTAGTAGTTTAATTGTAGTAGCATATAGTAGATGAAGAACAGAAAGTGAACACAGAAACAATGTAATAGTTAGTACAGTAGTAATAGTATAGTAGTAGTATAGTATCGATAGCTTATCACCTAGTTAATTAGGTAAAAACTCCTAAAACATAAGTTAATCAACAATATCAATAAGACCAGTAATCAGTATTTCAGGGTAAAATCAGTAGTATAAACGTGTTTTTGAATCATTTAGGTGTAGCTGACTGGGTTATCGCAACTGAGTAATTAAAACTGGATTCGGGATATCTAATAAGATTAAAATCAGTGAATGGCTTGGCAACTTGTGGATAGCTAATCTTAAATTCAGATAGCTTAAGTATCAGGGTTAATTAGATTAAATAATTCGTCATGCTTTCATATGTAATCCAATAGCCTCTGGATCTTTTAAAAAAAAAAACAGAGTAACATCTATGAAGTTGTTGGAGACAAGAATGGTCAATAGAAGTAGTGAATCGTTTGCCACCAGATAATGTAATAACAAATGGAGGCAATTAGTAGAAAACCAGTAATGAATCTTGTTCAATTTTCCTTAGCCACTTAGTGTAATAATCTGGTAACATAGCTAATAATTAGATCAACAGAAATGAGGATAAAAGTAGCCGGTTAATTTAGTTCTCCTCTTAATTAGTTGTAATCATAGAATTTCCTGTACAGTTGCTCTACTCTTTCAATGAATAAAAGCAATCTGATTTCGATTCTTAAATCCTGTCGATTTGCGTTTTCTGGTTCTTTGCACTTATTGTTATTTCATATTACATTTATTGGTTTT
The DNA here is from genome assembly GCA_032618575.1 of Nicotiana noctiflora. Classification (NCBI taxonomy): domain Eukaryota; kingdom Viridiplantae; phylum Streptophyta; class Magnoliopsida; order Solanales; family Solanaceae; genus Nicotiana; species Nicotiana noctiflora. The sequence goes on along the minus strand of JASVEL010004111.1, from coordinate 43,207 downwards.
GGATCAATATGCAAACTAGCTCTGAACTACAACGTGAAGTTAATGAGGCCAGCAAGTTTAAACCCAAAGCAACCTGAAGACCAAGACAGTCCATACGTTTAATGGACAGTCCAGGGCCCAATAAACAACAAAAATTCGAAAGGGGCCTGGAACACTTATTGGTGAATGCGCTTAAGGCAAGAACAAATATAGAAAACTTAGCCAAATATTAGTATCCTTTAATAAAAATTGGGATGAGCCTCGCCCGAATAACAAACACCGGGGCCCCTTATTTAGTAATAGAATAACATAATAGAACCGGAGAGGCTAATAGCGAATTCCATAGCCTCTCCCAAAGTTAAAAAGCCGATATAGACTATCTTAAGGCACAATTTTAATATACCTTCCTATGAACGAGTGTGCACTTGGTGCGACTCAAATCCAAATCTCGGCAAAGCCGAAATACACCAAAAGTCATAGGCGTACTGGTTGCGGTATGACTCGAGGCGTGTTTCCGCGATGTCGCAAATTCCTAAAAATAATATTTAACGTAAAAGCACATTATGTTGTTGAAATTTATAATTGAGTCAAACAAAAGTCAAGAACGACAGTGGAGCGACCGTGTTAAAACCACGGAATCCGGGAGTGCCTAACACCTTCTCCCGGGTTAACAGAGTTCCTTATCCGGACCTCTGCTTCGCGGACATTTTAAGAGTCAAAATTCCTCGGATTCGGGATTAACCGGTGACTTGGGACACCATTGTCATTCCCAAGTGGCGACTCTGATTAATCTCTAATAAAATCCCGAACCGATTGTCCTTTAAATGGAAAAACTCCTTCCCTTACGTTATTTTATCCGTTTCGGATAATTGAGCATCGGGGTATACCCTACAAGTGTATTTATACGCTTTTACGCATGTTGGGGTAGTAAAAAGGGAGGTGTGACAATGATTAATAGAGATGTGTTGGTAAATTTATATGAGCATAAACAGAAGGGATTCCATCACTAGGGGAAATCATTGCCTTAGCTTTTTCTCATTATTGTTTACACTCTATTTAGTTAGTTTACAATTATTTAGTTATCTATAAAGTAGTTATTAAGGAAACACTCAACTGATATTTGAATATTTGGGAAGCTGATTTTGAAGAGTTAGTGGGTCTGAAGATAGTAGTTAATAGGTTAACTCTCTGTGGATTCGACCCCGAGCGTAATACTTGGGTTATATTTGCAACGTCTGCAGAGTCCATTTCATAAGGCATAGTTGGGCGTGATCAAATTTTAGCACCGTTGTCGGGGCTTTAACGGAATTATCAATTGCCATTGACAGAAAAACAAAGGTTCTTATTGTAGTCAGTTTTCTCTCTACCTAACTTTTGATCAAAAATTTGACGGTTGTTGACTTGATTGCTCATGTATATGCCTAGAAAATCTACAAGGACTGGAGAACTACTTGAAGGACTCTCAGACCCTGAGCAAACATTTCGGGCATTGAACCGTGCCAACAAAGAATTCAACTATCCCAACATCTCTAAAAATTGAAATTGACATGGGAGACGTCAACGATCCTAACGGAAACGTCAGGGAAGAGGCACTATGCTTGAAGGAGCACTTTACTACTGGGCACAACCCACTGCTGACAATTTGGCCATTGCCATTGTTGTGCTCACAATACAAGCCGAATCATTCTAGATTACAAACAATATGCTACACTTGTTGCAAAAGAAGGGACTCTTTTCTGGGACACAAATAGAAGATCCTCAACAGCATTTGAAAATTTCCTATCCATATGCAAAACACAAAGGCAACCCAACGTGACTCCGGAAGCAATCAGGCTATTATTGTTTCCATTCTTGGTGACAGGAGCTGCACAGGTATGACTGAATTCACTCCCTATCAACTCTACAGAAACTTGGGATGAATTAGTCAAATAATTTCACAACAAGTTCCACCCGCCTAACAAAACTGCTCAACAAATTGATGAGATTGTGAGCTTCAAGCATAAACCAATGGAGACTTTACATGAGACATAGGGCATGTTTAAGGAAATAATGGTCATGTGTCCTCACCACGGTGTTACAAAATGGATGTTGGGACAAAGCTTCTACATAGGGCTGTCTGATAGCATGAAGAATATTGTGGATGCCTCAACATGTGGGGCATTTTTGAGAAAGACTTGGAGAGAAGGCCAGCTTATGCTGGACAAAATGACACAAAATTCAGGATGGACAACTAGGAATGCACCTATCACTCCAGTGGTGCATTCAGTGCCTCTTGATCCTTCAAACACTATGGCTGAAATATGGCAACTCTCTTGAAACAGATGAGAATCCTCACCAAAAAGGTGGAGGAATCAGGAGTTAAGCAGCATGTTCATATAGTAGACACTACCAATGAGGGCTTATGCACATGTTGCTTTAGCCAACCAATGGGTAATACATCGAATGCAGAGCATGATCATCATCATCAACAACATGACGATATGAACTACGTGGCTAACTATGGGGGTCAGAGACAAGTAAATCAGAATTGGGGTCAACAGACTCAGTAGCGGCACAGGCCACCTCAGCCACTGTATAATGCCAGACAATAACATGGCACCATATCCTAGACCACATGCATTCAACAATCAACAGCAAGGGTACCATCCACCTCAACAACAGCATGGTGGAAGACAAGAAGATGGGTTTGCAAGACTGGAAGCAATGATGCAACAGCTTATTGGGTTCAATGCCAAGATTAATGAAAGAGTAGATGCACATCATGCATATACACAAATCAATCCAAAAGATCATGGCCCAAAGCAGCTAATGGCGGTGAGTCTTCGAAATGGTAGGGATCTTGATGTTGAGAAAGAGAGAGCACGAGGTAACTTACAGGCCGAGACACTCATTCCAGTACCCATTAAACTGGATGAGTCTATAGGATTGACAGTCCATCCCGCACCTGAAGAGAAGGCTATGTACCACGAGACCGAGAAAGTAGATGAGCTAGTGGAAGAGCCAATAGTTTAAGGTGTAGCCAAGAAAGAGAAATCCCAAGTGACTGGGAAGAAGAGACCTCCTGCACCATTCCCTTAGAGGTTGGCCAAGCACTAAAAGGAGGAGCAGTAAAAAAGTTCTTCGAAATGCTAAAGAAAATTCAGGTAAAAATTGCATTAATTGAAGCTTTAAAGGAGATGCCTGGGTATGCGAAAATGATAAAGGATTTGATGTCTCGGAAGTTTGACTTCCAAGCGGTGACTCTTAATTACTCAAACTTGTAGTGCATTGGTGTCCAGATCTATAGCTGAAAAGTTATCTGATACAGGTAGCTTTACAATTCCTTGCACTATAGGGAACTTCGACTTTAATAAGGCACTCTGTGATTTGGGGACTAGCTTCAATCTTATGCCATTGGTTATTTATAAGAGGCTAGGCATCGGGAGAGCTAGACCCACCTCTATGCTGATGTAGCTGACCGACAAGACTGTGAAACGTCCATTTGGGATTCTAGATGATGTACTTATTTGCTAGAGATTTGGACTAGTTTTATACAAGAATTATAAGTGAAAATCGCACAAATATTTCGTCAGAGATGCGTATACATTTTTATACAATGTTATACACTTCTATATAAAGAGCTACATTATGTATATAGTTGAATAAAAGTATATAAATATGTGTACAATCACAGAGTGAAAATAATTCTTGATACACTATGTAAATAGGTATATAAGAAGAATGAGAATGAGAATAATAATAATAATAATAATAATAATAATAATAATAATAATAATAATAATAATAATAATAATAATAATAATAATAATAATAATAATAATAATAATAATATACGAGAAATTTACCAAATACCTATAAATAATGTATCACTATTATATACTATTTATATAATATTATATATTATTATACAACTAAATCCTATCATGGAGCTTCACGTGTTTTTCTTCTTCCTTGGGCATCCTCTGAAATTAAACAAATATAGCCTAAATCTACTCCAAATCACTTGAAATATAAGTTTTGAACTCATCTTGATGATTCCGATCATTGAGACAACACAAGTTCCACACAACTAATAAATCGAAAAACTCAATTTCTAAAATCGAATCTTCGAACCATATGTAATGATGCCTTTTAATTTTCAAATCCTTAGTTAACCATTGGAATTGAGAAAAGAATTGAAGGAGAATAACAATAGTAGAGAAGTTTTATGGTGCAAAGGCTGACATGGGAGGAAAAAAAAGAAGGAAGAAAAAAAAGGGGTGGGCTAACTGGTGAAAAGTAATTTTCAGGTTATGTGTACAACCTGTGCTACACTAGGTAAGAGCTTCAAACGTGAGCCATTTTTTGATGGATTGTTGTGCCAAGTGACAAGGGAGATAATTTTTCCTAAGTTTTATTGTGGTAAAAATAGCGCGGTATAGACCGTTTTTGGACCGGTCATTCAAAAATAGCCAGCATTTACGAAGTCAATAAAAAATAGCCATATTTTGCTGCAACATAGACCGGTCCAATATAATATACCGGAGTTCGGTGCACATGTATATAAATTCCAGCATATTATGCTGGACCGATATACTTTACTGATTCTAGTATAATATACTGGAGACTGAAGCACCGGTACTCCAAGCTCCAGTATATTATACTAGACAATTATACTTGCTAGAACTCCAGTATATTATGTTGGAGTTCTAGTGTACTTATGTTGGAACTCCATCATATTATGCTGGCAGAGGCGTACACAAAACTTTTTGTAAGCGGTGTCGGTATTTAAAGAAATAGATGAACAATCTAATATCATGATCTGTATACCAAAAAATACAGTTCATATAATATTAATTTTACGACCCGGCCCGTCGTTACGAGAATTACCACCCCGTTATGTTGTAAATACATGTTTTATGATTTTATATCAGTGTTAGAGTCTATCGGGTGAGTTAGGAGTGAATTGGATTGGAAATGAGGCATATAGCCTTTGTGAAGGAAACTTGAATAAGGAAAGTCAACCCGGAGTTGACTATTTGGTTAGAGGGCTCGGAATCGGATTCTGATGATTCGGTTAGTTCCGGGAGGTGATTTGTGACTTAGGGGAGCGATCGAAATTTAATTTGGAGGCCCGGTGTAGAAATAGGCTTGAATTGGCTAAGGTTGAATTTTGGCGAAATCCGAACGGTAGGTGAGATTTTGATCCGGGAGTCGGAATGGAATTCCGACAGTTGCAGTAGCTTCGTTAGGTGATTTTGGATATGTCCGCAAAATTTCAGGTCATTCGGATGTCGTTTGATCGAGGTTTTGATCGAATGTGTAATTCGGAATGTTTTAAGGAATTTAGGCTTGAATTCGATGTGAATTATGAGTTTTGATGTTGTTAGACGTGTTTTGAGGATTGGAGCAAGTTTGAATAAGGTATTAGGATGTGTTGGTGTGTTTGGATGGGGTCCCGGGGGCCTCGGGGTGTTTTCGGATGGTTAAACGGAAGAAAATCATGGAAATTGCAGGTTGAAGTGATCTGGTTCTGTCATTTTCGCCCCTGCAGAAATGTTGGCGCGGAGGCGAGTCCGCAGGAGCGGACTGAGGAGCGCAGGAGCGCTTGGCATCGCAGAAGCGGAATCCTTTCCGCTGAAGCGGCATCGCTGGTGCGAGTCAGTGATCGCAGAAGCGGACTAGATGGAAAATGGGAAGGTCCGCAGAAGCGGATTCTTGACCGCCTGGGCGAGTCCGCAGGAGCGGACTCTTGTGCGCAGAAGCGGGAGATTCCGCAGGAGCGGTCGAGTCTTCGCAGAAGCGGACGCGCAGAGGCGGTCCGTATATCGCAGAAGCGGAAATGGCCGGCTAGGCCTGGAACCGCAGAAGCGACCCTTTGGTCGCGGATACGGAAGCGTAGAAGCGGAAATTCTTCCGCAGAAGCGAAAATCGCTGTAAGTAAGTGTATCAGAAGTTAGAAAATTTCAGAAACATTTTAACATTTGGGGTCTCGGCTTAAGGGCGATTTTGGGCGATTTTGAGGAGAAAATCAAGGAAATCATCAGGTAATCAACTATGAACTCATATTATGATTAGGATTGATAATATTATGCAATTATATCATGAAAATGGAGGAATTTGGGGTAATTTATGGAGGATTTAGCCATAGGCTTGAACTTTAGAAAATCAAGGTTTTGAATGGGCAATTGGAGTCCGAATTTGGTAAATCTTATATGCTTAGACTCGTATCGAGATGAGGGTTCCGAATATGTGACTTTCGTGATTTTTCGAGAAGCGTACCGAAAGTCGGGTTTTGACAACTTTGGGAATTTTGATGTAAATTGAGTTGTATTGATTGGGTGTCGTCCCATTGGCCTAATTTGTTATGTATTTACTGTATTTGATCAGATTCTACGCGTGCGGAGCTTGATTCTCGTGGCAAGGGCATTGCGGAGTAGTCGTCGCGCTGTATTGAGGTGAGTAATAGATGTGGGTGATGACCAGCGGGTTCGAAACCCCGGTATACCACTTTGTGACGCCGTATAGCGGCGAGACACGCACACTCTTGAGAGTGCGGGGTCGATTATGAATTGGAGACTATAGTTTAGTCCGACCTGTTGATACTGTGTTATTGGCTATTCTCGAGCCGTTGAACCTCCTTCTCGGATGGTTACATACTGTAATGTGATATTGGCTATTCTCGAACCATTGAACCTCCTTCTTGGACGGTTGAGTATATTTGTGGGCTGTGAGCCAGTTATTGGATCCCGCGAGGATCGTTATCATTGTCTTATCATATAGACATGCTAGTTTACTACTAGTCCGCAACTATTTATGTTATTATGCTAATTCCAATCTCTGGAACTTGATATTACTGTTTTCCAATTGAAAAATGATAAAAGAGTTTTCAAAAACTACTTTTGAGCCTGCGAGGTCGTATCTGCATATTAGCCGACTAGTAGTGGATCGGGTTGCGCGCCGCGGCGATATATATGTTGGATCGGACCGCACGCCGCAGGTGTATCTCTATGAGATGTGCTTGGGTCGTAGGAGCCCCTCCGGAGCTGAACCCCCACGGTGAGCACGTGTACCCAAAATTGGAGTCGAGCTACGCGCCGTAGCGATCATATCATGCATTGCATTGCATTTAGCTACATCCGCTAGTTGTTATGCTATTTATTGGTATTTGTTGGTACGAGTACCAGTGAATATTGATTCTATGACAGGGTAGCCGATTATAGCCTTACATAGTGCTTTATTGCGGATTTCTTATCTCGCGTTGTCTTACCCTTGTTTATTACCACCGAGTCCGGTAGTACTCATTTTACTCCTCGCACCTTGTGTGCGGATCCGAGTACCTCTCAGCAGTGATCCAGTAGTCGTGCGAGGCGACATTTGTGGATATTCGAGGTAGCTGGCAGAGTCCGCAGGACCCGATATTCCTTCTCATTGTCTCTTGATTTTGTATTGACTTTTCTTTCCGCACTTGGCATCTTGTAAACCTTTATATACTTATGTTCAGTAGAGGCTCATGACTCTTGACCCTTCGGTCTATGGGAGTTAGTATGTTTTGGGACTTGGTTTCCCCACTGTTGGTAAAAGTATTACTATTGTTTCATATTTTGAAATGCTTAAATGGGTTAAAGAGAGCTTCTAGCTCCGTTGTTGATATTGAATGGTCAGGCTGGCTTAGCAATGTGCTGGGCGCCATCACGACCGGATTTGGGGTCGTGACAAGTTGGTATCAAAGCCTAGGTTTACTAGGCCTCGTGAGTCTTGAGCCGGTTAGTAGAGTCTTGTGGATCGGTACGGGGACGCCTGTACTTATCCTCGGGAGGCTGCGAACCTTTAGGAAATGCTTCACACTTCTTGGAATTCTTATCGTGCGTACTTGATTCAGCTTGAGTTATACTTTTGAAAATTCCTTCCGCACGTCTGTGTACGCATCGAGCGCTCAGTAATGTGATTGCCTTATGGCTTGTGATTTCCTCGAACGATGGGCGAGATATAATCTCGGTGAGTTCATGTTGGGCCAGTCAGGATGACTTGAGGCTGGACCTTGTTTATGACTTGAGCATTGAGGTGCTGATTTTGTGAGTGGTGGTAATAGATAATGTACTGAGGGTTTGAAATCCCGTATTTTTGCACTATACAGTGCTGTGCTGAGAGGGAATACGCGTCATGTGACGAGCGTGGTGAATATTTATCATATCTCGTAATTGGAAGGTAAAATGCCTTATTTGTAGTGGAACAAGTTTAAACTCGGGAAGACTAAAGTGATTTTGCTATGTGTATCCTGGTGGAAGGTATTGTGATGAAATGCTAAATTGAGAAAGAAGTAGTAGGGTTGATCCTCATGTGTAATTGAAAGGTATTTGATATGTGTTATGATTCGATCAGGTACAGTGCATGTTCAAGTATAAATTGTGATAATATGATTCGTATAGTATTGAGATTTAATGTTGTTGAAATACATTGTGATATCTTGTTGAGTTGTGGATGTATTGTTAGAATGGTTTGGTGATTCTCTCGCAGGTGGATAGGCCAATTTACAAAGGAAACTCTGCCGAATTTTTTTTGAAAATTTGGGACTTAGAAAAGCTTTTTGTCACCTAAAGAGTGGGCGTAACTGTTGTGTGTGAATGAATGCAAGAATTGCAAAAGAATTAATATTTCTGATGATTCGAACCTCCGCCGAAGCTTGTAAATGACTTGAGTTTAATCTAACTAGAACGTTGTTGCGTCATTTGAGTAAGAAGGCTATGAATGGCTAAAAGTGCTTTGATGTATGACTCCGAGCTCAATTGGGGAGGTCGTTATTGATTAACTGATTGCACTATTGTGTGCTATGTTGATTCTATCTCTAAGTATGTTGGGAAATTCCGGTAAAGATTATGGTGCTTCGTAGATCTGAGGAAATACTAGGGTGTTTTGAACTGCTGTTGGTAAAGAATGTTCAGCGTATAGAAAAGACAGGTAGCTAATTGTATCTGTATGTAATCATGTCCTGCGATGTCAAAGTTCTAGCAAGGAACGAGTGGTTATGTTCAATAAGACAGTTGAATTACAACTGAATAAGGGTAAATGACGCCCGAGAATAGTCCTGTGGTGTTCCAGATTTTGCTTGTAACGGATGCCTTAAGATTATGTATGTGGCTAAAGATGGTGTTTTCGTTAGAAGGGATCAAGACTTGTTCTATGTTATGTGAATGATGGGATTCTATGTATCCGTATTGGAAGGTAATGATACTAATTCAAAAATCGCATGAAGTTCTTCAAAACAAGTATTGTAGAATGTGGTACTCCTGGGAAACATTGAGAGTGGCCTATGGGTTTTAGACCGTGTGGTCTTATGTACGAGTCTCGTGTGGTAACATGAGTTGAGTTATGGTAGTGCTACAGTAAAGGCTAATACTAAGTTAAAGATGGTTCAGAAAAGAAATTGAGTAAATGGAGCAACTTGTTAATAAACCGAAGCGGTATGATAAGGAATACGATTAATTATTGGTATGTGATTGAAGTAATGAGTCTTGCAGATATTGTGCAACAAAGCCTTTGAGTGTTGACAATTGTGTAACTCGATATGGGTATAAGGACTCAGTCCTGGCAGGTTTAACTTATGCAATGTAATTGGGAGAAAGAGTTGATGATGTGTTTTAACGTGGTTTAAAAATGAGTGTATTTCCTGTTGGTATGTAAGGCTTGGAATGTGTGATGAGTTTTCTTTATATGGGATCATGAAAACCCTTGACTAGTTGAGTGCGCCGATGTTTGCGGCGTAGGATAGGAATATGAATCTCCATGTTATCTTAGTGTGGTATGGTATATGCGATGTGTTATGGAAAGTTGATAATGGCATATTCAAGGTTTTGTGACCGGTTCATAATATATGGGGAGTCATTAAAATTATTTAGCAGCGCGGACAGCTGCAGGTGATTTAAAGAATCGATCTTTCTGGTGATTAAAGAAAATGGTACTGCTATTCTAGTAATTTGGCAGGGTATATGGTCCAAAAGGACAAGGTAACGTAAACTGATAATATCCAGTGGTATGGTGGTATTCTCTTGTTGGATCGACTATAATAATTGAGTCGTTGATGGCATAGTGAAATTTCCGAATGGCTTTCGTGGTATGAATGGACGCTTGATGTGCGTTATGTATTTGTATGGTGAAGTACGGAATTAAGCATGGTGATTCATGTGTTATATGTGTGTTGGAGACTTCAAATTCTCGTTAGTCCGCCTATGCAGTGGTTGTATATCGTGTGTATCGGCACCGTTTTGTGATTATTGGAAATCGGAAGCCCTAGTGGCTCTCTCTTAACTTGATATGACAAATTTGGATTATGATACTTGATTGCTGACTGGTCATCATTGGGCCAGGTTGTCTACACTGATGTGATATGGACTATGATGGTATGGCACAAATTGCGTAGCGAAGTGCATCAGAGTATGCTCCAGCGGGGTAGTTGTACCTCAGGACCAGCAGACGGCTGGTGGGTATTGCTTTGTTGGTTGGGCCTTAGTGGCGGATGTCAGTGTAGAGGTATCTACCATTGATTCAGTTCCAGTATTGAGAAACGTTGTCATATGCGTTTCATGTGGCCGAGCTTGAGGCTATATATATATGTTTGCTGTAATGAGAAAATTCGACTCGATATGCATTTCTTTTTTGCGAGATTTATGCGTGGATCGGGTGGCACGCCGCCACAGGTATGGTATCCGGATCGGGTGGCACGCCGCCACGGGTATGTCGTTGGAGCGGGTTGCACGCCGCAACAGAAGATTGTGAAAATATAGTTAGTTATATGCTACCTGGTATACAATACTTCCTCACTTTTGAGGAAAAGTCCGTTTTGAGTATCGCTGGGCGAATGGCACATCGGTTGTGTCCTTTCAGGATTTAATAGCATACGTTAATTGTTTCACCGTGGGTGAGGTTGATTGCTTGGGTTCAAGACCTAGATCTGTGCGTGGCTAATCGTTTGAGCTTAGTGGCTTGAGGTGCTTCATGAGTAATAATGTTGGGATAAAATCACGAGTCTTGGCAAGGCCACGTGATGTTATGACCTTTCGAGAAGGAGTCATGTACTCTATTTCTATAATGCGAGACGCGATCTCAGTTCTATGTTATGATGACACAAAGGAATTGAATTACAGCTCTCTTGTTGAAGACAGCTGTCATGATTTGAGTATGTTCGGATGTCTCTATTGGAGCCTGTGTTGTGCTCGTCGTGGCTTAGGCCGGTGTTGAGGTGTCATATCACCAGTGCGGTGTGTCATAATCGAAATGGTCATTGGAGCCAATAATGAATGTGAGTATATGTGATTTCAATTGGTTAGAAAGGTAATACCGAGATTTGGGTCCAAAATCTGTTGTGGTATCAGTTAAAAGTGAAATGGATTCATGAATGGTTGACCCGAGAGATGGGTTCGATATATCGCGTGTTCGGTTGCCGTGGGCATGATATGAAGGTGTTGGAACAAGACTCTATCTAATGAAAAAGGTTTTTCAGTTGGTATTTGGTTATCGTGAGAAATTATTGTGATTAGAGACTATTGTCTCGAGTGATTGGGTTGTTTGATACATCATATGATCTCACCCGGAGTAGTGAGTATGGGTTATTGCAGTGGATTCGAGTGTATCCTGAGTATAGGCATGGGATTTGCATTTGGCATATGATTTCAGAAAGTACAACGTGATTTATGGTTCAGATGGCCTGTGAAATTCGGACTATATGGTGTTTTTGGACTTATGTGAGATTGGGTGATGTATGATTGCCCGGATATATGCTTGGTAAGGTCATTCGGCTATTGGGTTGCTTCTAGTACAACTCTGAGTACGCTCGAGGACGAGCGATTGTTTAAGTTGGGGAGAATGTAACGACCCGACCCGTCGTTACGAGAATTACCACCCCGTTATGTTGTAAATACATGTTTTATGGTTTTATATCAGTGTTAGAGTCTATCGGGTGAGTTAGGAGTGAATTGGATTGGAAATGAGGCATATAGCCTTTGTGAAGGAAACTTGAATAAGGAAAGTCAACCTGGAGTTGACTATTTGGTTAGAGGGCTCGGAATCGGATTTTGATGATTCGGTTAGTTCCGGGAGGTGATTTGTGACTTAGGGGAGCGATCAGAATTTAATTTGGAGGCCCGGTGTAGAAATAGGCTTGAATTGGCTACGGTTGAATTTTGGCGAAATCCGAACGGTAGGTGAGATTTTGATCCGGGAGTCGGAATGGAATTTCGACAGTTGCAGCAGCTCCGTTAGGTGATTTTGGATATGTCCGCAAAATTTCAGGTCATTCGGATGTCGTTTGATCGAGGTTTTGATCGAATGTGTAATTTGGAATGTTTTAAGGAATTTAGGCTTGAATTCGATGTGAATTATGAGTTTTGATGTTCATAGACGTGTTTTGAGGATTGGAGCAAGTTTGAATAAGGTATTAGGATGTGTTGGTGTGTTTGGATGGGGTCCCGGGGGCCTCGGGGTATTTTCGGATGGTTAAACGGAAGAAAATCATGGAAATTGCAGGTTGAAGTGATCTGGTTCTGTCATTTTCGCACCTGCGGAAATGTGGGCGCGGAGGCGAGTCCGCAGGAGCGGACTGAGGAACGCAGGAGCGCTTGGCATCGCAGAAGCGGAATCCTTTCCGCTGAAGCGGCGTCGCTGGTGCGAGTCAGTGATCGCAGAAGCGGACTAGATGGAAAATGGGAAGGTCCGCAGAAGCGGATTCTTGACCGCCTGGGCGAGTCCGCAGGAGCGGACTCTGGTGCGCAGAAGCGGGAGTTTTCGCAGAAGCGGAGGTTCAATCGCGGAAGCGGACGCGCATAAGCGGTCCTTTTCTCGTAGAAGCGGAATTGGCCGGCTAGGCCTGGAACCGCTGAAGCGACCCTCTGGTCGCGGATACGGACTCGTAGGAGCGGAAATATTCCGCAGAAGCGAAAATCGCTGTAAGTAAGTGTATCAGAAGTTAGAAAATTTCAGAAACATTTTAACATTTGGGGGTCTCGGCTTAAGGGCGATTTTGGGCGATTTTGGGCGATTTTGAGGAGAAAATCAAGGGAAATCATCAGGTAATCAACTATGAACTCATATTATGATTAGTATTGATAATATTATGCAATTATATCATGAAAATGGAGGAATTTGGGGTAATTTATGGAGGATTTAGCCCTAGGCTTGAACTTTAGAAAATCAAGGTTTTGAATGGGCAATTGGAGTCCGAATTTGGTAAATCTTATATGTTTAGACTCGTATCGAGATGAGGGTTCCGAATATGTGACTTTCGTGATTTTTCGAGAAGCGTACCGAAAGTCGGGTTTTGACAACTTTGGGAATTTTGATGTAAATTGAGTTGTATTGATTGGGTGTCGTCCCATTGGCCTAATTTGTTATGTATTTACTGTATTTGATCAGATTCTACACGTGCGGAGCTTGATTCTCGTGGCAAGGGCATTGCAGAATAGTCGTCGCGCTGTATTGAGGTGAGTAATAGATGTGGATGATGACCAACGGGTTCGAAACCCCGGTATATCACTTTGTGACGCTGTATAGCGGCGAGACACGCACACTCTTGAGAGTGCGGGGTCGATTATGAATTGGAGACTATAGTTTAGTCCGACCTGTTGATACTGTGTTATTGGCTATTCTCGAGCCGTTGAACCTCCTTCTCGGATGGTTACATACTGTAATTTGATATTGGCTATTCTCGAGCCGTTGAACCTCCTTCTTGGACGGTTGAGTATACTTGTGGGCCGTGAGCCACTTATTGGATCCCGCGAGGATCGTTATCATTGTCTTATCATATAGACATGCTAGTTTACTACTAGTCTGCGGCTATATTTGTTATTATGCTAATTTCCAATCTCTGGAACTTGATATTACTGTTTTCCAACCGAAAAATGATAAAAGAGTTTTCAAAAACTACTTTTGAGCTCGCGAGGCCAGTATCTGCATATTAGCCGACTAGTAGTGGATCAGGCCGCGCGCCGCAGCCGATATATATGTTGGATCGGATCGCACGCCGCAGTTGTATCTCTATGAGATGTTCTTGGGCCGTAGGAGCCCTCCGAGTCCGAACCCCCACAGTGAGCACCGGTACCCAAAATTGGAGTCGGGCTACGCGAGATAGCTGGTCATATCATGCATTGCATTGCATTTAGCTACATCCGCTAGTCGTTATGCTATTTATTGGTATTTGTTGGTACAGGTACAATGAAGATTGATTCTATGACAGAGTAGCTGATTATAGCCTTACATAGTGCTTTATCGCGGATTTCTTATCTGCGTCGTCTTACCCTTGTTTATTACCACCGAGTCCGGCAGTACTCATTTTACTCCTCGCACCTCGTGTGCGGATCCGTGTACCTCTCTCAGCGGTGATCCAGTGGCTGTGCGAGGCGACATTTGTGGATATACGAGGTAGCTGCAGAGTCCGCAGGACCCGATATTCCTTCTTATCGTCTCTTGATTTTGTATTGACTTTTCTTTCCGCACTTCGCATCTTGTAAACCTTTATATACTTATGTTCAGTAGAGGCTCATGACTCTTGACCCTTCGGTCTATGGGAGTTAGTATATTTTGGGACTTGGTTTCCCCGCCGTTGGTATAAGTATTACTATTGTTTCATATTTTGAAATGCTTAAATGGGTTAAAGAGACTTCTAGCTCCGTTGTTGATATTGAATGGTCAGGCTGGCTTAGCAATGTGCTGGGCGCCATCACGACCGGATTTGGGGTCGTGACAATTAATAAAGTACATTACTATAAAGAGTGTTATTTACTCTTTTGAATAGACTTATAATACTCCAATTGAAAATACTATTTAATACTTTTTTTGTATATAAAAACCAAACATAATCACTAAAAAACACTTCATTTCTTTTATATTTTGCAAATAAAGACAACTTATAAAAGAAATAGTAGCAAGCAACACATAAATCCCTAAAATTGCAAATTGAAGATATTGAAATCAATAATTAGTGCTTTGCTTATATTAAACACCTAGACCCAACGGCCAAAAACATTCAAAACTTCAAAAAATAGTCAATTGTAACTATTTAGATTCGAACTTGCAACCACTCACTGACTCACAAGTAGTTTAGGCACTTAACCATGTGAGATGAGCGCTGCTATTTCCATATATATATATATATATATATATATATATATATATATATATATATATATATATATATATATATATATATATAGCAAAAATTTTAGACGAAGCGGTGTCGGATGACACCGCTTAAGCTACGGTGGCTCCACCCCTGTATGATGAAGTTGCAGCATACTTATCCTGAAACTCCAGTATAATATGCCGGAGTTCAAGCATACTTATGCTGGAACTTCAATATAATATACTGGCGTATTTTCCGAGTTTTGAACAGTATTTTCGCTCAAATTTATCTTTACATAAAAGGTGACTAAATTTCAATTATTTTTGAAACTAGACTATTTTTGAAGGATCGGTTGTAAATCTGGCTATTTTTAAATTTCTCCCAGATGGTCTTTCGGCTAATTACAATAATGGAACTTGGCCTGCTTGTTGTTCTGGTCCCCAATTTGGATAAGAAAGTCGTACATTGCTAACTTCTTGAAAAGAGGTAATGTTATAAAATATTTGTATACTGACTCTGCGGTAAAATGCTTTAACCTTTTTGAGATATATTCCTTTGATCATTTACCATTCACACATTTCTAATTGGAAAATATTACCCACCGTTAGTGTTGCGTGACTATGAGGGTATCGAGCTAATGTCTAATGTACTATATGATTTTCTGTTGTGTTCAATGGGATTTGAGTTGACCGAAATTAAAGCTTGAGAGCACTAAAAGATTTTCATGAATTTCTCGTATATTTATATATCTTTTTCTCCCCCTTTTACAACGTACTATTTAGATTTTTTATCGGGTTCTTCAATATAAGCTAAGGTACAGTCATAAAGAATTAATAATAAAAGTTTGATAATTTTCATTTATCTGTTTTATTTCCATTTGATGAATTTGAAAACAAATAAAAATGGTGAGAAAAGAAGCATATATTTATAGATGACTTAGCTTTATTAAGTTGGAATTGTGATACAACCGCTTAATTATTACACAGAACAGGACTAGATTTGTCTAAGACTCAAAAAGGGCCACACACAAAGACAAAAAAAAGAAAGACAACAGCATGTAAAAAATACAAAAGAGATCCATAAGTCAGATTTAAGACTATGATCTCATCTTATTCTTTTACCAAATTCTGCGGTTGTAAATATGATTGATAGTTCATCATCCTTATATGACCCTGCATCACAAAATCCAACAAATGCAAATTAATATACAAATTTAACTGTCACATCATAAGTGGAATAAAGTAGAAGGGAAACGCCGGAACAAAGGTAAAATTGTTTTCGTATAGTTAACGTGTAGATCACGAGTTCGAATTGTAGACGCAACCGTTAATGCTTGTATTAGGGTATACTATCTACATCACAATCCTTAGGGTACCCCTTTCTCGAACCTCGAGAGAACACGAGATGCCTTGTACCCGATCGAGCTGCCTTTTTTATACTTATATTAAGCGAACAGGTGCAAATTAATATACAAACATTGACATAGTATTTGTTTATTAATTAGTGTTACTTCATCCATTATAGAAACCCCTTGCTCACGTGTGAGACAATAACCAATAGCTTAACCGCATCATTGGTAGAATAAAATATTAACTATAAAACTGATGCTGTGTAATTAATAAGTATACTAGTTGTAAGATCTATAATTTATACTACCAATTAATTTTTTAAGACAAATATATAATTTAAACTAACTTAACCGCATCAATGTAAAAATCATGTTAGTAAAATAGCCAGGGGACTTCTAAAAAAGTTAATTATAATCCTTCTTTTAGTTCATTCCAACATTTCATTATTCAATATTGATCCTTAATTAGTCCCGTCTCATATTATGGACGCAGTTCGTGATTGCTAACACTCAAATTATTATAAATACTATTCTCTTAATGTGCTGAAACAAAAGTGAACAAACGAATTAGCACAGAAGTACGTAATACTATTAGTGTAATAAAACTACTTGCTTTGTTTCGCTTTATGTGCCTTAGTTTGACAGACACAAAGTTTAAGAAAAATAAGAAAGCTAATAAATCTTGTAATCTTAAAGTAAAGATATAGATAGCACAATATACAAATGTATTCGAATCTTTAGTCTTAAATATGCTAAAAAGTTGTTAATATAGAAAGTGACATTCGTTTTGAAATAAATTAAAATGGAAAGTAAGATAAGAGAGAGAAGGGAAAGTGAAGTACTTGGTGCAGTCGAAGTCGGCGCTAATAGTGTAAGGAAGAGTGACACCACATAAGGTAGGGAGTAGAGCAGCTTTGACCCAATCAATTCCTATAAAAGTATCACCGGCAGATTTCAGGCAAGTACATGCAGTTTGACGATCTATTGTGGTGGTGGCCGTCACCTCTAATTGTCTAATGCCGTCACAACACTTGGGCATATCACCTTCATGCTCATGGTCTGGATTTGTAAGGTAAGGTTCGCAATCATCTATATAGGTATAAACATCAGTGCAAGTTAGGGCGTATGCGTGGTTTACAGCTACTGCAACCATGCACAACGCCACTAAGATCGCTATCTTTCTCGCCATTGCTGTTGTTTTCGGATAACAATTAATGGAGAGAAGTAGGAGATGATGGTACTAGGGCTTTGGGAGTATGAATGTTTGGTACAAAACTCTCTTGCATCTTAGGGTTTTTATAGGAGGTGGGGATTGAGTTAGAGTGGAAGAACTAGTTGGTGATGGGTTACTTAATTATTACATTGATTGATTGATTTATTTAATTATTTATTTATACATTCATCTATGTATTGATTTATACTTTTGCTCTTACGCACGTGCATGATACTTCCTTGAACCATGTTAGGGTTTTGGGTTAATATTATATGAAAGAGAAACACATGCATAGAGACTGTGACGATTTACGGGGAGCGAAAGAGGTTCATCCGAATCTCCTTGATGTACATATAAAGAAAAATCTTGTTTGTACTTCTATATTTTATAGTTTGAATACCCCTCCCTTAATAATGTCATAAGCATAACTTAGCGGTCAATGAAATCAAAATATTTATAAGGTCATTGATTCAATTCTAGCTGCATAGAGCTACTATAGTCAGCACTATCCAAACATTAAGTTTTCCCATTTCTTTTTTTGTTTTTTTGTTCGAGAATCTCTTCGAAAAGTCTAATTTGCGCACTTCAATTAGTTAATTTGTTATTCAACTCATTTTTACATTAATTAAATTAAAGATACAATTTTTTTCTTTCTCTGTTTCATATATTAAAGATACCTTATTTTGAGGGCAAAATACCACGTGAATATATAGCGACTTATGTAGTAGCAAAAGACATCTTTCTAGATATCATAAAGCTTGGAATAAATCCTTTCAACGTGAAAGGTAAGAGAAAGAAACATGCAATTGAGAAATATAAATGGAATAAATCATGCATCTGAATTATTTCACTTGGTGGCCAAACAATTAATCATTTAAATAAGTTATGAACCAAAACTTAAAGGAAACAGCTAGTTTTTCCATTCATTTAATTTTGTTGGCAAAGCGAAGGTGCTTCCTTTGGGAATGGCAATCCCTTTATGTGCGGCATATTTTCTAACACGCGGGGGTTCTGAGTGTACTTAGTAGGACAGAATAATTTTAAAAAATTCTCTGAAATAAAAATTATTTGTAACCTAAGGAAAGTTCTATAGAGATGTTTGGAAGCTAGAAATGTACCTATAACTTAGATTAGGACGATTAATGATGTATATGATAGAGCCAAGACCCTAGTATGAATGGTCGGGACACTTTCCTGTCATGATGGGTTGCACCAGGGATAACTCTTAACCCGTTTTTATTCGCCTTAGTGATGAATGTATTGACGAAACACATTCAAAGGAGAGGTTCCATGGTATGTTAATTATTTATAGATGACGTAGTATTGATTGATGAGATCCTAAGCGGAGTTACGTTAGATTGGAGGTTTAGAGACAGACTCCAGAGTCTAATAGTTTCAAGTTGAGTAAGATTAAACTGTCACGACCCAAAATCAACCATCGTGATAGCGCCTATCATGAAACTAGGCAAGCCACTACTCGACCATCTCAACACAATAAAAGCTTTGAAAATACATATGGAAGCAATTAATGTTTAGGAAAAACTTTTTTAAAACAAAATTAAATCCGCAACGCAGTACAAATCTCTCCCTAAACTAGGGTTTCATTGAGTATATGAGCATCTATACTAGGATACCGTCTAATATAATGTCTAAGGAATAAGAATCGAAATATATACAAAGATAATAAAGGAGAGTCAAGGCCTGCGAACGCCATGCAACTACCTCGATAGTTTTCCGTGATCCTGAGTCCTCGCACAACAGCCGCTATGACCGGAAGCACCTGGATCTGCATACGAGGTACAAGGTATAGGATGAGAACAACCAACTCAATAACTAACAAATCCAACCTTTGGACTGAAAGTTAGTGGTAAACTCAACCAACATAGTTCGATATAGAAATAACAGTACAAGAACATATGCATGCTTTCAAATTCAATAGGTACTCAAAACAGTAAAGTAGATCAAATCTGAATCATATGACGAATATAATTCCTCTACTTCTACATGGTAATGCACATGTTGTATGTGATGCATTATGCTGACAGCCTCATGTGCTCACCCCTCAAATTCTCAATCACTCGGTAATGTATATCGCTTATACGGCCCATAGAAGATCCATCCCAAAATATATACATCACTGACCGTTAGTCACCCAGTACCGAGTATGGGCCAATCCAGCCCGTGGAGAAGATCCATCTCCAGGTATATAATGCTTCGGATAAGATCCATTCCTTAATAATATCAAACTCGATCACTATGGGGTATACAGACTCCGAAGGGGATCCTTCAGCCCAAGCACTATTGTAAATTAGTATAACCGCTATAGTATAAAACGCGATCCCATAAATATCACTCATAATCACGCTCTTGGTCTCGCTCAGTCATCAATCTCTCTAATCTCTCACAGACTCACAATATCATGAAACTAGCCCAAATATGATGATATGATGTATCAATAAATAAAAAAATAGAGACTGAGATATGATATGAAATGATTGAATATGACTGAGTACGAAATATCAGTAAAATTAGTAAGTCAACAGCAAGAAAGGACCACTATGTGTCCTTACAGTACCAGCATATAGCCTAAACATGATCTCTAACGTGATTGATAGCTCAATTATTTAACACATGATGAAAACACGGATATCAATAAGTTAGAACCACTTTACAGTGCCATGGAATCAACTAGGTCACGATTCTCACGGTGCACGCCCGCCCGTCACGTGGCATCTGCATCACCTCACACCTATCAATAAGGTATTTTTGAAAATAGTTTTTCCAGTGTTAAGTTGATGATGAGAATATATTTTTCAGAACAATTATCAAAGATTGATACTCCAATGTTAGCAAACTCGATATTAGTTTGATTGAATTATGGAGTATTACAGATTAATAATAATGATTAAGTATTAGTTGAAAAAAAATATAAAATTAAAAGCTAAATTAGTTGTGAAGAAAAATTACTTCCTCTCATAAGTGAGAGAAGTCAATTTTTCATTATGGAATAAAGTATTTCCTTTAGAGAATATAGTTTAGCAACCATATGCTAAAGAATGAGTAATTTTGTGAAAAAAATTTCCACAATTGCCGGCCACAAGTATGCCATTTTTTTCGGCCCTACATTAACATCGATGTTCCTGATTTAATTAGCTGCCCAAGTATTAAGCTTCAACGTGCACTCTATTTAATTCCTACTTAACAGCTGCTTACGCAGATAAAAATAAAAAATTTAGAAGTGTAATTGCTCCGGTTATAGTGAATTGTATAAATTTGACGTGGAGGTCGAGAATTAGAATGAAATATAAATACGTAGTCAAGTGTTTTTCCATCCTATACCTATATGTTCAGGGGCGGAGGTCTTGTATGAGATACGGGTTCAGTCGAACCCAATAACTTTTGTTCAAAATAGTTATTTGTCTTAAGAAATTCATTGAATATGCACAATTTATTAAATATAACCCAGTAATTTAAAATGATTATAATTCCAAATCCATAAGGTTCAAATCCTGCTCTGTCTCTGAATTGATGTTTCTTCTGCTTCGAGTTTATTATTATTTTGTTGTTTTGCATTTTTTTTTATTCCCTTGACTTCTTCACTATTGTATTTTCTTTTTTAAATTGTTGTGTTTATGCTTGACTTCGACCAAGAGTCTATCTGAAGGTAAGAATAAGATCTGCTTACTCATGAGTACCTTCCCGATACTTATAAAATTATATTGAATATGTTATTATTGTTGCACTTTCGAAGCCCTTTTTGAGATCTGCACTTTTAACGGTTGCATAAATTTAACGTGGAGGTCGAGAATTAGAAAGAAATGACAGTAGGTAGTCAAGTATTTTTCCATCCTATATCTGTAGTTTTAGTATTTTCTCGTACTTTCTTATTCTGTTTATTACTACATGTTGTTCGGGGGCGGAGGCCTTGTACGGGATACGGGTTTAGCCGAACCCAATAACTTTGGTTCAAACTAGTTATCTGCCTTAAGAAATCCATTGAATATTCACAACTTATTAATTATTTAGAACCCAATAACTTAAAAAAATAACAATCTCAAATCCATAAGGCTCGCTGTGTCTTTGACTTGATGTAGCTTCAGCCTCAGTTCTATTATTATATTGCTGGTTTGGATCTTTTTTCTCGACTTCTTCACTATTGTATCTCCTTTTTTAAATTATTGTGTTCATGCTTGACTTGAGCCGAAAGTCTATCGAAAGGTAGAAATAAAATCTGCCTACGCATGAATACCTTCCCTATGCTCTCCTTATAAAATTACACAAAATGTATTATTATTGTTACACTTTCGAAGCCTTTTTGAGATCTGAACTTTTAACGGTTGTTCACAGGCTGTTTGGTTTTCCTCCATGTAAATAGGAGTATAAATTATTGGGGATCGAAAAAGAATAATAAATTTATTTTAGGTCTTCTAAACGTTAGTTAATGAACATTATGAATTGGTTGTCAATAACAATACATAAGGATAAAGGGGGAAAGATCCAAGATTTTACTTTAGACAAGATGGCATTTAGCAAACTCCTAGCTGTATAACTATAATATTCATACTTAAAAAGCCGTGGGAGGAAAAAGTAATAAAACTAGCAAAATGAGTTATGAGTATTTGCTTTTCAAGTATCTAAATCGCAGGCGTATCGGTAAAATTATTTTCGTATGACCTATAGACCACGAATTTGAGTCATGAAATCAGCCATTAATACTTGCATTAGGGTAAATTGCCTACATCATATCTCCTCGAGTGCGACTCTTTCGAAATCCTGTGTGAATGCAAATGCCTCGTGCATTGGACTACCTTTTAAATCTCCAGTATCGTTAGGGTTTCTAACACCCTTTTAAATGTTGTCAGACTAGCAGTATTACTATTCTACGCTGTTCTATTTTATACAAAAATTCTAACAGGACACACCTAATTTAAGAAAAAGAAAATTATTTTAAAAAAATTATAATTTTAAATATGCCATAATATTTGTGTACTAATTTGGCCACTCAACCAGCTGACTGTTAACAACTTCGATCATGGGCAAAGCTACATTCCCTTAATGGTGGTCAATTGGCCAGCCTTCGCCAAAAATTATACTTTATAAACAACTCTAGATATACCTCTCTATAACAACTTGTTCAAATATTTATTATTTTATACACACCAAAAAATAGTCTTCTAATTATATTCTATTGGAGATATAACTCTAATAAGCTGTATGAGTTCGAATAAATAATATGTAACAACAAAAACCCTTGTGGATTTTTGGAACAAGAGAAATAAAAAGATGAAGTTGTGGGCCTTTTGTATCATCTCATTTCCCCATAATCCAACTTATTAATATAGACGAGCTTTTAAAAGTTTTAATTAATGAAATATGAATATCATCCTTAGTGTATACAGTTATAATCAGTGTATTCAGGCAAACTTAATACGCATACACTTGTATGCACAAAGTATACATTTATGATACACTGAATAAGGAAGAATTTTATATGTTTTTTTGCCTTTAAAAAAATTAGAGATGCAAAGGGCCCCTTTCACTATTAGATAAGTGGCAATTTCCCAGATTTAGAATTAGATATGATAAATCTACTATGTTTTATGTTAATTAGTTAATTGTACAAAGCTTAGGACTGGAAGTGATGTAGTTATTAATTAGCTTCTACGGGGCAATATTCAATAATAATCATATTTACAAGTGATAATTGAAAAATAGCAAGAGTTTCAAAAGTAATCGAAATTTAGTCACTTTTTGTATAAAGATAAATTTAAACAAAAATACTCTTTAAAATCTGGAAAATATTCCCTCATAATAAACTGAAGTTCCAACATTATGTACTGGTCCAACATAATATACTGGAAATTCATCCACATGTGCTGCATTCTCCTTATATTATGCTGGAACTTTTCATGTGTTGGAGTTCCAACATAAAATATATATACTAGAAGTTCATATACAGATGCACAAATCTCCAGTATATATGCTGGAAGTACTTTCCGTGTTACAGCAAAATAGTAGTAACTATTTTCAATAACTTTGCAAGCACTCACTATTTTTTAATTACCAATCCGAAACTAGCTAGCCCGTGCTATTTTAACGCTTCTACTTCTAGTTTTTGAAATATTGAGCCTCTTATTATAGTCTTTGAAGGTGCTGTACTTCTCGTGTACATAACTAATAGTACTAAGTTTTCCATTACATTTGTTTCATAGAATGAGAATCTTTCCATATTTTCAAATTAGGGTGAATTATTGCCTAAATTTTCATTTATCGATTTTATTTCCATTAATTTGATAAAAATGAGAATTGACAGGGGAAAAAAATATGTGAGAAAAATAAGAAAGGAGAAATATAAATGGGAGACATTAGGCTAATTAAAAATGATAGATGGAATAGTAGTACAACCGCTTATTTATTACACACACCACTGAACTAGAGAGATAAAGAGGAAAAAAGAAATACAAATGGATCAATAAGTAAATAAGATCAAAGAAGACAATCCCATCTCTTGTTCTTCTTCTCCTCATTATTGCATACTGCCAAATTGTGCGGTTGTAAACTTAGATCTTTCTTCATCCTTCTACACGACCCTGTATCACAAAATCGAGCAAGTGCAAATCAATATACAAACTATAAATATAATTGCTCCAAGTCTTTCCTCCAATAAGAAAATTAATTACTAGAATAGAAGCAATATTAATGTGTCTATTTAACAAGAAGTGAGATAATATAATTACGTGGAGCAGTCCATGTTGAGGCTGATCTTGAATGGAAGTTCGACTCCACATGTGTTTGGGAGATTAGCAGCTTTGGTCAAATCAAGTAGCAACATACTTTTAGCAGCCGCTTCCAGGCAAGTACATGCAGTTTGGCGATCAACTGTAGTGCTTGCTACGGCATTTAATTCCTTGACGCCATCACAACAGGTTCCTAAAAGCCCAGTATTTGTAAGGAAAGGTACGCAATTTTTGAGGTGCGCGTCAACGTCTGTGCAAGTTAGGGCTTCTGCGCTGTGCGCAGCTACTACTATGCACAAAACCACAAAGCAGGCAATCTTTCCAGCCATTTTTGTTGTTTGGTGAGAAAGTGATGAGACAATAAAGAGAATTGTAGCAGATAATAATATAATGAGTGTTGGGTGCAAAACCCTCTAGCACCTTAGGGTTTTTATAGTGGAGAGGATGAGTTTAAGTGGGAGAATTAGTTGGTTTTGGGTTTTTTGTTTTTGTTTCTTTATGTATTAATTTATATTTTAGTACCTACGTGCATGGAACTTTGATGAACATGGCATGTTAGGGTTTTGGGGTTTGGGCAATATTATAGAAGTGAAACCCATGCATAGAGATTTTCTTTTTTGTTATTTTATTCAAGAACTATCTTTGAATCAAATTTCAGTATGTACTTTTATAGCCACAAACAAAGTCCAAAGAATTAAAATACCTCAGAATAATTTAGGCATGAGTAAGAGAAAGATCGAAATAAAAGATTTTTTTTATTTACTCATAAACTTTTGAATTCCTTCAAACGTGTAAGCTAAACGAAAGAAGCATGCAATTGAGAGATATTGGAAGAAATCATTTTAATTATTTCACTTGGTGGAAAACACTATTAACCGTCCAAATCAGAAATGAACCAAAACTCAAACAAAATAACTCCTGTTGAATCATTCTTCCAATTTCGTCGGTGAGCAAAGGTGCTTCCTTTTTGGGATTGGCAATCCCTTCATGATCAGCGGTACATTGTCCAACGCATTTGTTTGGGTGTATTATATATATAAAGAACTTGGAGCAACAGTAAAACTATTTTTGTGTGACCTAAGTCATAAGATGAGCCGTTGAAGCAGCCACTAATGCTTGCATTATGGTAATATGTCTATTTTACATTCTTAGGGTGTGGCCTTTTCCATCCCTGTGTGAATGCAGAATACTTTGTGTATCGGATCGGCTATTTTATTTTAGGATTTTTTTTCTAATGAAAAGTATTCTTTTGAAAAATATTTTCCGAGTAGATACGAGCATATATTCTTAGTGTATATTTCATTATTTCCTAGTTAACTTTCATGTTAGTAGGGCAGTTTTCCAAGCATATACATTGAGCCTCAGAATACTTGTAAGAGTTTAGTTACTACGCTTATTTATTGCTTAAGAAAGTAGTCTAATTTGACAAGTCTAAAATCGAAAAATAAATCGATAATGACTGTACCAAATATCGTAAGACAATTTAACCGCACCAAATATACTTTGGTTTGGAAACAGAAAAAATCAAATTCCGAATTTCTACAAAATCAAATTGAACCGATTGAGGAACACCCCGAAAATAATTTAGTTACCTTTCCTTTCTTTATTGGTCGGAGAGAAACGCAGGAAGAGAAGTAAAGTTTACTATTATCCACATTCAATTCATAAGTTAAACTACACCAAAAATACGATTAGTTTTTTCCTTCCACAATTGGTAATATTACTGGGATGGTGCAATTTTTTTCATCCAAAAAGTGTAGATCTCAAAAATGGCATTTTCATATTCACCTAGAGGCATGCATTATGCTTAATATGTACTCTATCCATTGGAAAACTATTACCCTTTTTAGTTATTGGTTAACTTCACTGTTTATTTTTAAAATGTAAAAAGATATCTTAAATGGGACGTACTTCTAAAAATAAAAGTTAAATAAAAGCTCAATTTACTTTCTTCACTATATTGAAAACCAAAAAGGAAGTATACTTTTAGATAGAGAAAAATAATACTCCCTCTATTTTAATTTATATGACACATTTTCTTTGTTAGTCCCATAAAAAGAGAATGATAAATTTTTATATTTATAAATTTAAACTTTTTTATTTTGACCATTTTACCATTAATAAATTCTTTTTATAAACAAACAAATGTCATGATTCCACAAAGCTTCTCAGATCATAAATTTTAAATGAATTTTTCGATTTCTTAAACTACATGTTTAGTCAAACTACTTCATGTATATTGAAAAGGAATTGTCAAAAATCACCATTGTTTAGTGGTTATTGCCATTTTCGTGTTTTTGAGTATTTTTCGAGTTCTTTCAATTGGGTTATGTCCCATTAGCATATTATGATGTATTATTTATGATTTTGGATAGATTGAACGCGCGTGAAGTCCAATTTGAGGGGAAAAGGCATCACATGCTAGAATTCTCGCCGGTTCGAGGTGGGTAATACATGTAAATGATGTCCTGAGGGTTTGAAACCCCGGACTTGCACATCACAGTGCTGTATTAAGGTGACTTGCACGCCAAATATGGGCGTGCGGCAAAGCACCGTTGGAGATTGTCTTGATCCGTCCCGGTTTTTGATTTTACTGCATACTTGACTGAAACTACTTGTTATTATCACGATTTGGGTTGATTCCATGTTTGGGCTTCGTGCCAACTATGTTAATCCTTTGAGGACTGATATTACTGCTTATCATGAATTGCATATCATCTAACTTCAGTCCAAGGTTTCGAATGTTGTTTTGCAAACTTAGCCACATTTCTAAGTTTTGAAAACTCACATGATATTTTAAATATAATTCGGGCTGGAAACTTCTACCTTGTAAATGCCCAAGGGGCTTACTATATTATTTTCTGGTTTGATTGTAAAGTGACATAAAGCAGTGGTAACAATGACACTGTATGTTATACTTGAACAATGGTAACAATGATACTGTAATATATACTTGAAAAAGTGATAACAATGACACTGTAATATATACTTGGAACAGTGTTAACAATGGCAATGTGTGATATAAATTGGTCAGGTAATAATGGCTGACCGGTTAGGTAACAATGATTGACCAAAATATTGCTCTTGGGCTGTAATAGCCTCTCCGGATTCTGTACACACCCCCAGTGAGTGCCGTTGATGATAAATAAATATGGATGGCTCAGTCTGCACGCCGTAGTTGGTACTGGAATGTACCATCATACACATTGCATTGCATTCATATATTGGTTTCTATTTGGACTATGTGGCATGACATTTAATACTCATATATTATTGGCATACATGTATTATTTGCCTTGTTGACCAGATACCTTGGTATTATTTGTTAATAGAGTGTTATGCCCGAGGGGCTAACTTATGTGCGGACTTTCACTACTTGGTGTTGCTGTCATATGCTTGACTATTTAAAAGGAAAGAAAGAAATGTTTTCAAAAGAGGTTTAAAATGGAGTCAGAAAAATTTTAAAGGATTTTCATGAAACTACCGTGTCTAAAAGTGTTGTACTGTATATTATAGCATGATGGAGTGCTCTTACGTGGTTTCTTTATTCTCAGCATTATTTACTTTTATTACCGCTGAGTTAGAAGTACTCACTTTACTCCCTGCACCATGTGTATATATTCAGGTATTTTGGGAGCATAGCCGAGCTAGTTGCCGTTTCAGAGTTTTATCCGAGTTATCGAGGTAGCTGCCTGACGTCCGCAGGACCCGACTCCGTCCCTACCTCTTTATTATTTCCCGCAGTGTTGATCATTTGTAGTATGTGGTTTTATTACTCTGTATTGTTAGAGGCTCTAGACTCATGACCCCAAGGTCTTTGGGAGATTATTCAGTTTGGTTTCTATCTATCAGGTGAGATTTTAGCTTTATTGTTGATAATGATGATCATAAATAATTGGGTTGAGCTTCATGCTCGGGTTGAGAGTGTAAATGGTCGGGCTTACCTAGCAGTGGTGTTAGGCGCCATCACGATCGGGATTGGGGTCGTGACAATAAGGTTTTGGGGTTGAAATACATACAGTGAGATAAGTTGGGCTTGATATATGTGTTGCTAGTAGGAAAACTACTTGAAGCCACGTGGTGCGATAAAGTGGGCTAAAACGCGAGAAGATTTTTCGAGAAAAATGATTTTCAAAACTAAATGTAAGGCTTTTGGAGTGATATATGGAAATATTGTTCTGTGATTTTAGGCTACGAGGCGGTACCTCAGTATGATTCTTGTTGATACTTCTGTATTACTTTACTTGTGTTTTGTTGCTTTGTTCTGTGTAGTAACATTCACTGTTTTCTTCTGTGATGCACTATTTGGTATTGTTTAGTGAAGATATTCTAGGTATATTTCTTTATTGTCTAATTTCTATTGTTATTATTATTACACTGTTACATACATGTTCAGTTTCTTATTTATTCCAGTAGGGCCATGACTTAACCTCGTTACAACGCCACAAATGTTAGGCTTGACACTTATTGGATACCATTGTGGTGTACTCATGCTACGCTTCTACACAACTTTTTGTGCAGATCCAGAAACCTCCTACTAGTCTAGTGTGACGACCCGGCCCGTCGTCACGAGAATTACCATCCCGTTATGTTGTAAATACATGTTTTATGATTTTATATCAGTGTTGGAGTCTATCGGGTGAGTTAGGAGTGAATTGGATTGAAAATGAGGCATATAGCCTTTTTGAAGAAACTTGAATAAGGAAAGTCAACCCGGAGTTGACTATTTAGCTAGAGGGCTCGGAATCGGATTCTGATGATTTGGTTAGTTCTGGGAGGTGATTTGTGACTTAGGAGAGCAATCGAAATTGAATTTGGAGGCCCGATGTAGAAATAGGCTTGAATTGGCTAAGGTTGAATTTTGGCGAAATCCGAATGGTAGGTGAGATTTTGATCCGGGTGTCGAAATGGAATTCCGGCAGTTGCAATATCTCCGTTAGGTGATTTTAGATGTGCCTGCAAAATTTCAAGTCATTCGGACGTTGTTTAGTCGGGTTTTTGATTGATTGTGTAATTCGGAATGTTTTAAGGAATTTAGGCTTGAATTCGATGCGAATTATGGGTTTTGATGTTGTTAGACGTGTTTTGAGGATTTGAGCAAGTTCGAATAAGGTATTAAGATGTGTTGTTGTGTTTGGATGAGGTCCCGGGGGCCTCGGAGTGTTTTCGGATGGTTAAATGGGAGAAAATGTGGAAAATTGCAGGTTTTGACTCTGGTTCTGTTGTTTTCGCTCCTGCGGAAATGGGGGCGCAGGAGCGAGTCCGCAGGAGCGGACGAGGGGGCACAGGAGCGAGTGACTTCGCATAAGCGGAATCGTCTCCGCTGAAGCGGCGTCGCAGGAGCGAAGATGAGACCGTAGAAGCGGTCAAGAGAGAAATGGGGGAAAACCGCAGAAGCGGATTGGTTGACCGCATAGGCGAGTCTGCAGGAGCGGAGGCGGAAAGGACCGCAGGGGCGGAATATTATCCGCAGAAGCGGACCCGCAGGAGCGGTCCGTGTATCGCAGGAGCGGAAATGGCCAAATAGGCCTTGGTTCGCAGAAGCGACCAATTGGTCGCAGAAGCGGTTCCGCAGGGGTGGAAAATGGTCCGCAGAAGAGAAAATCGCAGTGAGTTAATTGCATCAGAAGTTAGAAAATTTCAGAAACATTTCACACATTTGGGTCTCGGCATTAGAGGCGATTTGGGCAATTTTGAAGAGAAACTCAAGGGAAATCATCAGGTAATCAACTATGGACTTAAACTATGATTAGTATTGGTAATATTATGCAATTATATCATGAAAATGGAGGAATTTGGGGTGATTCATGGAAGATTTAACCCTAGGCTTGAACTTTAGAAAATCAAGGTTTTGAATGGGCAAATGGAGTCCGAATTTGGTAAAATTGATATGCTTAGACTCGTATTGAGATGAGGGTTCCGAATATGTGACTTTCGTGATTTTTCGACAAGCGTACCTAAAGTCGGGTTTTGACAACTTTGGGAATTTTGATGTAAATTGAGTTGTATTGATTGGGTGTCGTTCCATTGGCCTAATTTGTTGTGTTTCTACTGTATTTGATCAGATTCTACGCGTGCGGAGCTTGATTCTCATGGCAAGAGCATTGCGGAGTAGTCGTCGCGCCGTATTGAGGTGAGTAATAGATGTGGGTGATGACCGGCGGGTTCGAAACCCCGGTATACCACTTTGTGACGCTGTATAGCGGCGAGACACGTACTCTCTTGTGAGTGCGGGGTCGATTGTGATTGGGGACTATGGCTTAGTCCGACTTGTTGATACTGTATTATGATATTAGGCTATTCATGAGCCGTCGAACCTCCTTCTCGGATGGTTGCATATTATATTGTGATATTGGCTACTCTTGAGCCGTTGAACCCCCTTCTTGGGCGGTTGAGTATACTTGTGGGCCGTGAGCCAGTTATTGGATCCCGCGAGGATCGTTATCATTGTCTTATCATATTGACATGTTAGTTACTACCGATCCGTAGCTATTTCTGTTATCATGCTATTTCCAATCTCTGGAACTTGGTATTACTGTTTAACAACTAAAAAATGATAAAAAGGTTTTCAAAACTACTTTTGAGCCTGCGAGGCTGTATTTGCATATTAGCTGACTGGTAGTGGATCGGGCTACGCGCCGCAGCGGTATAAATGTTGGATCGGACTGCACGCCGCAGTGATATTGTGCTTGGGCTGTAGGATCCCCTCCGGAGTCTGAACCCCCATAGTGAGCACGGGTACCCAAATTGGATCGGGCTACGCGCCGTAGCGGTCATATCATGCATTGCATTGCATTTAGCTACATCTGCTAGCTGTTATACTATTTTGCTGGTACTTATTGGTACAGGTACAGTTGATATTGATTCTGTGACAGGGTATTCGATTACAGCTTTACATAGTGCTTTATTGCGGATTTCTTATCTGCGCTGTCTTACCCCTGTTTATTACCACTGAGTCTGGCAGTACTCATTTTACTCCTTGCACCTTGTGTGCAGATCCAGGTACCTCTCAGCAGTGATCCAGTAGCTGTGCGAGGCGACATTTGTGGATATTCGAGGTAGCTGCAGAGTCCGCAGGACCCGATATTCCTTCTTACTGTCTCTTGATTTTGTATTGACTTTTCTTTCCGCACTTGGTATCTTGTAAACCTTTATACACTCATGTTCAGGTAGAGACTTATGACTCTTGACCCTTCGGTCTATGTGAGTTGATGTATCATGGGACTTGGTTCCCCGTTTTCGTTATATGTATCATTGTTGCTTCATGAATTAATATGCTCAAATGGGTTAAAGAGAGCTTCTAGCTCCGTTGTTAATATTGATTGGTCGGGCTGGCTTAGCAATGTGCTGGGCGCCATCACGACCAGATTCGGGGTCGTGACATCCAGGTACTAGTGAGATAAGCCTAGCTTTGAAAACTTCAAGGTATACATGCCGGCGTCTGTAGGCCTCGGATTCCCCCTTTATATAGTTTACTTCATTGTCTTTCCCTTTATATGCACATTGTTGTATAGAAATGATCAGGAGACTCACACCTAGTTTTTTAGCATGTTTGGTAGTCTAGCTTACGTGGGTTTGATTCCGCTTTCTCTTGCCATATCGCAGGCCGGGGGGAGAGCACAGACTCTCGTTGCCTGTACCCCAAAGCAGCAGGTCCAGGTTGACCAGGTCCCAAAGGTCATACTAGTACAACGGGTTGTCCTAGTTCAACCCAAGGTTAGGGAAACATTATTTGAGGAGGAGTAGATCAAGCTCGAGAGGTACAAGAAGCACCATCCTCTTACATTCAGTAGCTTAGCTACATAGGACGCATATGGTTTTCTTAAGGAGTGCCAATGTATCCTCCTTACTGTGGGTATTGTGAAGATGAATAAGGGTTGGTTTTAATATATGTTCCAGCTTAAAGGAACATCAAGTCAGTGGTGGCAAACGTATAAATTAGGTAGCTCGGCTGAGGCAGCTTCAGTCACTTAGGCTCAGTTCTCAGAGATGTTCATGAGAGAGTTTGTTCATTAGAGTTTTCGTGATGTATGCCGCACAGAGTTTGAGAAGTACCGCCAGGGTGCTATGACCATATCAGACAATACGGTCAAGTGTGTTGCCCAGACATGCACCTACATTAGTTTCCACTATTGGAGAGTAATTCTGTCAATTTATCGAGGGGCTCAACCATAGTATTAGATTCAGCATGGCTCGAGAGTTGCAGACTGATACCCCATACCAGCAGGTTGTAGAGATCGCTCGGAGAATGATGGGTACGTGGGCTCGGGAGAGAGATGAGCTAGAAGCCAAGAGGCCTCGAGATTCTGGCACATATAGTGGTGCTCGTGCCCAAGTTGCAACCCATCATGATAGAGGCTATGTGAGCCGTCTAGTTCATTAAGCACTCCCAGCTTCCAGTAGTATTCTAGCTACTCCCGGGCCTCAGGTTTCATACTATGCACCGCCATTGTCTAGTGCACCTCCTGCATGTGGTACCATTTAGTGGACAACCTAGCCGACCAAGCCCGGGCCAACTTCAGCAGCCACATTTCATGAGATCATAATTTGAGTGTGGTAACACTTGTCATATTATGAGGGAGTGCCCGAGGTTCAGTAAGGGCGAACCTCCACAGACTACTCAAGCTCCAGGTATTCCATAGGGCCCCTAGACTTCTCAGGCTGTGGTTAACACAACAGTTGCCACTCCACTAGCAAAACCAATTAGAGGTGGTGGTTGGGTTGGTAGAGGTTTCCCTAGAAATGAAGGCCAGGCTAGATGTTATGCTCTTCCGACAAGGATGGAGGCGGTTTCATCCGACTCGGTCATCAAAGGTATTGTTCCGGCCTGTCATATAGATGCATCAGTACTTATTTCATCTATCATCTTACTTTGCTCCATATTTTTGTATGTCCCGTGATTACTTGAGTTCTCTTTTCTATTTGTCATGATCAGTAGAGAATACTTAGGTAAAGTTATAGAAGACATAGCAAGAAGGATTCTGACAATTGGGGAAATCATAACTCTAGAACTCCTTAATCTTTTCTCCAGCCTATAGTATCTTTAGTGTTAATTTATTATTTTAATTAGTTAGTTAGTTAGTTAAATACAAGAATCTTAATATCTATAAGTTAGGAATTATTCAAGCTTGTATTCTTGGTGATCGTGAATAACTGTAGCTAAGTCTTAGTTCTCTGTGGGATTCGACTCCGGAGTTGTAAACCAGATTATATTTGTAGCGATCGCTTATCCTTTTTAGGACTAGAGTTTGTTGGGCGTGATCAGTGAGTGTTTTAATGAGGGGGATAGGGCCGATTAGGCAGGCATGTCGGGCAGGTGAGGTTTTGGGTTGGGCGAGAAACAGGGGAATTTGTCCAGTTGGAGCTGTTGTGGTCCAAATTAAGATCAAACACGAACAAAATCTTTTTTTTTTTTGTCCATTCTTTTTCTTTTCTTTGATTTTAAATCCTACTTAAACTAATTAAAACTTTAATCAAATCCTAATTAAACTAAATCAAATCCTTAAAATGCAACTAAATACCTAAATGCTACGAAATGAAAAATTTAATATTTTTTTATGATTTTCAATAGTTTTAAAACAACTCTAGATATACATGAACAACTCTAAACTATTTCTGGAATATTTTTAGGAGTAATTTCTGGAATAGTTTTAAAACAACTCCTGATATACCTCTCTATAACAACTTGTTCAAATATTTATTATTTTATACACACCAAAAAATAGTCTTCTAATTATATTCTATTGGAGACATAACTCTAATAAGCTGTATGAGTTCGAATACATAATATGTAACAACAAAAACCCTTGTGGATTTTTGGAACAAGAGAAATAAAAAGATGAAGTTGTGGACCTTTTGTATTATCTCATTTCCCCATAATCCAACATAATAATATAGATGAGCTTTTAAAAGTTTTAATTAATGAAATATGAATATCATCCTTAGTGTATACTGTTATAATCAGTGTATTCAGGCAAACTTAATACGCATACACTTGTATACACAATGTATACATTTATGATACACTGAATAAGGAAGAATCTTATGTGTTTTTTTCCTTTAAAAAGATTAGAGATGCAAAGGGCCCCTTTCACTATTAGATAAGTGGCAATTTCCCAGATTTAGAATTAGATATGATAAATCTACTAAGTTTTATGTTAATTAGTTAATTGTACAAATCTTAGGACTGGAAGTGATGTAGTTATTAGCTTCTACGGGGCAATATTCAATAATAACCGTATTTACAAGTGGTAATTGAAAAATAGCAAGAGTTTAAAAAGTAATCAAAATTTAGCCATTTTTTGTATAAAGATAAATTTAAACGAAAATACTCTTTAAAATACGGAAAATATTCCCTCATAATAAACTGAAGTTCCCGCATTATGTACTGGTCCAGCATAATATGCTGGAAATTCATCCACAGGTGTTGCAATCTCCTTATATTATGCTGGAACTTTTTATGTGTTGGAGTTCCAACATAAAATATATATACTGGAAGTTCATATACAGATGCACAAATCTCCAGTATATATGCTGGAAGTACTTTCCGTGTTACAGCAAAATAGTAGTAACTATTTTCAATAACTTTGCAAGCACTCGCTATTTTTTAATTATCGGTCCGAAACTGGCTAGCCCGTGCTATTTTAACGCTTCTACTTCTAGTTTTTGAAATATTGAGCCTCTTATTATAGTCTTTGAAGGTGCTGTACTTCTTGTGTACATAACTAATAGTACTAAGTTTTCAATTACATTTGTTTCATAGAATGAGAATCTTTCCATATTTTCAAATTAGGGTGAATTATTGCGTAAATTTTCATTTATCGATTTTATTTCCATTAATTTGATAAAAATGAGAATTGATAGGGGAAAAAAACATGTGAGAAAAATAAGAAAGGAGAAATATAAATGGGAGACATTAATCTAATTAAAAATGATAGATGGAATAGTGGTACAACCGCTTATTTATTACACACCAATGAACAAGAGACACAAAGAGGAAAAAAGAAATACAAATGGATCCATAAGTAAATAAGATCAAAGAAGACAATCCCATCTCTTATTCTTCTTCTCCTCATTATTGCATACTACTAAATTGTGCGGTTGTAAACTTAGATCTTTCTTCATCCTTCTACACGACCCTGTATCACAAAATCGAGCAAGTGCAAATCAATATACAAACTATAAATATAATTGCTCCAAGTCTTTCCTCCAATAAGAAAATTAATTACTAGAATAGAAGCAATATTAATGTGTCTATTTAACAAGAAGTGAGATAATATAATTACGTGGAGCAGTCCATGTTGAGGCTGATCTTGAATGGAAGTTCGACTCCACATGTGTTTGGGAGATTAGCAGCTTTGGTCAAATCAAGTAGCAACATACTTTTAGCAGCCGCTTCCAGGCAAGTACATGCAGTTTGGCGATCAACTGTAGTGCTTGCTACGGCATTTAATTCCTTGACGCCATCACAACAGGTTCCTAAAAGCCCAGTATTTGTAAGGAAAGGTACGCAATTTTTGAGGTGCGCGTCAACGTCTGTGCAAGTTAGGGCTTCTGCGCTGTGCGCAGCTACTACTATGCACAAAACCACAAAGCAGGCAATCTTTCCAGCCATTTTTGTTGTTTGGTGAGAAAGTGATGAGACAATAAAGAGAATTGTAGCAGATAATAATATAATGAGTGTTGGGTGCAAAACCCTCTAGCACCTTAGGGTTTTTATAGTGGAGAGGATGAGTTTAAGTGGGAGAATTAGTTGGTTTTGGGTTTTTTGTTTTTGTTTCTTTATGTATTAATTTATATTTTAGTACCTACGTGCATGGAACTTTGATGAACATGGCATGTTAGGGTTTTGGGGTTTGGGCAATATTATAGAAGTGAAACCCATGCATAGAGATTTTCTTTTTGTTATTTTATTCAAGAACTATCTTTGAATCAAATTTCACTATGTACTTTTATAGCCACAAACAAAGTCCAAAGAACTAAAATACCTCAGAATAATTTAGGCATGAGTAAATTTTTTAATAAAGATGATATATAGGAAATTTATCCAACAACAGAAAGATCGGAATAAAAGATTTTTTTTTTCTCATAAACTTTTGAATTCCTTCAAACGTGTAAGCTAAATGAAAGAAACATGCAATCGAGAGATATTGGAAGAAATCTTTTTGATTATTTCACTTGGTGGAAAACACTATTAACCGTCCAAACTCCAAACGATCAATTGCAAAGAGTTTAGTTACTACGCTTATTTATTGCTTAAGAAAGAAGTCTAATTTGACAAGTCTAAAATCGAAAAATAAATCGATAATGACTGTACCAAATGTCGTAAGACAATTTAACCGCACCAAAAATACTTTGGTTTGGAAACAGAAAAAATCAAATTGAACCGATTGAGGAACACCCCAAAAATAATTTAGTTACCTTTCCTTTCTTTATTGGTCGGGGAGAAACGCAGGTAGAGAAGTAAAGTTTACTTAAATGTTTTCACTTCGTACTATTATCCACATTCAATTCATAAGTTAAACTACACCAAAAATACGATTAGTTTTTTCCTTCAACAATTGGTAATATTACTGGGATGGTGCAATTTTTTTCATCCAAAAAGTGTAGATCTCAAAAAAGTCATTTTCATATTCACCTAGGGGCATGCATTATGCTTAACATGTACTCTATCCATTGGAAAACTATTACCCTTTTTAGTTATTGTTCAACTTCACTGTTTATTTTAAATTAAATTATGGCATTCTCACAGAATTTAGGCACTGGTACGAGTAATTTGGAAGAAGCGAAGGCAGCTCTAGATGGGTTAAAATGGTGTCACTCTAATGGCTATGATAGGGTTATTTTTGAGTGTTATTCTAAATTGGTAGTTGATATGCTAAACAATATTTATGGCCTCATCACATCATCCCCTACTGAATGGATTGGAACTTGCATTCATAAAAAATTAAATATCGTTTATAGTGGAAACAGATTGCCAGGTATTACTACAAATACTACATGACATTTCTCACAATAAAGCTCATACTAATCCTCTCCATGATTGCACGTTCCTGTTAAAAGCACTGGATCGACCGGAAGTTAGCCACGTTTACCGTGAAGGAAATCAAGTGGCGCAAAGTTTGGGAGCAACTGTTACTCACATACTAATACCGAGTGTGACGAACACTTGTGAAGTAAACCATCTTTATTTGCTTTCTCTACTTTCCGCAAAGACAAATTAGGGGTTGTTTTAATGCATAATAATGATCAGCGTTCCCAAACACCGTTTATCAAAAAAATAATTGAAAATCTATCTCTTGTACAACCATTGTCTATAGTTTAGTATATTTAATTATTTCAAAGAGAAAACTTTCGCAATGGATTGAATACATCCTCCCAGGTGATTATGAAAACGCCTTTTCGAGATCTGCATTTCAACGTTTGTCCACCGATGTCTCTTCCTCCATGAAATATATTGCACCACACAAATAATTATAAAACCGCAATTAATTAATGTATTCGTACATTGTGAAAGGAAAAGAATAATTTTATTTTAGGTTAGCTTTAACTTTACGAGTTGCATGTGGATAATGGTATGAAGGGTAAAGATTAATATTTAATCAAAATTTACTTTTCCTCCTTCGTTTCTCTCCAATCAGTAAAGGAAGGAAAAAGAACTAGTATTTATTCTTTCACTCTCTACACTAATTAATTTGTTGCTTTGGATATGACGGAATTAAGCACACGCTAATTACTTGTGCACCAAATTGAAAATAAAATGCTGTAGAAGGTTACAATAAATCTCGTAATAAATATTAATTGATAATCCGGTAAAATAATTACAATGTTAGTGCATGACTAGGGATGGCAAACAGCTGAGTCGGATTGGATATGAATGGGTCTAAAACACGTAATGCAAAAATGGATAAATTATCCGAGTTAACGCATATTTAATACACATAGAAAATAGGCTAACGGTCGGATAATATGGATATTCATATTTTCCATGACTTTTTGAGTATGATTACTTTCGGTAGAATCATCGTATTCATGACTTCTTGACTATAATCACTTTCAGAAGACTTATTAATCTTCAGAACCCCCATTCCGTTTCGTTAGTTATTCAATTATGACCCGTTTTTACAAAGTTCATTTTTTAACCTATTTTTTAGTGGGTAATATTGATGTATAACTATTTTCTTTCCCCCCCCCCCACCCCCCACTACCCATAACATAAATCCTCAAGAAAAAGAGTTTAACCAACGCCATAAGAAACCAGTGAGATTAGAAAGGTGCAGAGTTTGAAGGGAATCGATGTCTCAGCCATCACAATCCTCCTCATCCATTAAAGTTCCATTAAAACTTCCTAATGACACTATATTGGTCCCTAAGTTTTGGGCCATTTTTATGAAGAGCTTTCTAATTATCATCTGCTCAATCGCCCCTATTTCACCATTAAAAATGGGCCCAGAGTATTTGTGTGGTTATAAAAGTTTCTCATTAAGGGTACAATTGTAAATTTAAATTAAATTGTTTCTAAATTTAAAAATGAGTCATTTTTTTAGGACGGACAAAAAAGGATATAAATAAGTTCATATAAATAGAAACAGATGGAGTATAGTATAATTGGCAAAAAGAGTTTTAAAATGTTAATATAGTACCATAAATTTTGTCAATTGACGCCCAACTTTTATCAAATTAAGATTGAATACAAAAAAAAAAATTGCTCTACAGATTGAAACCAATTTCAGAATTTATTAAAGCCGAATGGATTATATTGGAACTTGATTCTAGGGCTGCGGATCAGACGGTTATTTACTATTAACGGTTTAACTTATTGGTTATCAGCTTTTAAATGTATTAATCTGTTAGCCCCGATAAGATATTATGCGGATTGGTATCGATTGAGCTATTATCGGACTGTTATTGAATGATTTATCGGCCTAGTTGTCCTTCCAACCTGTTGTGTCTATATCAACATCCAGCCCAAGAATCTCATTTTCCGAGCCATACTAGTTATGAGTTCAATCATCGAATATTCTACCTTCACCTAAAAGTCTGAATTTTTGAAAATTTATCTCGTTGTTGTCCTGCAACTTAGGCAGTACCCAACTGTTGAGCAAATAAGGGATATATATATATATATATATATATATATATATATATATATATATATATATATATATATATATATATATATAGACGACGGGTTAACGATTTGTCCGATTAGAAAATTGAGTAATCCGTCGACAAACCAATAAGCCGTTAATAATAACATTTCAATCTGTTTCCTACCCGTAAAACCGACATTCCGATACAAATAAGCCATTAAGCCGCTTTTGCGATTTGGTTTTCGGTTTCGGTTAGGTTTTAAACACCCCTGCTTGATTCCATAGATATATATATGAATCCCATTGCCGTGAATCTTACTTAATAGTAGCGTACGCACTTCTTCAAATAGAATATTGCTTCTACTAGATCTATGTAATCTTCGAAATATATAAATAACTAAGTGATAATAATTTAATCGTTGTAGATATTGATCCAAATTCTAATGACTTTAACGAGAAGCTTCGTCCTTGTTAATTCATTTAAACACGATTTTCTCCTTATAAAAGCCCTAAGGTGGTAGAAGATTTTGTACCCAACACTTGTACTCCGAAAACAATCATTGTATCACTCTTGTGCTTATTTCTACTAAAATTTTCAATATGATCGCAAAAATAGCATGCTTAGTGATATTCTGCATGGCGGTTGCTACACCCCGCCAGACAGAAGCCCTGACATGCTATCAAGTCACTTATAACTTGATGGGTTGTCTCTCTTACCTTACAAATACTGGAGATTTGGGAAGTTGTTGTGCTGGCGTTAAGGCTTTACATGGCGCTGCTAACACCCAACGCCATCGTCAAACTGCATGCACTTGCATACAGTTTGCTGGAAGGGCTATCCCGGGAATCGATTGGGACA
Organism: Nicotiana noctiflora; assembly: GCA_032618575.1. Lineage (NCBI taxonomy): Eukaryota > Viridiplantae > Streptophyta > Magnoliopsida > Solanales > Solanaceae > Nicotiana > Nicotiana noctiflora. The sequence continues at coordinate 2,891 of JASVEL010004111.1, read as the reverse complement.
AAGCCAATGATCTCCCTAGCATTTGTGAAGTCGAAGTTCATACCGAGATCCACCCCTCCACAGACTGCTCCATGTATATATAACCTTCTTCCCCTCTTTCAATCGCTCTCCTTAAATGATATACTTTTTCTAATATTCCTCATACATATCATATCACTATTGCTTAATAGGGGAGACTTAGCACATAGCAAGAGCATCCGCTGTACGACCATGAGATTACTGGTTCAAGCAATAAAAATAACATTTTGCCTACATATAAGATAAAGCTGTATGAGTATTATAGACCTAACACGGTCGAGCCCTTTCTAGGACTTTTGTACATAGAAGGAGCTTAAAGACCAGACTGCCCTTACGTCACTATTGCTTAGTTACACCCTCATGTGCTTGTTATGGGATAGAACTAAAACTCACCATTAAATAGTGATCGAAATGGAACAAAAAGTATGAGATGGAGCGAGTAATTATTTAACTAGTTCGTGTATAATAAACAGAATAAATTTATATATATATATATATATATATATATATATATATATATATATATATATATATATATATATATATAGTGCAGCTTGTATACTGATTTGTGCTGGTTCGATTTTTGTGATGCAGGATCGAGTAAGAGTGGTGAACAATCAAATTTACACTGCCAGCATTTTAGTTCGTAGTGTAATAACAAGGAGAAGAATAAAATGGGCTTATCCATTTGTATTTTGTACGAGTTGTTTTGTTTTTTGTTTTTCTATACCTGTTTTGCTTTTAATTTGAGTACAGTCCAGGCCAACAGTATGTAATTGTAGTATGTGCCATCTTAATAGAAGATATATATATGTTATTTAGTTATCTCCCATTTGTTTTTCTTCTTTACGAATTGTCTCACTTTTTTCTTCTTCTTTCTCATCCATTTCATTTGTTTGCATATTCATCCTAAATGGAACTAAAATAGATAAATCAAATTTTCAGCACTTGTAGACCACTTATTAATCTTAAAAAACATTTGAAGAGTTAATACACACGTGTTGTGTGCTAGAGATTTGTCCTTCATCAATGATCCAAAGGCATATCTAAAATTTCAAAATCATCAATGCATTACGTAAGAATTTCAAAAGATTAAACCTAAAGAAAGAAAAAAAAAAACGTTACCAAAATTAAGAAAAAAACAAAAGAGAAGGGTTTTTAACACCCAACCTGATGCGATGACACCAAAATTGGGTAAATTGAGAGACATCCATGATCTTCACTATCCACCCCACTTAATTACTGCCATCATCTTCATAGATTATCTCACTAACTATCTTTTATTTGTACATATCCATTTAATTGGTATTACATCATACAATTTTTATTTTGCTTTCTATATATATAGATATGGCTTTCTCTTGATGGAATATATCAAGCTAAATCTTCTTTTTAGAACCACAACTCAGTGAAGTAGGCGCCTCGTTAGCGACCCATTATTCTTCCCTAAGCTGTCAGAGTCCGATCGAAGCGAGCAAAAGATAAAGGAATCCTCGCTCATAGATGTGAGTTGAAAAAGCAACCTATGTAAACTAAACTCATAAGGCATAAGGGATAAAACCACAACAACAACTACCCAGTATAGTAACACAAAGTGGGGTCTGGGGAGGGTAATATGTACACAGGCTTTACCCCTACCTTAAAGGCCTGTGTGGCTATTTCCAATCGACCCTCGGCTTAGGAGAAAGAGAAGAAAAAGAGGAGGAAAGATAAAAACTTAGTGACTCCAACAAAAATCGCATTAATAGTTAGCTAAACATAAAACTCTAAATTGCAAGACATGCAATAATATCTACTAGTAGCTACCATAAGGGGCCATGATACAATGCGCAAGACACCTACGCAGGGCCCTACCAAACCCCACCTAGCCAGGGAATGAAGTATGAAAATTCTAGAAGCTCTATCCTACAACCCTAATACTAGACCTCCAGACTTTCTTATCAAGGGCCATGTCCTTGGAGACCCGCAATTTTGCCATGTCCTCTCTAATCACCTTTCCCCAATACTTCTTAGGCCTCCCCTGCCTCGCCTCGCGCCAACCACCACCAGCCGCTCATAAGGCATAAAGGTTAAATTTGAATTTCTTAATGGAGGAAGGGAAAGAGCCAAATGTCTAATTGACGGGATAAAACACTCGATACTATAAGTAGGAAGGCTCTTCTAAAGCTGGGCTGACAATTAATTACATAGGAAGACAAACATTGTGAGATCTAATAGTGGAGGTGTCTCGTCCCCAATTTCTCTCATTGATATATCGTTAGCACTTAGTCTCTAAGATTATGTAAGCATAACAAAAAAATATGATAGAAGTAAAGGTTAAAAACATTATATAAACTAACAAATCTCATAAATATTTCGAAAGCTGAATCACGGGTACAATGCTCACGAATCCCGATGAAACACAGTCATAAGCTCTACGGAATATTTCGAAACACCTAATAAAACATTGTCTAATAAATGAAACAACAATACTAATAAAGATAATGGAAGGTGACTTCGAGGCCTGAGGAAGTCGAGTAGGTATACCTTGAAGTCTCCATTAAAAAGATACAAATCTATCACTAACATCTAGCAGGGGTAGACATATCTGGATCTACACAAAAATATATGCAGAAGCATAGTATTAGTACACCACAACAGTACCTAGTAATTACCAAACCTAACCTCGATAGAGTAATCACAAGGCCAGGACAAGACACATACTAGGAGAAGATGAACAGAACAAAACATAATGACAATGAGTAATGGAAAGCGGAGAGATGAAGGATAATGAAGCAATTTAATGACATAACTAATGAGAGAGTCGTATGCAAAACAATAACAAGAAGGAAGTAATTAATGAGAGTCACAACAGTTAAATACATTAATGAGAG